>VWZO01001800.1:172987-296148 GCA_013396975.1 Bucco capensis | reverse complement strand
TAACTGTTCTATGATTCTATGATTCTAAGCAACCTGCTATCACTTTGAAAATGTCTTGGCAGGGAGCGGGTGTTGGGTGAGACAATCTCCAGACCCATGTCAATTTTTTTTGATTCCAGGTTTTTACGTGTATTATTTCGTAACTGAAGTGGCTGTGGGAGGTCACTTCACTCTGCCTGTTTCCTTATCTTCATGTTGGAAATAGTATTTCAGTTTTGTGAAACTTATGTCCTTCATTTTTATTGTCTTTTTTAGTTCCAAGGATGCATAAGAGGGATTGAAAAGTTAAAGTATATTTGTCAATTTTTCTCTTCTTCTACGTCTCCAGAAACAACGTGGGTTTTTCACAAACACTGTTAAGTAGAGCAAGAATAGTGCCATCTGGTTATTCCTAATCATGTCCACAGGAGAATTTGATTGAAATGGTGTGGAAATGACCCAGTGTTGCCTTATGCAGTGCTTGGTGGGCATCTGCAACATGTGGCTGAATTTAAACAATTATAATAGTCATGCAGGTGGAAGGCATGTTCTGGTTACAGACATTGAGAGATACTTCCACTTTCTAAAATGTCAGTGATGTTAAAAAAAACCCAAACCAACAAACTCATATATAGCTACAACCACCTCCTTCCCATTAGACCTTTCACCCTTTGAAAAAGTAAAGCTTTTTCCAGTGGTAACACTGGAAACATTTCATTACCCATCCTGCAGGCAAAGTTTTCACTGTATATGAGTACATGAGACTGGTCAGATAATGAATGAGCTGATTGTCTGAACATCTGCAGGTGCTCTATGACAACAACTAAGTAATTCTGAAGCTATTACCATATCAAATTAACTTACTGTGATGCTATTAATTAGAATTCATGTTCTAGAAATGAAACAGCACAGCAATTACATTGATATTTAATGACCTGTAAAAGTATAATATAAAAATTATAGACTTCCTCATGTAATTAATTTAAGGCTGGAAAATGGTGGGTCAGACTACCCCCAGGTGTAACTCCAGCCACTTCTGTACTTTTGCAACATGAATGATTATGATCCATGCTAACTTTAACCTTAGCAATGTGTATTTTACAGACAAAATCTAGCAGTGATTACTTTTTTTAAATAACATTTTAAGCCTCTCCCTTTACTTATTTTCCATGTACCTATTCCCCTCTTGGCAGAAGAGACTTATTATTTGCTATTGAATTTCTCAAATTCAGTGACATGGTGACTTCTTCATGGTATATCCTGAAAACTGAAACAGCTGTGTCCTACCTATATCTCTGAGGAGTTATAACATCAGGACCTGTCTATCCTTGGGCCTTTGCAGCTGTATGAGTTTCATGAAGCAGTGGAGTTATTTCCCCTTGTGTGTTCAGCATGGACCATGCTTGGAGCTTTGTTGTTGCTCTTAAACAGAACTGTTAGTGTGGGCTCGATGTGCCTGGCAGCCAGTTCAGTCAGGACCCCTGAAACAGCCTTTGCTCTTTATTTTGTACTGCCTTACAAGGAGGATCTCTGGATACCACCCAGTCATAAATCCCAGCACTGTGAGGCGAGGAGAATAAACCAGAGCAACCGAAACGCTTGTGGGTTGTTATCTGCAACAGCAATAGAAACTGAGCTAGACAGCTCCTATCCGTGAGCTATCACCCAGCACAAGCTAAATTTGCAGAGCAACCCACGGGTGTTGTTTTCCGCCTGAGGGAGCTCTGAGCTGCAGCTTCTTCCAGCCCTCCTTGATGACTGAGCTGTAGTATTACAAAAGGGATAGATGTGATGTACATTACCCTTCTGTAATGCACGGCTCTTGATCCTGACTGCTTGTCCACGCATTTCCTATTGCATGCTTTTCATGGAAAAAGAAAAGCCATGGCTCAGGGCATATACTAAGAAGTACTGAATGAGAAGCTGCTATGCTTACCCTTGGATCTTCCCTAATAATGCTTATTTTCAGACTAATTTTCTTTCCCTGGTGAGAGAGCAGCAACTGTGGGATTTTAATGATTCATTTTATTGATGGATCTGAATATTTATTGTTGGTTTAACTATCAAAAAGTACAGAGACTGGAATAGATCTGGAGAAGAGAAGGTGATTTATTTCCTTACACTGCGTGGGGCAGTGGCAAGGGAATATTTCCATCTTTATTACAATAAGCATTTGTCTGAGGCACAGTAGGACACAGAAGTCTGCATGTTTGAAGACGTATAGGATGACAGTCAAAACTGGGAGCTGAACACCGAGGTGTCTTGTCTTATTTGATGCAGCTTCTTGGCTTTCTAATCATCTCTCTATCTATGCATCAATAGTCAAAAGTGTTAAAAAGAATATCTTACCAATGCAGAACTTCTTGGTTGTAGTCTCATTTGCAACTGCTTTTTCAAGGATTGATGCATGGACTCAATGTATTTATTTTTAATTGCAGTAAGTTATTGAGTGTGTGCCTATGCGCTTGCTTATGTGAGACTACAGATATAACTGACATGCCCCATATGAAATCCCAGGAAGGTATTTCTGATTAAATAACATAGTTTAGCCTCAAGTGTTTTAAATCAGACTTAATCCCTTTTGGCTCTTAACCGGATGGTATTACCCTATAATTTTATAAATAGTTTCATATACTTGAACTGGGAAACAGTCTTGACAGACTGCCCTCATTGTCCTCACAAACTTTTGAGGAAAACTTCTGAGCAGTCAGAGCAGATATAATGTAAAAAAGAGGTCAGAAGGCCCATGATTTATGTCTCTGTCCTTGAATATCTATAAAAAGGGATGATGTGGTGTTGCAAAAATGGATTAATGGATTGTACCTGGAGCTTTGTGATCCTTCAGATTAAGCCATTATAAATGTTCTGGTGTGACCTTTTGCTTAGTCTCTCTGTTGGAGCTTTTCCTGGAGACACTGTTGCGGTGGACAGTGAGATAGAAATTCCTTGGTGAGGCTCTCATATTTCCAAAACAAATTGTGTTCTGTATTAGTATTATTTTAATTGCAATGACGTCATAAAAATGGCAATGTGCCCGAACAACTTTTCCTTATGGTATGGATGGTAGAGACTCAGAATATAAAATTTCTTATCTCATTTTGGAGTCTATTTGTCCAAAGCACAATATATTTTGTGATGTGTATTAATAATTGAATCTGACTTGAATTTATTCTTTGCAAATTTGTCACTAACTACTGTGTCCCTGATTACAGGAAACTTCTCATGTTAGGGTGCTAAAGGTCTCTGGGGAAGAGGTGTCACCTGTCCCACCATTTGTTGTGTGGATTTTCGCAGGATGCAGACAAAAATCCCAAAGTTCTGCATAACACAATGGCCTTACTGTAAAACCTGCAGTGGACTCTCTGTGGATGCACTTTCCATTGGCAAGTTTGTAGATTCAGGAATCCAGAGGGTGATATATTCCCCAGAAGCTTAACATTATGTCCTGGGGATCTATGCACCTTGACAGAGCAGTACTTTTCCCTCTTACATGCTACTTTCAATGATTAAACAAAGCCATCAATCCATGAGAGACAAGTATGGGAAACAAAAAGCTTGAAATAATTGTTCCCTACTGCACAAGTGAGGACTCTGTTTAAGGATCTGAGCCCACACAGCATTACGGGTACTAATTTTAGACAGTCACCTTTCTGAAGCTTATCCTAACCTAATTAAGTGTTTGTTTTCCCACTAGGGCTGGCGTTTTTACTAGATGAGATAACAGCTGCATCTCTGTGAGAAGCCTTGTGAAGGGCAAAATATTTGTTAGCAGTTACTATTTTCAGCCTTGCCAGAATAAACAAGGAGCTAGGCACCTGCAGTCATTTCTTTTAAAAAGTCAGCACAATTTGTATATACTCTGGGGTCAGTGGAAGAAGGTGCAGGGAGAAGGGGCAGGTTTATCTGCAAGGCTTTGGGAAGATGCTTCTGGAGGAAGTGATAGGCTCTCCAGTTTGGAGACGTGGGATTCTTAGGTGATTAATAGCACTCTTCTAGCAAGGGTGAGGAATACACAGAACAGAGTGCTTTGAAATTATTACTGCACCTTAGGACCAACCCAGTGTGAGACCCATATTGGCTAGAAACAACAGAGCTGACACAAACAAACCAGGCAAGTTCAGACAGAGGTGAAGGCAGAAGAAAAGAAGAGAATTATATTTTTATTTTTTGTTTAACTCCTTTTTCCTTTTTGGTAATTAACCACCACTAGATTTCAGAACACATAATTTTAGACCCTGATTATCTAAACTATGTCTTCATTTTCATTATTCATTAGGCTTTGGGCTTAATGTGCTTCAGACTGTTACATTAGCTAGATCCAGGATAACTCCTTACACAAGAAGAACATTCCTGACTGTGTGTGAGAGCAGATAGCATTTAGATAAACTGTACTTGCAGGAATTCCCCCTGTGCCATTAGAAGGCAAATGGCTACTGTCACTGACACTCCCCTGCTTGGGTTTGTGGGAAGCTGTGGAAAAATGTAAGTGCTTAATATAATATGCCAAATACTGCTGTCATGAAGCAGAGAAAGTTAATCTGCAAACAGGTGTTACAAGGGCCAGCACTGCTGTGCTGCAGTATTCTGCTACCAGGTGGTAGCCAACAACATTTACATTGCAAATGTGTCTCAAAGCAGTGCCTGTGGGTTGGTGTGCTGCATCAAACCCCAGCCTGTGCTACAGGGGAGGATTGAAGGGGGATTTGTGTGCTAGGTCCATTCCTCAGAGCAGGTAAGGAGAATTCAGGAATGAATGCATCCGCAGGTGGGTTTGGATGGGGAAGAAAGATCTGTAGTTCCTCCCCATCACATGGCTGCAGGCATCTCATGCTGAGGAGAGCTTTGTGGATGGGGATACAGCCCTGACACCCCTTAGGCAATCCCCTCTTGAAAGGCAGTGAGTCTTCAGAAGACCTACACCAAAGTCTGGCTCTGAATTTGACACCAGCACTGTCTGCAGTGGTAAGATCTATGTTGTACTGGATAAAGATATTTGGAAGAATATCATGGCCCTAGGGGCACCCATAGGCCCTAACAGCCCTGATAAGCTTTATCTGAGACCACCCTGCCCAGGGCCCTATTTCAGGCCTTGAGGCTGTCAGTCCCTGCTCTAGTGGAGACCATCACTGCTCTGTATGGCTCTCTTGAGCTAGGCCTGTGTGCTGGCTTGTTCCTGTAGTAAGAGTCAAAGCCCAGGGAAGAAGTCATTGCTTTGAGTGAAGACAGAGCAATGGGCCACTAGAGCAGGGAGTTAGTGGATGTTTCT
Source organism: Bucco capensis (assembly GCA_013396975.1). Lineage (NCBI taxonomy): Eukaryota > Metazoa > Chordata > Aves > Piciformes > Bucconidae > Bucco > Bucco capensis. The sequence goes on along the minus strand of VWZO01001800.1, from coordinate 290,903 downwards.
GTAGGTTTTAGGTCATTTATTTCCATATATTGAAGGAACTGGAAGAGACTTAAGGGAGTTACACTGGAGTTCATCTCTCATTGCTACTTGCTTGGGTTGTGTTTGAAAAGAAGTTATAATGTCTGGTTTTGTCTACTTATCTGGATAACTACATTCTCTGTGAAGCTTTGTGTTTTCCCAGATATAATTCATAAGTAAGTACGAAACCCTTGTGACTCAGTAACCATGTGGGGCATTTGCTCAAGGGAAGTTTATCCTCTCACTTTGTTCTTGGTACCTAACGGTTTAATTCCTTTCCCACAATAACCCTTCTGCTTTAATTTTTTGCAACTTAAACAAGTGTTTGGATTATTTTGGGGGCTACTTTTCTATTATTACTATTGTTATCTGTAGCATTTTCAAAGGAGAATGGGTATTTGAGGGTGGAGAATATCCAGATGGAAATGCAATATTTTTGTTTTCATGAGTGAAAAAGACTGCAAAAAATCATATTTTCTAGGTCAATAAATGAATATTTATTATTTGAAAATCTATTGTGAAGAGGAAGAAGTTCAAAATTTAACACAGATGAGTAACCTGTCTTGTTTTTGAATTCTGAGGTATCTAACAGAAAAATAAATGTCCTTTTTATGCCTGAGGGACTCTCAGGGGGCTAAAAGAGCCTGGCAAAATTATATATTCCACCTGTTTGTAGAACAAGTGCTAATTGACGGAGAAAAGTAAAGATATTTGAAAGGCCTAATGATATGTTTTCCCATGCAATTATTTTTTTAATGTTTCACAGCCTTCCACAACTTCTTGGTAGGTTTGGGGTATTGTGGGAACCTAGGGATAGAGATGCCTGATCACTGAGCCTTCCTGTTAGAAGCAGACATTTTAAACCCACAGCTCTTCCAGCATGCTGTCAGTAGCTCCAGCTCTTCATTTACTTGGCTTATCCATATAAATGAGCTTCTCTTGCTTTCAAGAGAGCATGTTCAGTGAAGCTTGTGGAGAAGCAATTGTCCTTTTTACCTTGTACATCATTGACAATGCCAGTACAGGGACCTAGAAAAAGAATAAGTCTTTTAGAAAAATGGCACAAACTCTATGTCCAATGCTTTTCGCACCTCAGAGATGGACAGGGTACAATTCTTGATCAGCCAAGAGGTGCAGAAGAGATGATAATTACAGGCTCTCAGCCTATCTTTGTGTTCATCCAACATTCATCCATATAGTTGTCTCCAGCTCCAAAGTTGACTGCATTGGCACTGGAAACAATAACTAGCAGTATATGTAGATTGCTGAGGCAATCACTATAATTTAAAAGAACCTAATTTACCGACCTGTTAGCCTCACCTCTGTGCATGGGAAAATCATGGAGCAGATTCTCCTAGAAGTTCTGCTAAGGCATATGGAGGAGAGGGAGGTGATCAGAGACAGTCAGCATGGCTTCACTAAGGGCAGATCCTGTCTGACAAACCTAGTGGCTTTCTACGATACTGTGACTACCTCAGTGGACAAGGGACAACCTGTGGATGTGATCTATCTGGACTTGTGCAAGGCCTTTGACACAGTCCCCCACAACATTCTGTTGGCCAAGTTAGAGAGCTATGGATTTGATGGGTGGACTGTTCAGTGGATAAGGAACTGGCTGGCTGACCGCATCCAGAGGGTAGTGGTTAATGGCTCAAAGTCCAGCTGGAGATCAGTGACAAGTGGTGTCCCTCAGGGCTCTGTACTGGGGCCTGTACTGTTTAATATTTTTATAAATGATATCGACAGCAGCATTGAGTGCACCATCAGCAAGTTTGCAGATGACACCAAGCTATGGGGTGCTGTTGATAAGTTGGAGGGGCAAGATGTCATCCAGAAGGACCTAGACAAGCTGGAGAGGTGGGCCCAGGTGAACCTCATGAGCTTCAACAAGACCAAGTGCAGGGTCCTACACCTGGGTCGGAACAATCCCCACTATCAATACAGGCTAGGGGATGAGATGATGGAGAGCAGCCCTGCAGAAAAGGACTTGGGAGTGCTGGTGGACAAGAAGCTCGACATGAGCAAACAGTGCACACTGGCAGCCCAGAAGGCTAATCGCATCCTGGGCTGCATCAAAAGAAGCGTGGCCAGCAGATCCAGAGAGGTGATTTTGCCACTTTACTCTGCTCTGGTGAGACCTCATCTGGAATACTGTGTCCAGTTCTGGAGCCCTCAATACAGAAAGGACATGGATCTGATGGAGCAGGTCCAGAGGAGGGCCACAAAAATGATCAGGGGGCTGGAACACCTCTCCTATGAGGACAGGCTGAAGGAGCTGGGATTGTTCAGCCTGGAGAAGAGAAGACTTCGGGGGGACCTAATAGTGACTTTCCAGTACTTAAAGGGAACTTATAAGAAGGCTGGAGAGGGCCTGTTTGCAAAGGCCTGCAGTGAAAGGACAAGGGGCAATGGTTTTAAACTGGAGAGGAGGAGATTTAAATTGGACATTAGGAAGAAGTTCCTCACCACAAGGGTGGTGGAACACTGGAACAGGTTGCCCAGGGAGGTGGTTGAGGCCCCATCCCTGGAGGCATTCAAGGCGAGGCTTGCCAGGGCTCTGGGCAACCTGATCTAGTTGGGGATGTCCCTGCCCAGTGCAGGGGGGTTGGACTAGATGACCTCCAGAGGTCCCTTCCAACCCTAACCATTCTATGATTCTATGATTCTATGAAAATGAGACCCTTCTTAGTTGATCTAGAGTATCTGGACCACTGAGTCAGCCTAGAAGTATCTCCAGTGTTACAAATCTAGTTAGCCTTATTTGATTTCTTTTTTAAAATGGTAACTATGGTGTGTGTTGTGAATGATACATTGCTTTCTCCATCTATTCTCTGGAAGAAGAGCTATATTTCCACCACAGGCCCTTGGAAAATAATGGAAGTCAGAAGGATCTATGAGAGTCCCATAAGTGCTTTCCCACAGGATAAAAGGATGGAACAAGAGTATCTGGGATGCAGCTGGCTGAAATTATTACTTTAGCACTGCAGGGATGATCAGTATGTTGTAAAGGATGTGTCATGGGGACAATGTATCCAGCAAAGGCTGGTAGCACAGTGAGGAACGGCTACTGTACATGTGCCCTTTTCTTATACATTTTTACTAGACCTTTGTTTATACTCAGTACAGTCACTGTGAAGTCCTAGATAAAACAGCTCTTAAAACTTGGCATATTGTTATTTAGCTGTTAGTTCCCAATAGCAAGGTCTTTTCAGCTTGTCTTTGAATGACAGGGCTTTATTGTGCTCCGGCTCTGTGATAAATTCTCCAGTTTGTCCTCTGTTGAAGGGAGAGTTGTTCCATAATTTACAAATTCTTGCTCTTGAATTTCTATGCTCTGAGGACTAACACCTTTAAATGTGGTGCATCTAAAGAAAATTAATCTAAGAATAGCTGATTCAAATATTGTGCTTAATAAATGTATTCAGTAAGAAGACAGATTCTCCATGTTGTTGCCAATCGATAGCACTGAGACCTCACCTCCCTCCTTCCTTTCTTGCACTAAGTAAGGATTTACTCCTGGAATTCAAAGTTGCCTCTGTTGTTAAATCTGATAGGTTACAGATAAAAATTAACATCAAATGAATGTATTTCCACACTGTAAAAAGCACGAAACTCCTGTCTTTTGCCTAAGGGATAGTAACACAGAAGGCAAAGCTCTTGCTGTTGCCAAGAAGCCTCCAGTCCAAGCTCCTGGGAAATCTGAGTTAGTAAAAAATATTTTCCTTTTTGTTTACAAGTTACAAACTCACTTTTTCAATAGTAGATTTAAGCCTGAAAAATCTAACAGAATCTGTATTAAAAGTCTCACATCCATGCTTAAAGCAATTGTTACAAAAATCCCAAACCACTTGAGCAAATCCACTTCAGATTTGGCTCAATGTACTTTATCCTTTTGGGAACAGAAACGAAGTTTAGAGTCAAAAGTTAATTTCTTATCATGGACCATGCAAAAAGAGTAAAACATGCAAACGTTCTCTGGTACCCCAGTAGCTGTGTAACAGCTTTCTATGGGGAAAGTGTTAAGACAAAACATAGCATATATATCATAGAATCATGTCATAGAATGGCCAGGTTGGAAGGGACCTTAAAGATCATCTAGTTCCAACTCCCCTGCCATGGGCAGGGATGCCAATCACTAGACCAGGTTGCCCAGGGCCACATCCAGCCTGGCCTTGAACACTGCCGGGGATGGGGCATCCACAACCTCTCTGGGCAACCTGTTCCATTGGCTAACAACTCTCCGGGTAAAGAACTTCCTTTTAATTTCCAATTTAAATTTCCCCTCCTTAAGCTTATAACCATTCCCCCTTGTCCTATTACAATCTCACCGGATGAAAGGTTTCTCCCTTTCTATCTTATGATATATATATTAAGCTCTTGCATCACATCTTATGAGTTTCCATGAACAGTAGAATCAAACTGAATCTGAAAATGCAAAGTACATTTATGGGTGGTATTGTCTCTTTTCCTTGTGAAATAGGAATGGGCTAATATGGTTTGGGGGCAAATTTAAAATTAAAAATAGCAGTTCCTACTCTGATAGTTGCATGTTTATGTATTTAAAAGATATATTTTGATTGGTTAAACTAAAATTAATTCTAAATACAGAAGTTAAAGAACTATCTGTTTGATAGATCTTTTTAAAAATCTACTATGAATACAAGGTTCAGAATGATTTATTAAGCATCATAAAGCTGGAGTCATGCATAAGCAATGAAGGAAGGCATGCTGTAGCTATGTTCTGGCTTTGCAAATTCTGCTGTGGTTTTAATGTTCATAACCTCTAAAGCTATTCTCCACTTACTTTTCTCTCTTTACTGAAATGCAAATATTGGTCCGTCTGTGATATGCCATATTTTTTAACAGTATTATTGTTTAAATTTGTGAATATATTTTAAAAAATTGATTTAAATACACTCTCCTTGCACTCCAAAGAATCTTCTTTCAGATTTTATAGATTCCACTAGAATTTGCTGAGACATGAAGAAGCTTAACTTTTGCCTTTGATCAAGTTGTCTGTCACTCAGCTTTATTCATTCTGGTGCTCAACACACAGTAGTTTGTCAGATAACAATGAACTGAAAATATATTTTCTTTAGAAAACATTTTCTAGGTATGAAAGTGCTGATTGAATGGTCAAAATGAATGAATGGAAAAACTCAAGTTTTTCAAAGCTTCTCTGTTTTGCATGAAGTGTGTGATTCAGTACAGCGCTGAATCCAAACAGTATTAAAAGTTAAATGAGGAAAAGTTGTGACAGCTTTTCATTTGGGGAGAATATAATCTGAGCCCAGCTGTGAAAATTCAGAAAGAGCTTGTACAGATTTGAAAAGAGAATACTTAGATGTCGGTAGGAGTAATCAAGTAATGCATGAGTGGAAGGAAATAGTGGAGGGAGGTTTAAAACAATGATTAAGTAGATTGGTTCTACATGGTTGAGTGAAGAGAAGTTCTGGAGGTCTCAGGTCCATAAAGAGCATAAAGATTGGAGACAGTGGAATGTGGAGGCATGGAAACATTTTGGCTTCACCTTCCAATTTTTGAAGTTTATGTGAAGACCTGCAATACGTCTTCTCTTACAACTACAATCAAGACTGTCTACCATGAAAGCTGGAATGTGGAAGGACTCTGTCATTTAGGGAAAAAGACCACTTCAACATTATGCCCTTCCTTAGGGAAAAGAGGCTTATCCCTCTCTCTTCTGTATGGCAGACTGGGGTCTGCCATGAGGTGAAGAGGGGTATGCAGTTCTTGAACAGGGGGAAAAAAAGGGAGCTGTACTCCTCTACCCAGGCATTCAGCAGGATCCATGGGCAAGGCTTATAGGGGTTTGGGTCCTTTTCCCTGTCCTCTCTATATGAACCATGGAATGTCTAGCCTGGCCCCTTGATATGGTAAGCAGACTACAAGCTGCTTTCAGGTTAATCCAAAAATACAACATCAAGATGTCATTGAGGGATTGGGTAGAGACATGCCCTCAACTTGTCATAGATTCTCAGTAAGGTTCAGTAAGTATGCCACTCTGGGAAACTTTTTCTGTTTCCAGGCTGATGCCCAAGGCTGTGTGTATAATAGCAAATACAGCAGTACAATTTCTATCTTCCAGCTCATCATCAAGTGACAGAGTCAAGACCATTTCAGTATCATTACATTATTTTTCTTCTAGACAGAAACATTTCTTCTTACCTGGTCTGTTTCCTGGGAGTTTCTCCCAGCCCATGCTGTCAATCAAGCCAAGTCTGCACACATGGGACAGGGCTGCTGGGTGCCACTAAAGTGCAGTTGGAGAGATGCAGGCTGTGAAACAGCATGGTTGTTCATTTACTAAGGCATAGGTTCTGGCCCTACTTAGTTTCTTATTTCTGACATAGCCCAAGTCCTATGTCCCCATAAGCATTTGACATACTTTCTGATTTTGGTTCTCCTGTTGCTAGCAAAAGCCAATGCCTGATGCTCCACAGATCACAATAATCCTCTTCTTGATTACACCTAAGAGGAAACGTCTTCCTAAGCACTGATGGTGAGAAATCTGTACCTAAGTCATTTCCAGCCTACACAAAAACGCAATTTCTACTTAGAGGAAATGCAACTTCTATTCTGATTCAAGGAAATACTTCTCTTTAGAGCATACTGAACTGCTTGTCTTGTTGGTGTAGTTTTGTAACAACAGTTAAGTTATCCTGTTAAGGCAAAGTTGTTCAGGGATTTGAATGAGTCTGATCATACTGCTATGGCTTAATGCTATCATTATTAAGTTTCTGAGTGTTCTGATGGGTCTACCTCAACAGTGAGTAAAGGTGAGTAAGGAACACAAGAGATATATTTAGTCTCACTTTAAAGCCTTTTTTCCCCCCTCCTATTCAGCTGCACTTTGATCTATTAGAGTTTTGGTTGTTTGTAGACATAAGCCACTGAGGTATGTTGTGTTCCCTTACTCATAATTTGTTTTTTCTGGACAGACTGTCCTTACTACTGACTACCTGTATGTTGCCTGAATGTTTTCCTTTTGAAATCCAAGAGGAAAAATGCTGTAACAAATAATCACATAAACATCCTGTAAGTGCTTGGAAGTTAACAAGGAAATGAGTAATAGCCGCTATGGATTTGTCAAGAACAAATTATATGTATTTTAGACTGATCTATTTTTCTCTGTGACTGTGTAACAGGCTGTTTGGATAGGGGAGAATCAATAGATGTCACAAATCCTGATATTAGGATGCCCTGACATTCCTGCAGATAATCTGAGGAACATGCTCTGGATGTGAAATTTCTCATATGGCTTGTTTTGTGCATAGTTCACAAGTTACTGTCTAAATGGAAATAAGCAATGGTGATGCATTGTAAGAGTCTGTTATGACTCTGGGCATACTAAATATTTTCATTAATAGCTAACTGATAGTAGAGGAAGGATGTGTATTACACTCACAGGTAATAGCAAACAGGAAGAGACTGAAAGTTGTGTGAGGTAGTTCTTCCTACCTAGTAGGTCCTAAGGAAAATTTCACTGGAGTGACTGTGTATAGCTCTGGTCACTGTATTTCAAGGAAAATATGTGACGTAATTGGAAAGCAACAAGAATGACCAGTGGTCTGTGATGGAAGGCTGAAAGAGCTGTTGTTGCTTAGTCCAAAGGAAAACCAAGAAAAAAGGCAAGTCTTAAATACACAGAAATCTCCCTTACAGAGGAAGAGAATAATTTTTCTCTTTTTCTAGGGCATGTAAGATGGGAAATAATGGGCTTAAATTGTATCAGGGAACACTGAGGTTTGACACTGGGAAAAACTTTTAACATTCAGGATAATTAAGCACGGGAACATGTTGCCTGGGGAAGATGCATAATCTGTCTTACTAGTTGTTTTTTTTTTAAAATGAGCTAGAAAAAAATCTGTCAGGACTAATGTAGTTACAAGTTGATTTTTGCCAAAGGGCAAGGGGATGGGTTAAATGGAGTCTTGAGTCCTTCAAGCGCTATTCTCTGTCATTCTCTATGTCACTGCTGAATTCAGCACTTCCATATTCATGTATAAAGGCTGGCTGAATATACAGGGAGCCTGAGTTTTCACTCAGACCTCTCTCCTGTGCTTTTCTCTAATCCATACAATAAAGTCCAGCAGGGGTGGATCTAATTATGTTCCAGTTTAGAGGCACAAGTTTTAGGGTGGTAAGAGATAAAGAATAGAAGCTTGGGTGAGAAATATCTTGCTTTCCCAGTGACATCCTGCCAAATGTACTGAGTTCAGTCTTGTTATGCTCTCAAATGGCCCATCTATGAGTGCATTAGCACAAAGTATTACCATCTGAGAAGAGTTCACATGCAGAATTCACTGAATTAAATTTAAGGCAATAAATGAGGGCTTCTAATGTATTGGCAACATTATCAGTAGCAGTATTGCCAGCATATTAGTGACTATGATGGATTGACTACTGGGAAATTCATTAAATTTACAAGAGTCTCCCCAAATGATTCCACTGGCTACAATACTAATTGCTGCCCTTGGGAGTTCTTTGGCCATTTAGTTTCCAAGCAGAGCTTACTTTGAGAACAGAATTATGCTACTGATGTTTGTTTGAATTTAGGAGTAGGGTGTATTTATGTTGGGGTTTTTCAATATCTAGAATAGTTTCTGTTTGTACAAAGCTTGCTGCCTTATCAAACATAGAGCATGTGAGAAATAATTTTATGAGTGAAAAACACATTACTTAATACAAAGTTCCAAAAAAGCATAAATATGAACAATAACCAGTATTATACTTGTGCAATGAAGCTTAATCTAAAGGATGTGATGGTTTGGCTGTGTGGAGGATGGCAGTGATTCTGTCTGTGCAGTCACCTTTGCCAAAAGAAGAAAATTGCTGAAACTTTAAAATCAATGTATAGAAATCTTTTACTCTCCTTCTTAAGCTGATGAATACTTTAAGGTTAATGGTTAATGTTGTGAAGTTAAGTGTGTCCACACAGAGTGGTCAGACACTGGATTAGGCTACTCAGAGAGGTGGTTGAGTCACCATCCCTGGATATGTTTAAGGGTCATTTAGGTGTGGTGTTGGGGGGTATGGGTTGGGGTGAACTTTGTATGTGTGTATGGCTAGGCTTTGCGAACGAAGATCCAGGGAGGGCTCCATCCACGCTCCTCATCAGCCCCTTTTTCAAGCGTGCTGATAAAAGGAGGATAGTGGATAGCACCCTCGAGCCTGCGCAATGGATTTTTTTAGGTGAGACACAGCATGTGCAGAGCTGGACCTACCCTTTAGTCCTAACATTCATCTGCCAGGGCCTAGCAAGCTTGGATGCTGGCAGCGAAGTCCTAAGGACAGAGGTTTTATTAGAGTGTCCTTCTCTTAGACAGAAGGCCTTCCAGGGCTAAACAAGCTCCATCTGCCCGGGTTTGGAATTAGAGTTGTCCCTCTCCTAGGATGACTGCCAGAAGGCTAATGAGCTCATCCTACCCATACAAGGATTCTAGGAACATGGGTATCACTCCCCACACTTTACCATGGGCAGTGAGTTTAATGCTCCCTCTGCTGTTGGCACAGTTATTGCACCAGAGGCCACAGGAGACCCCAAGTGATTTTCAGACTGTGCCTGGGTGAACTTTGTAGGATAGGGTTAGTGGTTGGACTTGATGATCCCAAGGGTCTTTTCCAACCTGAATAATTCTACCATTCCATGATCTTTGTGAATGTGCACTGGAGGAATTCTCTAGAGACTAAGACTGTAACTCTCTTCAGCAGTGTGGGTCTGTAGAATTGTTCTTGAATAAACTCAAAGTGCAGTGGGTCACAAGCTGGATTCGGTTTCCTTATTTGCAAATTCTGGTTCTGATTCAGACAACTGGAGATCAGCTGAAGTAGAACAGACCTTCTCCAGATGCTGTGATTGTATCACAACTTGGTTTCTTGACTACAAAATGGAGATCTGTAATAACTTCCATGGGTCAATAGTTATAGAGTCAATTTTTTTAATGTAACTAGAACTATAATTCAACCATAATGTAGAAAATATGAAGCATTTTTGGATGAGGAGACTGATTTTTACAGACACTCAGTGTTACACACTAAATATTAAAGAAAACAAGCATAGCAATAGTAGTTACCAATGCTAGAGAGAGAACCAGAAATCTAGGGCTTGTTCATTTAGTGCTGATGGGCTGGTTTTCTTCTGGGACCCTGAGGACCACCACCTGAATCATTGTCTGACAGTAAGGTGTATGTGGGTAGGAGAAAAGAAGTTTTCTTGCACTTTTGAGTTTTGTTTCAGAGCTCCAGGTAAACCTGAACACAGTTGCAGTGCTAGCTGGCACAACCTTATCGTTAGAATAGAGTTTTTCAGTTGGGCTTTTCTTTTTATCTTGCACAAGATGCAGTCCTGTCTTGTCAAACCTGGGGAATGATTGACACATCTATTGCATTGTCCTGTTCTCTGTAAATTGCAGTGTGATTCCCAATTTACCTGCCATATGGCCAGTTCTTCTTAAAAATCCAATTGCACAAGCAATTTTTGCCCAAGAAGGGAAAAGGGAAGGGAGCACATTACTTACAAAGTATGTAATCAAGCAGTGTGATCCAACCCATTAACTGGCTAACATCCTTCTCTTTATTTGGACAGTTTACTGGCTCTGCGATTTCAAGTGGGAGCTGTCACTTACACTTGCTGATAATAAAGCTTAATTGAAATTTCATTTCTGTACCAGCAAGTGCCAGGTCACCAGATGGTTCCTAATTGTTATGTCCACATATCTGTGGTGGATTGCAGCAGACGTTGTTTGTGCTAATGTTAAGGGGATAACTGCTACATGTACTTTGCTAATTTTTAATATACATATCTTATTGTTTAAATAATGTAAAAAGAATCACTTCAGTATTTATTAAACAGAGTAAAGTAATAAAATTCCACAGGAAATCTTAAAGTGCAAATTTTTGTTGCTGTTGTTTTGTTTTCTAAATCATCAATAAGACCATGGTAGCTTTTAAACTACAATGAACTAGTGGCTCATTATTAAAAAATAAAAATTCCTGAGATTGCAAAAGTTGTTATCCAGTCAGACAGGTAGCCACTCGGTCACATCACGTTGAGACACTGGAACAGGTTGCCCAGAGATGTGGCAGATGCCCTATCCCTGGAAGTTTTTAAGGTCAGGCTAGATAGGGCTCTGAGCAATGTGATCTAGTGGGAGGTGTCCCTGCCCATGGCAGCGGGGTTGGAACTAGATGATCTTTAAGGTCCCTTCCAACCCTGACAGTTCTATGATCGTATCAGTGTGGGCAACTTGTTCTTGGGCAAATGCCTTCCAGGATGTCAGAGAGGATACCCAAGTTGGGAAGCTAGATTAGATGTTAACAGGACAAACAATGGAGAAAACATGCTTACAGCTGCAGGTTTACAAAAGGCTAGAAAGGATATTGTCGTCGTGGCTAGGCTTCGTGAACGAAGATCCGGGGAGGGCTCCATCCAAGCTTGCTAGGCCCTGGCAGATGAACCTTAGGACTAAAGGGTGGGTCCAGCTCTGCGCATGCTGTGTCTCACCTAAAAAAAATCCATTGCGCAGGCTCGAGGGTGCTATCCGCTATCCTCTTTTTATCAGTGAACTAGAAAGGATATATGCTAGGAGGATGTGCATTAACACATTTCATTCTTCTCAAACTTGCTTGGGACTTTTTGGGCCAGGAAATACACTCACTGTGCTGGGCTTAGAAAAAGTGTTTGTCATGAGCTTGTTCATTGTATCAGGGCAGACCTATCCACGGCAGAAAGGGAGGATGATCACTGAAGCCCATTAAAGTTGCAGGCATGGGCTGGACCCTACTTCCCTGCCTGTCTGTGTCCTTGGAGGTCTTTTTGGTTTTGGTCATGTACATGAAGAAGTGGTAGTCCGGCCTTTTCCTCATAGGTTTTTCTGTGACTGCATGTGGGATAGCGAAGCAGTAGGAGATAAAGTGGTTGCAGAGGATTCCTGTAAGAGCAGGAATCTGGCCTGCTCTCGGTAAATGTTGAGAGGGAGCTTTCATGCAGAAAAGGACATAACTATTCACGTTTCTTCAGAAGTAATAAGCATGATGCTGAATGACAGAACTGTTATAGGGTATGTAAATTACCAGAGGTATCCTTCTTTTCCCCCTTCACCACCCCCCCGACCGTTAATGTGTTTTTTTCTAAACCCTCAGTGGGGGTAGACCTTTTCACTGGCTGAGCCAGCTGCGCAGGTTGCCACGGGCAGTGCCCACCTGGTGTGGAGCTGAGCGGGTGGCGGGGCAGCCCCTGGCGAGCGTGGAGGCAGGGGGACCATCAGCGCTGGAAACGGTGCACACCCCACCAGTTTCTGGGCAGCAGCATATCCCGGAGCAGCGAGCAGCAGCAGACCCTGGAGCAGTGAGTGGCAACAGCCTGCGGCAGCCCGCACCTGCAAGTCCCAAAGCAGCAGCAGCGGCGGCAGCCCACAGCCCATGAGTTCTGAGACAACTGCAAGCAGTAGTAGAAAAGTGGCAATGTGACTACGAGGCAGCCATGGTGTGCACAACATGCCGGGAGGGAGGAACTTCCATGGCGGGGACTGCTGGGAGCCCCGGGTGATGCTGGGGAGGAGGNGCACCCAGGAGCTGCGGCAAGCGATGGTGGAAGAAGTGATCATGCAACTGCGATGTAGCCAGGGCGTGGAAGGCAGAAGTATGGATCGCACGCCAGGGGGAGGGACTTCCGTGGCGAGGACTGCCGGGAGCCCCTGAGGCTTCTGGGAAGAAGAAGAAGAAGGAGAGAAGAAGAGGGAGAAATTGTGTCCATCTTGTGGCAGCCAGGCCATCTCTTCATCTCCGATCCATTCCTCTACCCACCATCATCATCCACCACCTGGGTTTCCTCCACTCTTCATCTCATCTGCCACCTCATCTGGTTCAAAACAAACCCAGCTGAGTGCCATCTGCTGGGTGTTTGCCTATGCATACCATACCATGGTTTCAGCAGTGCAGTGCCCCCTACAGGTAGGGAGAGAGAACAACAACGCAGGGTCAAACCAGCAGATGCCATGACAACTCAGCTTCCAGTCCAGCCTCTGGTCCAACAACAGCCTGTTGCCCAGCTTCCAGCCCAGCCTCCGGCCCAATCACAGCCTGTTGCTCAGCTTCCAGTCCAGCCTCTGGTCCAACTACAGCCTATTGCCCAACATCCAGTCCAGCCTCCAGTCCAGCCTCCAGTCCAGCCACAACCCTCAGCCCAACCAGAGCCCCTACCATCCTGCTCTTCCTGCAGTCTGCCAGCACCTCAGCCTCTGCCACAGCCCCAAGCTCAATCAGCAACTGTCGCTCCAGTGCAAAGGAAGAAGTACAAGACCAAGTCGGTGCGTTCAGCTGATGATAATGGCCAACCAGCACCTTCACGGCCAGTGGATGTATCGGAGCCCGAGGTCATCACTGAGTCGTTTTCTCTTGAGGGACTGTGCCTGCTACGTAAGGAGCTCACCCGGAAACTGAGTGAGCCCATTCTGACCTGGATGCTCCGTGTGTGGGACATGTTCGACAATGACACACAGCTGGACAGCACTGAGGCCTGGCAGCTAGGAAACCTGTCCCAGGACTCTAGTATTGACCAGGTGTTTGTGGCAGCAAATTAACCTACCAGTGTCTGGCAGCACCTCCTGAGAAGCATCAGGGAAACATACACCCATGAAGAGGACTTGAGGAGACAACAAGCACCCTGGAAGACCATGAAGGAAGGGATCTGACACCTCAGAGAGATGTCTATCCTCAAAATCCTTTTCAGTAACAACCTGATGACATCAGATGCACATCCTGGATGTTGTCCAAGATATGTCGGCTCGCCCCGCAGATGTACTCACAGTTTCTCACATCACTGCAGTATGATAAGGGAGAGGACACAATAGGTGATGCAGCAAAGAAGTTGTGAGGCTGTGAGGACACCATGCATGGACCACTCCAATCCCTGGTGTCCACAGTGGAGAAAATGGCTGATGACTTCAAAGACTTTAAAGATGACATGCGAGATCTTAAGGATGGTATGCAGGGAGTGGAGGAAAGGCTCATTGACCAGATCAACGACAGTCATTGATGGCTTAAAGAGAAAATGAAGGAGACCAGCCACAACATTGCACCTGTACAGGCCAGGAACAGATGCCCTCCACCTGCACAAAGAAACTCCTCATCACGAACCCAGCTTTGGTATTTCCTGCTGGATAATGGGGAGAATATGGACCGTTGGCACAAGAAACCCACCCGTGCCTTGGCAGCCTGTGTGCAGGAGTTAAAAGACAGGATGAATGCCAGGGGGATGTTGGCAAGGGTGAGTGCCATGCCAGCCTCCTGTAGACACAGGTACGCCAACTACAAGTAGATGGGCCCTGCCTCCAATCAGGGGGAGGAGAGGGACAACAGAATCTATTGGACTGTGTGGATTCGATGGGCTGGTACGTCTGAGCCACAAGCATTTACGGCTTTGGTGGACACTGGTGCACAGTGCACCACAATGCCTTCCGGATATGTAGGATGACAAACTATTGCAATCACTGGGGTGACAGGGGGCTCTCAGAAGCTCATGGTACTGGAAGCTGAAATAAGCTTGACTGGGCAGGACTGGACTAAACACTCCATAGTAACTGGCCCAGATGCCCCATGTATCCTGGGTATAAACTCTTCCTTGTGCAGTCTGGTAGGTAATTGAGAGACCAGTCGAGATGCTTAATTTAGCCAGGGCAGAAGCAAATGAAACTAGGGTCCTTCCAAAAGGGACTCCTCCCTCTTTCCTGTTCTTTTGTGTCTTCATTTTAATGTCCTGCAGGTGAAAATGCAAGGCCTGTGGGGCTGTTCCTGAAAGACATACTTTGTTTGACCTGAAGTGCAGGGAGCAAACTCCTATTGTTAGTATTGCATCAGTACAGCTTTAACCTGCTTTATTCTGTATATCTGATCCATAACTTTGGTATTTACTCCAGTTGTGGAACTGTTGGTAGGCCTGTATGAGGTGGCTCCAGTAAAAGCAGAACTGCTGGGATCTGTGCTATTGCTCAACTCAAACCAAAACAGAATGTGTATCTTCACAGTTCTTCCTATTGAGAACAGAAGTAGAAGTAATAAATACAGTGAAGAAAGCTGCTCTCAAATTATTTGTGATGTTAAGTGCTTAGAAATATTTCTCAAACTGTTTCTGTAAACATTCTTTGAATAGCTTTCTTGTACCTAGGTTTAGTGTGTGTTTAAGAATACAGGGGCACTTTCTAGAAAATTAGTTTTTGTCTTCTCTTTTGTTTTTTAGAAATCTCATAGAGGCTGAGGAAACACAATCTCAGTTTCATTTTAAGACTTCAAAAGAAGCAGATAAAGTTTCAGAGGAACATCTGGAACCTGGCCCCCAAGTTGAAATCAAACTTTTCTAAGCTTGCACATGAATCATTGTTCTGGACATGTAATGCCAGCAGCAGGCAAGGGGTGTTTCTTTGGCTGACTCCTGTATTGCTATAAGGCTTCAGAAAAACTGGAAGCAAATCGCAGTTAGGATTCTATTGCAATTAGTGGTTTCCTTGATGCAGCCCTTGACTGTACCAACCCAAACTAAGCTCACACAACATGTGTGTAATTTGACAAAAATTTAATCAACAGATAAAAATTTGGAAAAAGAATGCAATTAAAAAGTGATGTTGTAACAGTGATTAATACCATAGAAGCAGTGAGTTAGTGAATCTGCTGTTCTCATTGAAAATGAACCATATTTCCTGTTCAGACAGATTTTCTTACATACAGTAATTCCATTGCTGAGTCTTGTTAGAGTTATGGATAAGAAAATTAAATCTGCATCCCATGGTATATCAGAGCTTCCCTTATGTTGTGTTCTAGGTTAACAAGGTTTGACCATGTTTCCTAAAGAGTTTCCACAACATATGCCATAAAATTTTGATTAGCATTATCATTAGTATAGACATATCCCAATGCTGACACTAGCAGTCAACAGAAAGCAGATAAACTGTTAATGATCACAACGTAGAGAATGATCTGTTGGTTTCTGTCTTAAATTCTGTCTGGCATGTTTCTGTGGACAAGAACTCTGAGCAATGCAGCTATCCTGATATAAAGGAAGTAAACACAGATGTATAACAATTTCCAGATATTTTTTAATATTTTTTTTTGAGAATGGAAGTATTACAGTTACATAGAAATAGGCACAGCCTAAGAAACTAAGGTGCATGGAAGCGGAAAAGGGATAAACCATATAGAGACCAGCAGACAATGGGCAGAACTTCAGTTTGATATTGAAGGTGTCTGAGAAGTGATTGCAGATTTTTTTGCATGCTAAGCTGGGCAAGCTGAGTTCTAGAGATGGACTGAAATATGTCATGAGGAGAAGTTGGAACAAGCAGGCCATCAAGGTGAAAGGCACAAACGGATTCGGCAGGGGGGAGATGTCCCTGAAATAAGGTTCTGGAGACACTGTGGGGAATAACAGGCATGACAGCATGGCAGCATTGAGATTTAGGGGAGAGTCGAAAGTTATGTACTCTTAGTAGGTAAGTATAAAGGACAGGAAAAGTACTGAATCTGCCAGCAATTAAATACAAGAGAAAAAGAGCTGGAATTTCCTTGACATCAAGGGAATTTCAATCATGATACCACTAAACTTTGCAAATGGTTCTGAAAATATTTGTTGAAGCATGACTTATCTTCTTTAAAAAACATTTTTGCATTCCAAGATAATACTGTTAGAGCCTTCTGCACAGGTTTCCATTCTGCGACCTTTTTTTAAGGTGACTAATTCCCATGGAATTTCAGTGGATTTGACCATGTAAATACATTTACTTCCTTTTGAAAACCTGCTACCTTCTGTTAATGTGTATGTAAAGAACCAAATTCTTAGCTGACTTAGCTCAGATACAGCAATATGTGTTGCAACTCAACTAGGTTATCACCCAAAATGTTTGAAAAATGTTTATGATTACAATAAATATATATAATAGGCATCTGAAGTTTTTTTACTTAACATTTTAGGTTTTGTTAGGTGTTTTGATTTTGTTCCTTTTTGGTTTGGTTTTGTTTTATTAACTGTACCTGAATCAATCTTTAAATGTTAATTTGTTTAGGAGTAAGATGTTATTTAAATGCATTTCCTCTACCAAGCCATGTTATTTTAAACAATTGGTAAGTGAATCTCACTTGCAGAGATCTCTGCAGAACTGAAGATTAATACTGTTTTCTCCAGCACAAGACATTCAAATTTGTCCTCTAGAGATCAGCACAGAACACTGACTACCCTTCTCGGAAAATGCAAGCAATTCTCTAAAGTCGGGGGAGATTTACGTTATAATTGTCATATAAAATACAGACAAGTGAAATTATAAAAGCCAAAACAAAACAAAAACTGTTTAATACAGGTGAATGTGAATGCCAAACAATAAAAAGGCAGTGAAACTGCAGTTCATCTGGGTGACCTCAACATAAGAGAACTGTGTACATACAAGGAATATAAAATGAGGGAAGAATCTGAATGTGAATAAAACTGAAATTCAAATCAAACGTTACACTGACTAAAAGGGAGGATGGAAAATGCAAGCCACTAGCTGGTAGCAAACATTAGCTACAGCAGATGTGATTGCCATTAGCTCTAGATGCATGTTAAATCAAAGCCAGCATCTGTTCTTGTAGAGATGGACTCAGGGATCTTAAAAAAATATTAGCCTGGGGATCAAAACTTTAGAAAAAGATTAAAGGAAGAGTTTGGGAGAGGTAGACAAACCTGATGTCTGACAACCATGGGCAAATGTTCAGAGTCCTGGATAGTCATTATGCAGCTCTCAGTGAGTGGTGTTACATTTCACAGGAGCTGGTGAAGATCCTACACGAAGAAATCAACAAAACCTTTTAAGGACATGAATGTAAGATTCAATGGTTTGACTTCTCCTAGACCTTCAAAGCTGAGCAAACAGTAAAGTAGATGCTGGTAACAAGTGCTGAGAAAAGGAAAGCAAAGTCCCAAAGATTTCCAAATAATGACTAGCATTTAACTCTGAGCAGCACCTACACAAAGAGAAACAAAATGATTACAATAGCAGGCACCATAAAATACTCGAACCTAGAAAAATGAAACTAGTAAGAATGAGTAATACACTAAAAAAATTCAATTGCACATTTGCCAAGGCTGGATGTAATTTCAGAAAGCTGAGGAAAAGGACTTCCAAAATGATGAAGGGATTGTAAGTTGTAAAATAGGTAATAAGAACTATCATCAGAAAAATCACAAACAGAAAAGAAACTGTGTCATCTAATCAGAGTTCTGAGAACTGAGAAATAAAAAATTAAGTGGAGGAAACATGCCTGGCTGGAACTTCCTAAAAATATTCCTAGCCACTGAGTGGATAGTAAGACTGATCAGAACTATGTAACACCAAGAAAATGTTGCAGTAGAAGAGGTAGAGTGACTCAAACTGTTAGTATTTTGTATCCTGCTCTTCTTATTGCACTATCAGTTATATAGAACTGGCAATCTAAATTTATTTTAATAAATAGTATGCTGAAATAACTGTTTGAAAGACAGTCATAGCGAACTTGGTTTAGGGTCATAGATTCTGAAAAAAAAAATCATGTGTACCTCTAAGAGTTTATTTCACAGTTTGGGACTTGTAGCGAAACATCAAACTGAATTTTATTTGAGTTGATTTAACCATCCTTATCTATGGTTTTGAACACTCATCTACCTTATTTCTAGAATAATGTACGTATTTAAAGTAAAAATCAGTTGCTAAAGTAACAAGGCAAAAGAAGCTACATTGCTTTGTTTAGTGAGGATCTATAATAAATAATTACTTCTCACATTTTAATTTCACTGTAGTAAAGCTTAAAGTGTAACTAACAACAATGTAAAACTTGATTTTGGAGTAACTGCGGTTTACTGCTTAAGAGTGTGGAGCAAGGAAATTTTTAGAGTTGAGTCAATGAGACAAAAACAAAAACTACAGCAAATTCAGTCAAAATAAGATTATGTACAAAATCTGAGGGCTATGAAAAGTTAGGAAGTAGGGAGGTCTCAGTAAATATTTTAGGTTTGTGACACTTTGCACTGCAAGTAGCTATTGGCTCTATCAAGCATGTGACAAATCTGTATCAGAGACTTTTATGGGCATTGCTCAACCTTCAGTAACAACTGAAAGCTCTTTCAAGCAGATGACTGGAGGACTGTAAGAAACCATTTTGGTTTTACGTCAGTCTCACAGTGGGTAAGGGCCCACACTGAATGAGTACTAATTAATAATCTTTCCAGGAAAGATTGTTAATCTTCTAACGAAGAACCATGGATAGGATTAATGTGGAAAAAATTGCTATTTTTGCTCAGAAGAAAAAAATTTCAAAACAGAATTTTCACATGTAGTGAGACAAGATTTGATTCTTCATCAATCTTCTCTTTTTCTAATCTGTGGAACAGTCCTTAGGGAATAGTTTTAGTTGACATTTTTCTAGGAAAGTAGTTTTCCAATGCTTTGGCTTTCTTAGAACTAAATCAGAAAAGTAGTGCAGAGTTACCAGAGGGAGTACTGACATTTCTGCTACTTTACTTGGACATGCCAAGTAAAGACAAGCTCTACCACTATGCATTTACTTCTTGGGATGCTTATGAGGTATCTGAAAAACAGGCACATATTCTTCAGTATTTATGCTACTTTTGGGAAGGCTGTGCAAGAACTGCAGGTGATATGCTACTGTTATTTGCTCCTCCCAGCATATTGTCATGCCATCCACACAAACATAATCCACACAACTCAGCTTTGCAACTTAGAAATGATGTCTTTATGAGAAACTGGTGCAATACTTCCATTAAAGTAGGGAAATCTCTTATTAAACCTTTAATGTTAACAACTTGTTCACAGGGGTACAGGATGCAAGCTATAATGACAACATTGACTAGCTAGTATAATGTACTTGAGTGTAGATTATTATAGGATTTGTACAAAAAGGAATTGTCCCTGCAGTTGTTTGGGGTTATTTCTGTTGTTGTTTCATTGTTTTTTTGTTTGTTTGTTTTTGTTATTTGTTTGGGGTGTTTTGTTTTGTTTGGGGGTTTTTTTGTTTGTTTTATTGTTGTTTTGGGGTTTTTTTATTTTATTTTGTACTAATAGTAAATATCTCTGTTTTGCTCTGTATGTAGAATCTTCTTATCATTAGCAGGTACTTCTTGCCAATACATTGGTTTATGAGTTTTCAGTCATAGATCTGTGATACTAAGTTCTTTCTCATTTTTGTTAACTGAGACTTGCTGTTTGAGTATTAAAATTTTTGTTTAAAATTGTTTACTTTCACACCAACGCAGCTAATATCTGAAAAGATCATTATCTCAGGGGGTAGAAACTATCTGTTAATATCTCCATGCAATAATAACTACCTTGAGTCAATATTCTGAAAAGACAAAACCAAGCAAAGCTGTGTAAGCAGGACACTGATACTCTNTCCTCTTTTTATCAGCGCGCTTGGAAAAGGCGCTGATGAGGAGCGTGGGTGGAGCCCTCCCTGGATCTTCGTTCGCGAAGCCTAGCCATACAGATACTCTTGCTCTTTCGTATTGTCTGCTGTTTCTTCCTAGTATGAATTTTCTGTCATTTTCCTCATTCTTCTGATAAAATGCTAAACCTTATGACACCACAAGCATTAGAAATGTTATCCCAAATAAAATTAACTGAAAATAGGTTTGTTTTATTATTTAAACAAATAAAATACTCTTCCTACCATATTTGCTTTTGGAAATTGAAAAGTGATGATGGGATAGGGGATAAAAAAAGGACTGGGAATTTGCCCTTGAGTTTCAACCCATTTGGGGTTGAAAATAAACTTTATTTTGAAAATAAACTTTTCTGAAGTAGTGACCTTCGAATCACAGACTCACTCATTTAAATAGCCAGACAGTAAAAATGGTTGGGCAGCATTGTATTTTAATCACAGTTTCACCCGTAAGAACTGCAAGATCTTATTCCATCAATAAAATGACAATTACTGCCACGTATAAATGACAATCTGTGTCTATGCGTATCAAAGAAGTCCATGGCACTAGAAAAAAAAAAATTGGTCTGGAATTGGAACTGATGAAACGGAGGTACCCTAAATAACATTTAAAAATTGCTCTGGCCAGAGACTCCTTTGATACATGGGTATTTCAGCAGCTTACTTTAAAAATATTAGTAGTGGTGTTCTCAGAAACACCACCAGATACTTGAATAATTCTCACAGATGTTAGTACTTTAAATAGGAGAGGTACTGTCATTCCTACAAAATAAACACATAGTAGGATGGAAATTAAAATATCCCTCAGATGATAAAGTGTAAACATAGGCTCTTGCAGGAAGTACATGGAGAACTACAGTGAGAAATGGAAAAGTTGGGGAAGGAAGTCAGATTGTAAATTATAAGGAAAAGGGGAGTTGGTAAGCCTGCCATTTAACCCTGAGTATAAAGGTCCTAAATGGTAAGATAGTTAGGAATACAAAGCTGGCAAAGGAGATGAACTACTCAGAGTGGAAAGGGAGGGACAAGAGCGACCTAAAGACTAAGGCAGGAATTTCAAGGTCTCTTCAGATTCAAGTCAAAGAATGTCTCTGAAATTTGTAACATGGATACAGACTCTAAAAATCCTCAGTAGAAAAGATGTTCAGTGATCAAACTGGAAGTCATAAAAAACAAACCAGAAATCAAAAAAGCAACATCACATGGTAGTTCAACTATCGTAAGAAAAGGGGACATGGCACGTTCTTTCATTATCTTGAGTGCTTAAATCATGACATAATATACTTATTTGTTCCAAGTTTCTGGACTGTCGGTGCTGACCCATCCTTTTCTCAGTGCCAGAGAATGCATTCAGGAATTTGTGAAGCACTGAAAATTTACTGTGGCCTTCCCTACTTTTTACACACCCTTAGTCTTCAAGGTCAAGTAACTTCCATCAGCCTCTCAAAGCTCTCCCAGATAATGATTTACTGTCACCAATAATTCTTAAACTATTTTATAATGAATGGTGAAAATTTGACTTAAAGGAGAAACTCATACAAAGATCATGTAGTTCTGGTCACTGTATTTAGTGATAGAACAGTGAAACAAATACATAATTATACAGATTAGCTGATGAAAGTCTGTGCTGTTACTGGCTGTGACTGTATGTTTTAAGTAAATATTTTTAATGAAAACGAAGCTTGGAACTGCTTTCATGGGGGAAAAAGAGCCTTAACGTTCAGTTGGGAATGTGTTTTGTACTTGGCTGTTTCTGTAGTATGTTATGACTTCTAAGCAGCATTGAGTGCACCATCAGCAAGTTTGCAGANAAGGGTGGTGGAACACTGGAACAGGTTGCCCAGGGAGGTGGTTGAGGCCCCATCCCTGGAGGCATTCAAGGCGAGGCTTGACAGGGCTCTGGGCAACCTGATCTAGTTGGGGATGTCCCTGCCCACTGCAGGGGGGTTGGACTAGATGACCTCCAGAGGTCCCTTCCAACCCTAACCATTCTATGATTCTATGATTCTAAGTTTTGTGGGTACTGACTGCATTTGCTGCTTCTATCTTCAATTCTGCTTTTGACAGTAAGTTACATTTCTTGTGCTGTTTGAAATACTTTTGTATTAAGATACTGAGACTGAAGTCATGCTGTGAGTACCACTTAAGAGCCATTCATTAGAGATGCAAATAGTTTATTTTAAAAACCTCTCAAGTAAATTCACCAGTGTTAAATGTGCATTAAATAATAAATAAATTAACTTGTCTATATTGCAGCTAAATGTAACAGGCCTTATAAAGTTTAAATATCATTCCTTAATCCAGACAGTGAAAACTTGTAATTACACTGTGTATCCTGGAAGCTTTTTTATTACAAGTTCACTGATGTCTTTGTATTGATTAGGAACATGCAATTTTCCCAGAAAATCATCCTCTTTGTCTGACATACTGTTTTCCACCATGTTAAACTCAAGATCAGACATGTTAGATGACAGGTTAGAGCTAACTTGAGTTACTGATTGGCTTTTTCCTGCAGAAGTCTGTGCCTTTCCTATATATGGATAAGTATCTGAGCTAACTTGTTTGCTTTTTGGTGTAGATACTTGTTTAATATCCTGATCACCCCTGTTCTCTTCCTCACTGATATGCTGGGCTTCCTGCTCTTCATCTAATAATGACGCCTCCACTTCAGCAAGGTTAAGTGAATCAAGAGATTCACTAGTTCTCTGGCTGATTTTTAAGTCACGGTTTCTCTTCAAAGACTGGATTGGAGATGAAGCTGAAGGAATTGGAATAAGATCTGAAATGTTTTCAGCTCTTTGACTCATCTTTGCAATTCTGGACCTGCTGGATTCCAGCTCTGTACCTGACCAACCTTGCTTTGAGCTTTCATGACACAGAGGTTCAAGACTACTGTCAAGAGCTGCCAAGTCTCTGCCTGTGCACTCAGCACAGGTGAAATCTTCTGAATAGAATGTGTTCTCAGGACTTGCAACAAAGTCATCTGAGTATATGAATTCAGAATTGTTTTCAACACTCCTGCTGGGGCTTGGTTTACAATCACTCGCAATAGATGCATCATCGTGGTCTGTGGTTTTACGGTATCTTAAGTCTATTGCTTCCTCATTACTTTCCTTTGCATTAGCATCCGATAGGAAAGCTTCTGGGGGTTGGGCTTTCACACACTTTGTCTTTCGAGCAGATTTTAAAAAAGTTTTCTTCAGTAAGGGGTCTGTAGTTACTTTGCATGGGCATTCTTTGCTTGCAATTTCATTGTTCTTCAACAGACTTGCAGTAGCCCGTTTTTGCAGATCAGGGGACACATCTCCTGTCACTGAAATGCGCTCTGTAAGAGCATCATTTTGCAACAAAGTCTCAACAGTTTTATCAAACCGATTTTTCTGCTTTGAACTGTTTCCCTTGCTACAATGCCGGCAAGAAACCACATGCTGTTCTCCAGCATTTCTGAGCAACTTTGTTTTGGATGAAGGGCTTCTATCCTTCAGCATCTCTATTTGCTTTTTTCTGTACTGCTCTCTCCTTTCATGAATGACCAGCTTATCAGGGTTGTTTTGCTGTAGCCGTAGCCTCAGTGTATTTGTCAGCCCATACAACAGTTTCTTTCTGGGAGGTGTGTTTTTCTTAGTTTTGCAATTCCTTCCAGAGCCTGTCTCCCCCAAAGGTACAGCTTTCTTAGGTCTTTTCCCAACCTGAGAAGAATCTGGTGAGGTGGCCTCTTGTTGGCCTTGCTTGACTTGAGGGCTGGCAGCTCCATTGCTCCCACCAGGTGTCAAAGGTGCCTCTGCAGGCTTGAGGGCAGAGGAGCAGCTGGGGCAGGGAGGTTGTGAGGCCATGCCACCATTCCCCAAGGCCTGGTAGAGCCAGACAAGATGGGGGTGGACAACAGCAGGCGTAACACTGTGGGTAAGCACTGACAGCTCTGCCAGCAAGGCATTGAGTAGTGGTAGCTGCCCCAGTGTATGGTGGAGCTGTCGCGAGCTGGCAGGGTGCAACAATGAGGGCCCAGCACTGGGATGTGGGGGATTCTGGCCCTTGTCTTTGTCTTGTGGTCTCCAGGCCTTGACATGTTCCCACTGCCCTGTGGCTGCTGCTGCTGGTGGCAGATGAGGTTCAGCAGCCTCGTGGCTGTAATAGAGCATGGGAGGGCAGAAGATATTGCCCTTCCATAGTAACTCCTCCGGCTCCTCGTCCTCCGGCTCCTCGTCCTCTGGCTCCTCGTCCTCCTCCTCGCCCCTCAGTTCGGGAGAGGCGGCAAGCGGCATGGCAGCGCCGGTGATCGCGGGGCTCCGAGGGGGCGGCTCTTCACCGGCCTCCAGGCTGGTGAGGCGATAGCCCAGGACAAGTTCTCCGACAGGGCGTCTCACGGCGTCCTGCAGCTGGAAGCGGCCGCGGCGGCTGCAGGAGGCAGGCGCCCCGGGCTGCCGTAGCAGCTCGGCGGCGGCGGATGCCAGGGAGACGCCGCAACTGCCGAGGAAGCGGGGGGAACCCGGGGAGAGCTCGGCGGGCATCGCCAGAAGCAGGGCGCGGAGCGGCCGATGGCGGAGAGCAGCGCAGAGCGAGTCCCGGCGCCAGCGGAACAGGCAGCGCTTGCCGCAGCCGAAAGGGAAGGCCCGGCCTGGCAGCAGCGGTGCCGCGGCAGCAGCAGGGTGCAGCAGGAGGGTGGGGAAGTCCAGGAGGCGCAGCGCCACAACCGGGCGCAGCGAAGGGCGACGTTCCGCCACCCGAACCACCCGCACCTCCTCAACCAACAGCTCCAGCGCAAACAACCCCTCCGCTCCCTCCGCCGTCATCATAGCGGCCTCCCGATCCAGGTTTCGCGAGAGGAGCACTGCCCGCACCGCCTGGAGGGCATTCGGCCTCAGCCAGAAGCCATGCCCCCACCCCGCCGCCGTAGCCCCAGGAACACGCCTTCGCAAAGCGCCCTGGGAGTTGTAGTCCAAGCCAAGTGTGTCGTGGCGTCTCGGGAGAGGAACGACTAACCACCACTCCCTGCAGCGCAGGCGTAGCACGGACCCAGGGATTCTGAAGGGCTACTTTGTTAAGGGCTACTTCTGAAGGCCTCGTCAGTGCCCCCAGCGGGGGACTCGCGGCCGCCGTGTTGCGGTCTCCCCTGGCCAGAGGCTGCTGTAACAGCCGGCGGGGGGGAGGTTGGGCAGCGCACTCAGCCCCTGGAAACCCGGTGCCTTTTGGTGTCAGCTCACAGGCGCCCTGTGTAGCGTGGCGGCTGCTGTGATGCCCTAGCCCTTGTCTCTGTAGGCAGCAGGCGATGCTCTGGTCATGTTTTCCCCACTGTGGGTCACGAGTAACAGCCACAGAAGCAGGGGCAGTATAGTGTGCTGTGCTCCATCAGTCAGCAGGAGTGCTTGTGGGGACACGAAACTGTTTTCTGCTTCTTTGTGTCCTTCTTCCACCCCAAGAGAAACATGGAAATCCGTGCCGAAGGCTGTATGCTGAACAGTCTCTCTGCAGTTGAAGGCTCACACACATCTGAGATTTCAAGAACTGTGGTTCTTAATTAGGTTTTTCTAATAATCTGTAAGTGCTACCTCTTCATATTTAATGTTTCTATCTCTGTAATGCCTGAGTGCCTCAGACATTAATTGATAAATTCCTCTTTTCTCTCCTGTCTGCATGTAAAGTGGGAGTTGCGGTGGACACACTTGTGGAGGATTCTGCTCCTTGCCTCCTGCCTGGCAGAAAGGGTGTCTTTTCCTCTGTGACTGTCCTTCCCTTACACCAGTGTCTACTTGCTACAGGCACAGCAAATACTTGCTGAGCTTGTAAGAAAATTGTTTTGTTCAATTAGTAAACTGACTGTAAAACAATGTATCCTAAACTGATGGTGTTTGGTTAGAGTTACCTAACCCTTTGCCACCAGGGAAGTAACTAAAAAAAAAAGACCAATCCCCTCTCCCTTTCTTTTTATTCCCTTCTTTTTTTCCCTTTCCTTCCTCTGCCAAATCACAATCACTTTTTAGAAAAGCAGAAACCAGTGAGAAATAGTTAAAGAATCAAACCCTTCACTGTTGGTCAGGTTCCTTAATCATTATTATTTAAAGAACAGATTTCATTAGCTGTTATGTCTGAGAGTTAAGGAGTTTGTCCTCTGAATTGTAACCAGGGCTTAAAAAGTAATTATGTTCTTCTCCGTTCCTCCATTACCTCTATTCTGAGCACATGAGTCTTAAGAGCTACAAATCCTCTGCTGTCAAGGCTGCTAGTGTTCAGATGTTGCCGTTGTAATGGTGTTGTGGCAGATGAAACAAATGGCCAGTCTATTTCACTGCCACATTCATCTCCTGCAATCAGTCATCTGTTTTCCTTGTGTTTCCTTTTCCTCCAGCCCATTCCTATCCCAGGAGGGCCTGACAGTTTTCATTCTCCACAGAGGAAGAATGACAAAAGATTCCCTGATACACTGAAAGAGAACAGACATATTTAACAATGGTCAAATAGTTACTCTCAAGGTCCTCCAGGAAGAAAATGGATAGATATTTTGCCCATTAGACAAACCTACTATGACATTTAGTCCAAGATTTCTAACCTCTTGATTTTAAGAGTTTGATGCCAAAAATTCTGGAAAATAGGCACTCGGCACAAAGTTAGTGGAGAAAGATAGAGTTACCTTTAATTGGAAGCTTCCACACCTTCGTGATCTTGTACATAGACGTACGTGTCCCGCCCCAAGGGATTACCCCTTTTATACATTTTATTAGTAATTAACATATTGATATCTATAGCCAACCCTGACACTAGGTCTTCAGCTCGGCCCCTCGGAGAGGGCCCAAGTGGGGCTTAGCCCTCTTCTTCTGTTTTGTATTCAGGCTATATGCAGGTGGCTTCTTCAAAACATCACGTCCTTGGCAAGGCATGGGAAAGCCCAAGATAGTACCTTAAGAACAGGCCTAGTGGCTCCTAATATGTGAACAATCCAGGAAGCTTCACATAATTCTAAAAGTCCTGAAAATCTACCGAACACACTAAAATCTTTAGGCATCAACTTCCAACCTGGTAGACAAAGATGCATCTTTGTGTGTGGTAGCAGTGACTGCAGCTAGAAGGTAAATTATGGGAGAACCAAAGCCTTGTTTTAAGATGTTGAACCTCTGCCCTCCCAACAGTTTCATGTGAAAGTGAAACTTTCACTTTCATATCCCTGAAAATCAGCCCTATTCCTGTATTTCATTTTGCACAGACAATATTTATTGCACAGACAATAAATAAAGATGACTGAATACTTGTAAAACCTATAGGTGTTACTAAGTTTTGTAAGATCAGTCAGCAAGGTAGTGGCAAAACAATTATTTAAATAGAAAGGCGTATGGATTTTAAGTTTGTTCTTGCAATGGGGTTTTATTAAGTCAATCAGCTGGTCACAAGAGCATATTTCTCTTCAAAATAGAAAGAAACCAATATTTTGTTGTTGAGTTGCAAGTTAGGAAAAAAAGAACCATTTTCTTTCTAATAGTCCTAACTTCTACTAATCACCATTTTGAGAATTGTGATAACACTTCTTTAGATTGCATGTCACAATAGAGTGATTTAGAAAATAGGCATGCCTCAGAAAGGGAGGATTATCGACCTGAGTTTCGTTATTCGCTACTGCCCCAAAACCTGGATGCACATACTGGGATCTACATTGATTACATTTAGTAATCAATTATAAATAGCTCTGGTTCATGTCAGAGCAATCTCTTCAGTACTCCTTTCTTAGAACTAGACTTCAATTCTTTTTTTTTTTTTTCCTAAAAGACTGGAAGAATGAGGAATTTTGCTGATTCAGTGAAGTCTTTCACTGACATTATTTGTATGTTTGAAGTACTAACATTTCATCTCAGAAAATTCCAACCTAGAAAATTGGTATTGTTAGCAGCAACTCAGCAACTTCAGTTCAAATCTATCTTTTGAGGACTCTGAAATGCCTTCTTTTGCCCTTAATTTCTATAATGATTCAGGTTTATTGATCTCTACACAAAGAGATCTCTCTTTAGTCTCTCAGTCATATGCTTGTTTATGGATGGAGAAGTGTGACTATTAAAAAAAAAACTTAAGAAAACATGGATTTTGCTAGATCTACAATTACATCTACTTATTCTAGTGTTATTCTGAAGACTGCATTATTTACAGCTCAAATGCTGGAATAAAGAGATAAAGTTTGCCTGGATGTAAAATTGTTCTTCTCTGTGCACAATCTGCAGGGCAATGCTTGGAATTTGTGCAAATATTTAGTCTAGTGGCACTCTTATTCAGAAGAAGGTCAGATAATCTGCTGTTAAATTCAGCTGCAATGTAATAGCAGTTCTTAAAATACTCCAGCTTAAAATACCACTCAGAGAAGTCGTATTTAGTCTTTTCTCAGTTGTCTGTTGAGTCAGCCACTGGTGAAGGGGCAATAAACAGGAAAAAAACTCAGGAATAAGGATGGCAGCCTTTGATAACTCTTGCAATTTTCATTAACTCTGTTCTTCAGTTCAGAAAAAAAAAGAAAAACTGTATAATACATGAGCAAAGCATTTGAGATTTTTGCAATATATTTAGGTTTCTCTCTTGAAGAATCTAGAAAATGTTTAAAAAGGATTAAAGTCAAATAAGACTGTTGAATCTATTCAGAAATTACTGTTTGCATGTTTCCTTATATTATGCAGAGTTTTGCAGGGAGCTTTGCTGTTTCCTGTGTCCAGATTCTACTTCATAATCTTTAATTTCATGCTAACACAGATCTAGTGATGCATGGAACAGCCTAGGAACAGTTGCAATGGTATTAATGGCACAAGCATTTTGATATCCATCAAAATGAAGGATACCATGATTTCTCCCCAGTGCTCAGGGTGTACCCTCCCAATCCATAAAGTGCCCTATCAGTTAGGTAGGCAGAAAAACTCGTACAGAATCTATTAAGACATACAGCTCCAAAATACCTCTTTTGCATTGCTGTCCTAAAGATGCTTCTTAACTCCTCTTTCTTCAGTATGATAGCTTTCACATTTTTTCATTCTCTTTCTTTAGCAGACTTTGGGAGTGTTAAAATAAACATTATTTGCTTAGTGGTGTGGCCCTTCTCCATTTGGCAAACAACAGTCTGTTTCCTGTCTTTTTAATTATTTAATTGCTGTCCTTAGTATTTTACTTTCTCAGAGCAGTGAGAATTCACAAGATTGTTTTCTCATTACCTCAGGGTGGGAAAATAGGTTGGCCTTTAAGATATGTGTGAATCCGTGGCTTTCACAGCCAGCTTGGAAATACAACCCACACCAGCATGCCTTCTGATTCCAAATTTCCTCAAAGATTAATGAGACTGCAGTAAAACACACCTTCTCCTTCTGTAATAAGCACTTCACATCATCCTTCTTGGATGTGGGAAAGCTCAGTCCAAGCACACAGTTAAAAGAAACACGGAAAAATCTGGCAAATACTTGAGAGAGAATGACACTGTGAGAGCCAACAGGAAGCAGGATGTCACAAATACAGGAGCTGAGACAACTGTATTGAACATGACAGTGAGACATATCCATAAGGGTCACATCTGAGGTGATTTCCTTTGTTTTTAAAGTTCTTATTAAAGCAAATCGACATTTTTACTTAAAATGAAACAACAGTGAAGGATCAACCTCAGGATTCAGCCCATTGAATATTCTTTGCTTAATGCCCAGCAACATGCAAAGACATGTGTCATTAGCACATGGAGGCTTTACCGTCCATTTTTTTTCTTTTATTTGATATAAACTAACATGAATTCATTTGGTATATAATGGAAACTCCATGGGTTTGCATGCTGTCATTTAGTATTAATTAATATATCAGTGTTTAAATTGTGTTACTCTTCATCCAATAGCTGGATGAAGACCAAAAGGTCTGAAAGTGATCGATTTTATTTTCTTTGGCTTTATGGTTGCAGCCCATACTTGTCATGCACATATGTACTGAATGACGAGAGGATCCCAACCTGTACCAAAAGGTTTTTTCAAAGGGTGTGGGTCCTTACAATTCCTGCTGTAACTGTGGAGCAGGATAGGTCTTCAGCCCCTCTCAGGGATTAGCACTTTCTCAGGATCATTCTTAAAATCAATTCAATAGTATGATGAGATTTCATTAAAATAAAAAAAAACACAGATGTCTGCAAATATTTGAGTAGGAAAGAGTACTGCGTGCATTGTACCATCACACTGATGACACTCATTATTTAATCTCTCATAATTACCATTGTAAAGTATGTTTTTTCAGAGGTTTATAGTACAGCTGTTATAGAATGGTTTGGGTTGGAAGGGACCTCTGGAGGTCATCTAGTCCAACTCCCTTGCAGTGGGCAGGGACATCCCCAACTAGATCAGGTTGCTCAGAGCCCTGTCAAGCCTCATCTTGAATGCCTCCAGGGATGGGGCCCCAACCACCTCCCTGGGCAACCTGTTCCAGTATTCCACCACCCTTGTGGTGAGGAACTTCTTTCTAATATCCAGTCTAAATCTGCTCTTCTCCAATTTAAAACCATTGCCCCTTATGTTCACCGCATGTTTTCAACCTCTAAACTGTTTTTCTTTTTCCTTTTAAAAGCAAATTAAAATCTATTTGACTGCTTTGAGAGCTCTCCTTTAGAGAAAGTAAAACAAAAAGAGTTAGGGATGTTATTATGCAGAGCTGCAGAGCTAGACCAGATCATCCTCACTAGTTGTGCATGAAGCTGAGTGATACTCAGACATCTGTGCCTGGTTGGTTGGGGGCAAAAACATTCCATCTGTCTTAGTGAACAGGAGGTATGAAGCTGCTTGTGGAGGTCATAAAAAGAGGAACCAATTAGCTTGTATTTTTGATGTCCTTTCTTGTTTTCCTAGCAGCTGTGGTGACAATCCCATGGTTCAGTAAGGTGGACTCTGAGACAAGTGGCTCTCTAATGAACATTTATCCCTGGCTTGCCTGGCGGTAGGATTTCCAGTCTAAAGATGAGGTCCTTTTCTTGGCTAACAGCTTTGTTCCACGGATCTCAACAGTGATGTCCCTCCCACAAGCTTTATCTCTTCAAGCTTCTGTTCTTACTCTTACTCTGCCAGGTGGCAAAGACAACTGGTTGTCTGTAACTTTCTGACTCTTACTTATCATGGTGGTGGCTGTGATGTGAAATGAAATGCATGGACAGGGCAAAATCATGTCCTGTTACATCAAAGGAAGGATTGATTAGAAGGAAAGAAGCAGTTGTGTTTTACAATGATAAATGTGGGAATCTGGAGATCTAGCTTCAACTCTCTCTTTTGACATAGGTTTCCTCAGGAAGATGCAATTTCTCTGTGCCTGAGTTGCTCTCATATGACATGACCAGTGTTTTTTAGAGATGCTAACTGGATAAGTATCCCCTGGAAGGGAACAAATCTCTGGGATGCAAAGAGCACACAGCACCCATGCCAGACCTGAAGGCCTCTACCCTGGGGAGTGATAGCTTGTGGCTATCATCAAGATTGTCTTGCATGCCCTGAAATGCAGTACTACAGCTGGATGGTGAGGCTGCCAGCCCCTCACAAGCAGTGAAGAGCAACAGACAGAGAGCAATTCCTTACTTCAGGACCCAAGCACATCCTTCCTGCATTTCAGGTGTGGGCCCTGCAGTGCAAGAGGAGACACTCTGAGCGGCCACTACATCTGCGTAGCTTGCTGTGTTGTCATGCAGGGCTCTTAGGTGCTGAAAATGTGTCAGCCTGCCTTAGCTAATTGTCTCCCTAGCTTGTGAGAGGGCTAGTCCAGGCATGACACTGAACTGACACAGCTGTTCTGCTGCTGATTCCTCAGCTGGTCCCATGTGGGGGATCCCAGGGCTGCGCTCCTTTGCAGAGCATAGCTACGCCTGTAGGAACTTTTCACAGGTAGTCACAATGCTGGGAAAGTGTTTAATTCACTGCTGTGCAAATAGCGCTGTGGGCTACATCTAGGGAGGAAAATATGCTTGTTTCTTTTGTGCTACACCATGTTGTCTGCATGAGCAGAAAGACAGAGTGCTGTCTGTTGTAACCTCCAGACGCAAGGTCAGATGAGAGCTGTGCCACTGCAGAGGCCTAGTTGGCCAAACTTCCCCTCCACTGACTTTTTGTGAGATAATTCAGGGATGTCTGACCCAGTGAGTTCAGCTAAAGCAGCTGTGATTGCCCTAACAGAATGTTTCCTGGGTTTACTAGTATGTATTTTAAGCTTATTGCTATTTCAGTGTAGTTTTTTGTGTATTTCCTTTGTGAACAGTTCCTGTCGGAAGCACGTATTGTTTAGGAAGTCATGGCATTAATTACTGTGTGAATTATTTTTTGTGTGGGTGCCATGGAAGGAATAGATGGGAACTGTTCCAAATGGTCTTTAATGAGTTCAGTCATCCAAGATTCTGATTTCCATCTCATAGATAATAAACTGTCCTCAATATGCTAATTTAAATTTGCCTTTAAATTGCTTATTTTAATTTTGCAGGGGAAATAATCAAGAAGAAAAAGTTGTGAAAAATGCAACCCTGCCCTGTTTCTGTGGCAGGGCACTCAGACGTTGCAGTGTCTCATTCTCTTCCCCATGCTACATCCTGACACAGTGAGCATGTGACTAGGCTGGTAATGGTTTCACGTCGTGAAGAGTGAAATTTGAAACACAATGAATATATGAAATCTTTGCTCCATAAAGTAAGGGTCCTTAATTCAATCTTACACAGTGAGGTCTGTGCATCTCCTCTTGACGGGATCTCCAGTTTCAATTTCCACTGCAGATGGTTTGCTGTTAGGGCCAATGGAGGCCAGAAGTTTTGCTCTGACAACAGATCTAGCCTCTGGCAAAGTAGTAGTGCGTGCTCAGCAGTGACCCATCTGTTTCATCAATGGAACATCAACACTTTTTTAGACAAGTCTCATCTAGTCTTGCAATAGCGAGTGAAGATTTTTAAAAAAGCCTTCTCATATTTTAGGCACTCATAGGACACATGAATGTACTGGTAACTGGACTAATGATTTCCCATTCTGCTAACTATAAATAGAAATATTTCTGCTTGAGGCAGGCAAATTGTTAAAATCTGAGGATCTGGTACCAATATAACAGTTAGCCATGAGATTTTTCTGTTTGGAAACAGAAAAATCATTCAGAAAAATGTCATTCCTTATTTTTCTCCTTTCAGCAGTTTATCTTCAGTGAACACATACCATGATTTTACATGAACCTGTGCTCTCTGGGCAATAGCGCACAGCAGAGCAAAAATGCTGCAAGAAAAGGAAGTGTATTTTGGACACATGTTAGCTGGTCACACATCATTCAGATTTGTAAAGGTTCAATACCAAATAAACAGACAGGAATAGGACTTTGGATGGTCCTGCAAGCACATTGTACTGGAAACACAGTTGCAGAAATTTCATTTCAAGAGAGAAACCAGTGAAAAAAACCCCAAACAGGTTACTGTATTTCCTGCCCTGGAAGGAATGGCAGGTTCTTGAAAACATTAATATCCTCAGTCAAGCATCACAAATATTAGTTCTCAGTTCCTTCAAGGGATAAAAACAGATAAAAATAGAAGCCACTCTGAAACCTCCCAGAGGCTGACATTCATTCATTTCTTTATAATGACATCTTTTGCAAAGGCCTTAACACTGGAAATTCTCAGAGGAGAATTCCTTCCCTCTAATACTTTCTTACTTTTGTTGAAATCTCTCTATATCGTTGAATGCAGGCAGGGGGTAAAATAGTTTCTGAAAACTCAGCTGTGCTTTTGTAGGCTGATCTTAAGACAGGAAAAAGGCTCATTCTCCTGAGTGCACTGAGAACATGGTATTACAACCTAGAATGGTGTGGGAGTATCTGGCTGTGGTGGAACAGCCCACTTGAGAGGGCATATGTGCAAGTCTCAACAAGGGGTGGTGAGTGAAGTGCAACCCCTGCACCTCAAATGCATCCAGCATATGCTGCACAAAACAGATGTCAGCTTTGCAGCAGCTTCCATTTCACTCTCTAGTCCTCTCTTTTGTGTGTCTTTCCTGCTTGCTCATCTCCACTCTAAGGCCTGCTTTCACCCTGCTTGGCAGAGGTAGTCACCACTGCAGAGAGGGAAAGAGCGCCCAGATCTTCTGATTAACTGACTCTTTCTCCGAGGAGCTTCTTTTTGCCTGTACAGGGACCAAGGCTGGTTTAGCTGGCTTGGTATCACTGTGATACTCCCTTTCCTTCAGGGTCAGTATATATATACAGCTGAGTGGGGTTTATTTTTACACTTCAATTTTTGGTAAGACTGTCAAGGTAACAGAACAGTCAGTTGCTTTATTTTTCTTACAACCACAGTGTAGAGCAAAGCCCAGCACATTACTTACACTGAAACTGGGAGTTAAAGCTGGAGCCTGCAATGGTATCATTATTGCAGGTGGAACTCGTCTGACCAAATACAGACTGAACATGGAGATGACCCTTGAAAGACTCTCTTTCACTACTCATAGTATAAATGAATCTAAAGCAAATAGCTCAGGGGTAGTCATGTCCATCCAGAGATATGCAAGTAAGTTACACCTCCAATACCTGTAGATTTCCCTTCATGGTAGTCATTCCAGGGCAAGGGATCAGCCACAAAGGTGAACTAAAGAGATAGGACTGAAGACCACCACTTGAGTCATGCAGTCAGTGCCTCTCAAATTGCAGAAAGGCATGCTGCAGATGCACAGTGCTGCGCACTGTAGCTCATCTCCCCCCATCATGCTGTACATTTCCAAACTCCTCACAACAGACTTCAGATGTGTGCTAGAAGACCAAATGTGATAATAATTGTGCCACAGGAGAACAAGGGCATTTCTAAGTCTTCCCAGCTAGCAGAAGATTTGTTGGGTGACATTTGCAGATGCTTCTAGACCATGCAGTATGCTGCTGAGGAAGACAAACAAAGCCCAGCATCCTCTGATGAGCTAATATGGAAGAGGATTGCTTCCTCGTTCCAGATCTGGTGATTAGCTCAACCCTGAGCATGTGAACAAGCACAGACATCTGATGAACAGCACTGGTGATGCTGTTCATCAGTGGTCCTTGAGGAGTCTCTCAGTGACCATGTTCACACCTTTAACTGACCCAACATGAAGTAAAACACTCTGTTTTAATTCTCTGTCAAAAAAAGATTAAGAGGATCTGATAAAAGTATTGTCATTCAAGAAAAATGTCAGCCCTGGGAGTATAACCTTATTTATTACACTATACTGGTCTAATTTTAGTCCTATAATTTCCCATGTACACAACAAGACCTCCAGTGGGGAGTTATTTTTTCTTTTAAAAACAAAGGGTTTACTTTGTAATGTATTGCTGTATGGCACAATCTCTGATTGTATAAGAGGCAGATCATTAAACAATGTGCAGTGATCTTATCTGATCTGTAAGCTGGATGTAATTTATAGCAGAATATTTGCATAAATGTGGTGAAGTGTTTTGGAAACTCCTCTGAAATCACAGAGGCAAAAAGGAGATGGTATTAGCTTAAGTAAGTGAGGGAGGGTATCAGCTTAACAGATCCATGAATATGTTTTCTTTCTAGAACAGGAAATCACAGTTTGCAGGTACTTAGAGCTAGCTAAGTGAGAGCACACTGATTGTGATTTTCTGTCACTAAGGTATTGGATCACATAGGGAACCAGTAGCTACTTACAGAGAGTTTCAGCTGTTGTTCACAGCTATAGTTGTGGCTCTGTAACTCCGTTGCGGGTATCCAAAGGCTGTTTATGGCTCCAGAGAAAGGAAGGCTGAAGGGCTTGGTCCCAGAGAAGAGCTGCTGGTGTTACAAAGTCATCAGTAGGCAAGAGGAGGCATTCTACAAATGACCACTGCCATCACAAACAAAATTAATTGGTTCCTGTGCTGATATTCCTGAAAGGAGCTACTAAATGAATAGACATTGCCAGCACTGCTCAGGAGACCAAGCTAAATTACCATAATAGCCCCTTCTGGCCAAAAATTCTGTGTGTCACTGAGATAGATACTCTCTTTGCTTCAGAGTCGAGATACATATTTGTATAATTTAGGGACCAAGTGCAGCTCATGGTGTCAGTGAGTCTACTCATGCTGTGAATGAAAATGTACTTCAGCTTCTATGGCAGTAATTTCAACCACTTTCACAAATTTTGCTTGAAGATTATAAACTCTACATAATAAAGGGCTTCTCTTCCTGAACAGTACTTGCAGTTGTAACCTAGCAAGAATACTAGGGAAGCTGAAAATATCAACTTTGCACAGATAACAAAAAACTTTCCTTTATATTGTGCCAGTAATTGCACCTTCTAGAGCCCTGATGCCATAATGGGATGTGTGAAGGCTAGAGATAATGTAAAGCTCCAGATCTGGAATAGAAGCTTTTCCAGTGTGAGAAATGTTGGTGTTGGTTATGCTCCATGTCTAGCTGCTTTTTAAGTTGCAAAAGATTTCCATTTCTACTATTACACCCTGTAATAAAGAGCATGGACTGACTTGTTAAAATTCCTCTCGGTTTCTTAGGGGTTTTTTCCCCTTTATTAGTTAGGAATGGTAGAGGTTGGTGGAACTCTGTAAAGGACCTTTTCAGCAAGGGAAAAAATATATTAATCACCCTGCACGTCCTGGCTGCTGACTGATGGGGTGCTTCTCTGTGCTGGTGTAAAGGCCTGTCAGAGCCCTGGGGAGCTGTATGCACACATGGTCACCTGATGTAGGGGTTATCTTGCAGGGATGGAGAACAGCTGAGAGATGAAAGAATGAAAAGCAACAAAGTTCTGCCAGATGCAAAAAATAAATGAGCAGAGGGAAACTCAAAACTATTAATTTTCACTGTCACTTTCTTTGTTACCTCTTTGGACAAGTGTAATATCCAAGTTAACCACATTGTCCTTTTTTGTTGTCCTTGACTCNCTCCCTGGATCTTCGTTCGCGAAGCCTAGCCACAACGACGGACTCTATCTTTGCATTTATTGTTGGTTTTTTGTCAAGTATCAGCCTCCAAGAGTGGGACGCCAGGTCAGACATTTCTGCTCCAGGCTGTAAGCCTCCAAATAGGACAAGTGAGCTTAGTTTCTTCCCTTAAAAGTTTGAAATGTCCTTGCTTGCTCCTGGCGTCCTCCATGGGCTGCTATTCTGGTTAAATTCAAGAGCCTGGTTCCAGAGTCTTTGCTCCATGAAGGATATCAGGCTTCTTCCTTTGAGAGCTTGCTCCTGACCTGAATGACAAAGAAATGGAAACAAGGGCAGGGTAAAGGCTAGGGAAGGTTTGCTCACTGATGTAGCTCATTAGAGGACTTTACTGCCTTGCTACTAAGCCTTTTGGTTCTGCCAAGTTTCTGGTTGAGAGCTGCAGGAGTAACAATAGAAAAGTAGGTCAGGAGTAGATCTTATAAATCTACTCAAAGGGCCAAGAGCACAGTTTGTGTAGAAGAAGAAAAGAAAGAAAGAAAGGAATTATTTTAGGGTGAAGAGAAGGACGGGAAGGCCAGAAGTTTAGGTAGGACTTTGTGTATGAACCATTATACAGCTGATTACAGCTCACATTCTTACAGTCTCTGAAAAATTCTTGAGTTTCTTCAGCAGGGCTTTCATTAGCACTTCAGAACCTCTTATTCTGCAACTACTGTTAGCAGTAAGGCCTGCCTGCAGGGATTTTGACTATACAGTGGGTAAGCAATGTGCTGGCCTGCTGTTTACACCTTTCAAGTGTATAGCTGCACCCCTACTGAGACCCAGGGAAAAGCAACAGCAGAAAAACAAGACCTTTTGCAGGATGGACAGTTTCTTTGAAATGTTGTAGGCATGTGATTTCTTTAAAGGGAAGAAAATCAATAGAAGAAATTTTTAGGTTGGAAAAAAACACCATTCCCAGTGTTGTCTTTGGGAGTGAACTTTCAAAACACATCTTGATTTCAGCAGTACACACAGCTTATGCAGCATGCACACAGCATACACCTCGGCTTTTTATTCAGCTGAACTTTTTGCCATACTGGCAAAATTTCTTACATATAGCTGATGTAATGAGTTTTTTCTATTTAGGCCCCAAATCCTAGGAGGTTTCTGCAACACAGTTTAACCCATGACACACTGAACTGTTATCTGATTTTAAGCAAAATCTGACTGTGACTTTTCTAGCAAGTACTGTATACATCTATGTTATATATGTATTTCTTCTGTTTTGTATTAGAACTTGGCTGTTAGGGCTTTTGCTGTTCATTTCTTTTTGAGCACTTTTGACTTGTTTTTCACTTTTGTTTTCCTAGCAGTTAAACATTTGAAAAGCCCATGCTGATGTGATACTCTAATTCAGCTGAAGTAAAAGACCTTTAGCATATTAATTTACTCAGAGAAAGTGGGACTGAGAGAGGAACAGGATTTCTTCTTACCAGTGTTATCCTTTCATGTGGAAATTTCCTCTTAAAATTGATTCTGCATTTGGGACAACTGCCTGTGGATTGGGCATTTTCTGCATTTGGTAGTACAAGCCAGGACATTTCCCCATCCTCAGGAGTGTAGTGCTGTCTGCTGCTTTTCCCCTGACAATAAAGAATATGCCAGTTGATAGGCAATGAACATCTTATAAACGTCATTTAAACAAAACAGAATAATGTCTTTGCTTGCATCTATCAACGAGAGACATTTTAATCTCACATTTTCCTTCTGAAGTTTGGAAACCTCTGCCAAGAAAACACAAACAGCAGACTCTGTTGCCATCATAACACAGAGTTTTGAAGGAAATCTCTCAGCTTAGACAGCTACATTTCTGCTTAAAGTGTTTTAAATACTATTTTTAGGGTGATGTGAAACTTACTGAGAGTGTAGGGAGATACATTTCCCCTTATTTTTCACTTTTACTTGATCATTCTTACAGTGCTTTTCTCACTACCTAGCCTCAAGGTTTCCCTACAGTCCATAACCGAGCTCCCTGTCCTTGTACAATGAGGACACAAGCCAGTTTTAAACAGACAGGTGCAGAATTCCAGTACATGTGCAAGAGTCAGAGGTGTGCAGCAGTAAAGCTGTCTTGAAATTAGGGTTAGATTTTTGTTTTGATTTTTTATTTTATCTGAAAATCTTGGTGGTTACTCTTTAGACAACCCTATATCGCCACACTTTCTCTAAAGAATTTCTTCCTAATATCCAATCTAACACCACCACCACCCTCCCCACCGCCACAATTTCAGACCATTCCCTCTGGTTCTGTCATTAGTTACTAAGGAGAAGAGGCTAACACCCAGCTGNCACTGGTGACTGGCAGTCAGCTAGATTTCACTCCATTAATCACAACTCTCTGGGAACAGGCATTCAGCCAGTTTTTAACCCAGTGAAGAGTATGTTTTTCTATGACATGATTCGCCAGTTTCTCCAGGAGAATGCTGTGGGAGACTGTGTCAAAGGCCTTACCAAAGTCCAAGTAGACAACATCCACAGCCTTCCCCACATCCAAAAAGCGAGTCACGTGGTCATAGAAAGAGATCAAGTTGGTTAAGCAAAACCACTGGTTGTACTTGTTTCTGCACTGAAGGAGTTCCCAGGGAATAGCATAATGTGAGTGACCTCACACAGTTGACAAAACCAACAAGCTCTGTGAAAATCTTCCTGCGTATTTTCACTACCATGGATAACAAAATGCATATTTACTATCCTGACAAAATATCCTCTGCTCAGGTGAAAGGTTGAAGCACTAATTTTTTTTTCTTGGCCTTCATCTGGTCTTGTAGCATGACTGCAAACATGCTGTGTGCTGTTTCCATATTTCTGGAGGTATCTAAACCACCTACCAGGTGCCTTTTTTTTCCTGTTTGCATTCCAATGCTGTTGAGCTGTTTACATGTTGTTGTTTGGTCCACTCTCAACATTCCATGGGCAGTGCTGGTACCTGAGCTGAGTCACGGGCTGATAGCAGCTGTCACTGGCTGAGGATTTGGTCTATTATGAACTGCAGTGTCCTGGCAGAAAAAAAAGTCCAATAAATGAAATTCAGTATATAATCTGCACTTTGTAATGAAGGATCCTTGGCATTTTATGCTTCACTTTTGCATGCTTTTCAAATCAAATGGAACACTTTCTTAGCTACATCAGACTCTCTTCCATTTTCTCTCTTTTTTTTTTCTGCTGTGTCCCACTGAAACCTCCATGTTCAGGCAGGCTGATCTTCTTCCCCACCACCTACTCCTATAGCACATGGTGTTCCTGCACCTTTAAGAGTCCCTTTGTAAAGAAGGTCTACCCTTCCTGGACCCCTTTGCCCTTCAGGACTGTTTCCCAAGGGACTCTTTCAACCAGTGTCCTGAACAGGTCAATGTCTTCCCTCCAGAAATCCAAGGTAGCAGTTTCACTGACCACCCTCCTTACTTCACCAAGAATCAAAAACTTAATCATTTTGTGGTTGTTATGACCAAGATGACCTCCAACTACAATGTCTTCCACCAGTCCTTCTCTATTTGTAAACAGCAGTTCTAGCAGGGGACCTCCCCTGGTAGGCTTAGTTACCAGCTGTCAGGAAGTTATCTTCCATACACTCCAGAAACCTCCTAGGTTTCCTTTTTACTGTGCTGTATTTCCAGCAGACATCTGGCAAGTTGGAAGCTGAAAATTTATGCTCAATTTCTAGGTCATTTTCAATCAAAATTATGTGGCAGGCCAGTGACGAATTAAAATTTAGATAAAGCAGAATGAATATACCAGCAACTATTTCAAGGATAGGCACAGAAATAGTTGGAATGCTATCAAGCAGTTGTTATGGTCTTTTAACCCCTCTAAGCTGGGAGTTAATTGGGTAGGGGGAGAAAATGAGGCTATTTTTTTCCCTGTAAATTGGATGACGTGTGTGTATAGATTGCTTACTGATATGATTCAACTGTATGAGCAGAATAATGATGTTCTTACTGTGTTCTCACAAGAGTATTTCTCAAAGATTTCTTATGTACCTGAATTTTGTCCCCTGTCCTATTGCTCTGTCTTTCAATTAAATTTTACCCTGAATTGATTGCATCTAGATTTTCCCATGGGGCTGTAGAAGTGAATTTACTTTTATTCTCCTATCTGAAAAGGTAACTTGAATCTTCTCTCTCTGTCTCCTTTTTTTAAGATTTGCTGATTGTGCTTTGATTACCTATTCAGCTTTTTACAAATTATGTTACTCTAATTGAAGCCTAGAAATAGAAATCCAATAAATGACTCAAAGTTAAATTCAAAAATGTTTGATTTCATAGTATTCTATTCTACTCATCTGAAGATTCCATGTTACAGTAGATGATACTTTTTAAGCCTTTGTAAAAAATACTAAGTTAACAATAAAACAGAATCCTTCCATTTATTCAGTACTTCTCTTTAGAGACTGCAAATGTGGACAGATGCTGAGTCTATTGTTATTTTCTAAATAAGATAGGTTATCTTGATGGAAACTAGGACTTTTAAAATTAGATTTTTAAAAAAGATCCTAAGTAGTTTAGGGACATGAGTCTCATTTGGAGGCAGATTTACACCATCCGAAGATTCCTCTTATATGGGGGGCATAGCTTATCAGAGGGAAAAGCAAATTCACTTTGTGTATGTCTCTGAGTGAATTTTGCTTGTGGGCAAATCTGGCTATCTGCAGCAGAAATGTGATATTCTTCAGTGACTCAAGCTGTCCTGAATTCTCACTTCAGTTTTAAGTTGTGCATAACCACTTGTCTGGTCGGAAAGGGTTTTCTTCACAGCATACTTTCCCAGTGCAGCTGCCCTAGCAACACTGTCCTCAGCAGAGTGTGTCCCATGTGTTTTTCGCACAGCAGCATTTCCATATTAACTGTGTGCTGTGGGGCGCCATGGAGCTGGCTGCTCCCCAGCTCTTCACCTTTCAGTCCCACGTTTCTCTGTCTTCTGATGTATAGCGCAGAATCTGTGTACTTCACTGCAGCTTAACTGAATTACTCTTGTGTCACCCAGGCCCTGTAACGCTATAAA
Organism: Bucco capensis; assembly: GCA_013396975.1. Lineage (NCBI taxonomy): Eukaryota > Metazoa > Chordata > Aves > Piciformes > Bucconidae > Bucco > Bucco capensis. The sequence goes on along the minus strand of VWZO01001800.1, from coordinate 248,525 downwards.
GGCTGGTTAACATATATATGAAAGCCATGGCTCACCACTGCACTTTCTTTGACACACGCTCCTATTAAAGGCTTTCATCACACAAAACCATTAAAAAATCATGACCAGTCCTGAAAAGATCCAGAAACAGGACTAACAAGTGAAGAAATCAAGAAGTAGCACCTGTTGGGTTTCGGGTGGGAAGGAGGATCTCTTGATCCAGGCACTTTTTTTTTTCCTGTGCCCCCTCAGTGCACAGTGAAAAAGCAGTTAATACTTCTCTGGGTTCTTGCTGAAGGCCTCTTGCTGCCAAACACCTGCAAGCAGTAGCTAAACATTTGGCTGGGAAGTCAAAGACAAGACACATGTGATGCTCAAACCACATCACCTCTTTCTCTGAATGCTGCAAAGCTGTAAGAGGGGCACCCAACAGTGCCTTGCATATACAGTAAGCTATAAGTTTGTCTTATGTGTCGTCAACAGTTTTGTGCAGAAAGTCTCTGTGGAAAGTAGCATTTCTCCGAGGATCAGAGATAGCGTATTACTTGTTGGGAAAAGAGGATGATGACTACAACGGTGCAGGAGCACACTGAAGGTCAATTTGCAATATGTTGCTTGTATTGTTCTCTCAAGCAATTATTATAATCCGTTTGCCTGCAAATGTGCTTTCTGTTGNGACCCCAAGTGATTTTCAAACTGTGCCTGTTTCTGTTGATAAATCATTAACCTTAACAATGTCAACATGCTCCCCATATGTGGTTCCGTGATATGACTTCACAGAGTAAGAGCACAAGACATGTCTCATATGGGGAAGAGTGTTCACAGTCCAAGATTTACAAATGCCTGAGGAAAAAAACAAGCCATATGGATAGAGCCTGGCTGCACAGAGATGATGGTGATAGAGGGATGGGGCTCCAGCTTGATGCAAGCATGAAGACAAGTTTATTGGTAGCACATCAGTCTTTTTATACTCTTTCTAAGGAGAGTGGAACTTTCCACAGTATTGAACCATAGTTTCACACAACTGCCTTAGAACAACGTTTATTCTTCTCGGCCAATGTCTCACACCTGTGTTTGCTGCTCCCAAGGCTTGTATCCCATCAGGGTCAGCATGTCTACTTCTGGCACAAGCTGAATTGAACCACCAAATCCCTTACTTTGAGCCCCTACACAGAGTTATTTACTTCACTGCAAAAGGAAATGGGAAGCCATTTAATCTGCTGCTGCCTGGTTGCTATGGGGAGGAGGATATTCTGCCCCAGGTAAGAGTCCTGGTAAAAGACCACATACCTGGGGAGTGGTGGTGTCTACAGGGTGGTGTGGGTAGAGCAGCCACAAAAGCATGTGGGAGATGCTTCTTTCCTCTTATATTCAACACCATTACTCCTAGTTAGTAGCTGTGGAAGTGAGAGAGATTAACCATGTTTTCAAAGTTCTGTGGTTTTCAGAGTGCTGTGAATGAGAAGAGGTTGTTTTGAGGCTATTAGCCACTTACACATGTAATAGAAATAGAAAAATACAGACCAGCAACCTCAGACTACTCTCTTCTGCACAAAGGTCTGCTTATAGGACTCAGAATATATATAGTCCTTAAAATCAGCTAAAATATAACACAAAATATGATTTGTAAACATGAGCTTTTTTCCTCTCGTAACTCACAATATAGCAACAAAGGTGGTTAATATAGCAATGAAGGTAGTTTGGTTTTGTCTTTGTTTTTGTTATTGTTTTTTTTCACTGAAGTAGGAAAATTCTTAATAGTGTTTTTCTTACCTCCAGATAAAACAACGTGGTGATTTCCAGTGAGATTATCATGAAGAAGCTTTCTATGTAAAGATGGCTATTATTTACAGTATTCAAGATGTCTAAATATATTTAATAATACTTACTTATCTAAAGGGCTAGAAAACACTGGCCCTTTAAAAAAAAGCTATGTGATGCTGAGGGATCTAAAACACTACTGAGTAGATCTCTTTGGCTAAAAGTGCAGCAATGCCACTTTGCTCACAGTGCCTAGCTCATGCTGCAGAAAGTAGTCTTGCCTTGCACGTCCGGCTTGGGGCTTGTCTGCAAGTGCCTGCTGGGGTATGACTGGGGTACTTGCAGCTGCGTCTTACACTATTTACAGTAGGTGTAGCCACTGAATATTTCGGGACTTCCTTTATGCCTCTGTGGACAGCAACAACCTAGAGTGGGGGGGGAAGGATATTAGCCTGGCTTGCCGTTTCATACATTTTAGAGAGCACCTGATCTTGCAATGAGTATCTGGACAATGCAATTCAGAGGATAATGCCCAGCAATGTGCTGTGTTGGCCCTAATGGTTATTGATAACTGATGTAGTAGTCGCTTATGGTCATTCGGACAGAAAAATTCAGGTACTGTAAGGATGGACTGCAGGCAGACCTCTGGACACCATGTTGCCCATTTTTGTACTTTTACCTATGTCCCTAATATGTTAATTATTTTTCTTGGAGCATCTACATAATATTCCAAATATATTGGAGATGTATTTAGCTTCTTAAAAAGGGTCACAATAGGTGACCCATTCTACATGGGCCATGTTGAGAATTACTAACCAAAAGATTGCTCTGGTCACAGCTTTTGGGAGATTTATGCTGGCTTTCGGAAAAGCATCTTAAGCCCAAAGAGAAACATACTCAGACTGTGATGAGGATTTGTTCTAAGGCCACTCCATGTCTGACACTTGTGCTATGGTGTCTTTCCTGTCTGTGTTTGCTGCATTCAAACTGTTTCTGTCCTGGTTGTCCACCCCATTCCTTTGTCATAGTTTATCATTGGTGAGTAAGTTATGGTGGAGCAAAAAAAGAGAACTGTTACCATGTCAGGTGCTTGTGCTGGTGTTTCAGATGCTGGCTTACTGTGCAGGGTGGTAGGCTAGGCCCTCATCGGCCCAGTGCCACCAATTGGGTAAGGGGTCATAGGGCAGAGGACAGGGAAGACCCTGTCCTCTAGCCCACACCTTGGCATTAGTCTCTGCACAGTTTCTGTCTATCAGCAGGCTCTCTTCTATCCAAATACACATGCAGGAAAAAAGAAGTTTTAACTGGCCTTTCAGCATGCCAGTCACTTAGCATTATTGTCAGATAGCTGACCATAGGCATGTTTGGCAGTGACCCAAAGGAGGGCAGAGTTATATTTCTTTCTCTCTCTCACTTAACCTCCTCCTTGCTGCTTTTGTGCAGGGGTCTGAGTTACACAGCTGGGTGCAGTTCAGCCTGCGAGCAGGAAAAGCAATAGGCCTAGGTGAGGCAGCACAACCCCCTCTGCTTAAACCCTTCCTGAGGAGCACTATTCTTAACCCCATGCTATTTCTCTTATCATCAGCAAAGGTATTATTGATGAGATTTCCCATGCTGACTAGAAGATAGCTGCCATTGAAATTAATGACAGTTATATGGCTAAATCCATCAGCTCACTTTGCAAAAGCCGGCTTCCCCCTGTCTGTGCTTATTTACTGGAGAGCACTGCTGTAAGAAGTTATGAAGTAGTGGAGGATGCAGTAGTATTCGATTGCTGCAGAAGCTAAAGAGAATTAGATGCTCTTTTTTTTTTCCCGATCCCCAGCTGCCATAAACTGGCTGATCTCTGCCAAAGTCAATAAAGCTGTACTAATTTGCTCCAGCTCAGGATTTGGATCTTTCAGGCTATATCAAAGTATCTGCCATTTTCTCTTTGCAGGCAGTTGAAACACTAATGAATATGGAACAAAATCTTGCAGTCAGGGGATTTTAATAAATAAAAATACGTTAACAAAAATCAATGCAGGGCCTTGCTCCTGTCAACATTTGTTTTATTCTCTTCCCCAACCCCCTCCCACTCCATTCCTTCTTTGTTCTCTCTCTATGATTGCATCTGCATTGCTATGGTAACTAATGAATGATTATTTAATTTACCAATTTCTGGATGTGGCAGTTTAGTGTTTAAAATATTCCAGCAGTACACATGTGCACAAACAGATACATTCTTGTCACACAGGATATACTATAGATGCTTGATATTCTTATTTTAAGTTAAATATCTGTTCAAATGGGATGTGAGAGATTTTATCTGCTGTGAAAATGACTACAAGCTAAACAGTGGGTGCTGGTAAACATGCTTGTATTATTTCATGTTTACTGTCAGTATGTCAGTTGTCAGCCAGCACATCTGACATGAAGGCAGCACCATTAACCTCCCAGAGGATTTCTGTTCAACTCCCAGGTTGTAAGAGTTATTGCATGGAAGTTTTCAGAAGAAAAATAGTATTTCGTATTTGTTAAAAGCCAGTCTAAAACTGTTATTTTGGAGGAGTGAAAGGGTAAGTACAACTGTCACTGGCTTTTCAAAGGGCCTTCAACCATCTGAAGTCTTCAAGAAGAGAGTAAGTAATTGAGTAATTGACAAAGGAATGCTAGGGCAGCCAAATGCTCTTCCTTGGGGCTGATGTAGGTAGAGACTGACTGGAAAAGGTACATCAACATCTGCTTTCATCATGTTTTCTCCCAGCTCTCTACCTATTTCAGTGCTTTGATAAGCTGGAGATTTTCAGGAGATCTCTAGCTACCCAGGTACATTTTTCGTTGGAGGGGACTCTGTTATTTTCTATCCTATAGAATTGTGCAGCTGACTTTTAATCTGCAAAGGGAATACTTTCTCACTAGAATATACTCCTCCTACAAGTGAAGCAGGGAGTTTTATTAAAGCTACTGATTTTTTTTCTGTGACTGCTTGAGGAAATGGGGATGAAAGAGTAAATGGACAGGGATGGCAATATGCATACCAGTTTGATATGCTCTTAAGCCTGCTGAGTGTCTACAAGAGAAGTGACATATTCCCTTCCTGGAGCTGGTGGGACCTGAGACCTGACCATTTCAGAGGCACCTTGCTCAGGGTCTGGGAAGGAAGCTTTGTATGGTCTGGAGGGGAAGGAGTGGATTACAGGTACTCTGGAAAGAGCTGTGAGAAGTTAAATGCTACACCATCCTCTAAGTCTGTTCACATGGGAAAACATAGCAAATTAGACTGTGCAGATACCTTGTTGCCCACAGGCTACAGAAGGTGGACTTCTCCTTTCACCCATTATTTGAGCCACCCTGGGATTCTCAAGGGCAAAATTCCAGGCTGCAGGCAGTTGTTCCCACCTCACATAGCTAGGAGGTGCACATATGTATATATACATACTGTGTTTGCAATGACACAACTCAGAAACAGTTGTTTTGCATAGATGAAGCTGAAATTTCCTGGGTACGCTTCACTTCAGCCAAAGCCTGGCCCCAAGGACAGCTTCTGACATGGTAGCTGCACTTCATTGCAGTTTCATATCTGAAATAGCTGGACCACAGACTCCTAAATCATATTCTATTGTTGATACTTAAGTGTGCAGTGATCCAAGCAAGAAGTTTTATTGCTAGTTACAGGAAACAATAACTGGTTGTATGATGACTCCTGGTTAACCTGTGGTAAGGTGAAAGCAGGGGCACTAGACTAGAATGAAGTTATATCTCAAGGTTAATTTAAGGCTAAAATAGGACCTAGATCCACTTAAGGCTAAATTAGGACCTAGATTCACACAAACTGTGAAACTGTGTGGTCCCTCTGCAACAAATGTCAAATTTCATTGCCTATATCTGAATCAGGCTGCCTTGAAAAAAAAAAATTCTCATTCTGGATTCCTGATCCTTCCCTGAGCATGAAGCAGTAGAGCCCTGGTAGGGGAGACATATATATATATATATATATATATATAAGGTGGAGTATAAACTCTGCAACTTCTCAGCTCCTGCAGCTTTCTCTCTCTAAGTCTGTGTTAAATCTGTTAAATCTCTGCTCCCACTCCAAGGAGCCACATTTAATCCAGGCTTGCTTCAGAAGCCCCTGCAGTTCAGCGTATGCCCATTATGTGCTGCACTCCTGCTCACCTGGAAGCTATTGAGTGTCCCAAAAGACTGTTATAGCCATCGTACACAGATGAGTCATCTCTAAGAGCTGTGTGAAAGATGATTTTCCAGTGGTACACAACTTTGAGGTTTAAAAAAACCCAAACCAATAGAAGTCCTTTTCTGTTCCATATGGGGCTGAAACTAAGTTCCTTCTATTTTTATGGGAAAAAAATGCATAAATAAAAATAGACCCTCAGCGTAGCCAACAGTTCATTAATCAGCTCACATTAGGTGAAAAAGATTCAACCTTGCCAGCATCACACATTCCAGAAAAAGTGCTCTGACCACAGAAATATTAGTAATCTCCTTCATGATCTTCAGTTTTTAATACAAAATGTGTCTGTGCCAACCTGTGAAAATGTCTTTGGTAGTTATAGTTTAGTGATTTAGACTACCTGCCTAGTAGACAGGGATCCTGAGTTCAGGTCTGTGAGAGCCTAGGACTTCAAGCTATTGTTGATTCTAAGCCTCTCTTGGATTTTGACCATAAATCATGCCCTAGAGGTGAAAAATCTTTTCTGACAACAGTTCTGGCAATGCTGCTATGTTTCCCTGAAAAACACTTGTTTCAGTCACTTGCTACTTTCTGATAAAATATTTCATTGAAGAACACCATAAACCGTTTCTAAGTGTTTGGCAGCACTAGATCTTTCTAAGACCTCAGAAAAATTAAATTAATTTTACTGTATTTTGGATTGCAAAGTGTTTTGGCAGGTTTCCAATGACCTTTTTTTTCCAGAGTGGTCCATTTTATACTGCTTGCTAGTATCTGATATGCATTTTTGTTATCTTAGCTCTTCAGAGGACTTTGAGACACAAGGCACTGGTGCACTGTGTAGTAAAAAGAAAGAATATTTCCAAAGAATGGAAAATTTACACTTTCATGAAAGGAAGTAGCTATTTAATTCCCCCATTTTTTAGAAGAACAAATTAAGAGAAATCTGTTAGAGTTTGGAACTGGCTGATAACAAAGGATAATTTTGGTGGCTTTGCTGGGATCCACATGGGCAGATTAAAAATTGCAGCAACAGTAAAATCAGTTCTAGTGTCTGTGGTGGCCTCTGGCATAGCACAAACCTGGGATCCCTCTGATGACCTGGTTGGGAAAGGAGAAGGTGGACTGCATTTCTTCTTTCTAATGGATTCTGTCAGAAAAGTGTAGCTCTTTTTGCCCCTAAGCGAGCTGTCCTGCTTGTTCTCTCACACAAAGACTCTGCCCTGCCTTCAGAAGAGGCTTGTGCAGAGGGCTCCTGCCTGGAATTTCTCAGATCTTAAACAAATGATAAAGGCTGAAGAATCTTTAACAAATCCTTGCCTTCAACTGTTGGTCAGACTGAAGAAATAAATAATGTTGGGAGTCCCATCCCAAGTGCTTTTTCCCAAGACACAGGTCAATTGGCCTGCATTTCTTTCACTGGGGAAACTAGGCCTTAATGCCTAACAGAGAAGTGGTATTTTTATTTTGCCTAAGAGACTCACTTAACCCATTCTTAGCTGCTGGCTGCAACCCAGCATCTGGTATTATGCTCCTGATTTTAGTTGATGGGCACAGAGTTGACTGAGTGCTGTAAAACCACACTTAAGCCTTACTTTTATAACTAAGCCTAGCAAGAAGATAAAAGCATAAAAAGAATTCAATCTGTTTGCTTCTGGGTACTGTACCAACAGGGAGTAAAATAGTTTAGATGGAATAGTGAGGATGCTGCAGTCAGATTGAGTTGAGGAGCAAGGAAGTGTGGTCTTGGCAGTAATGCTGTAAGACCTAACCAGTAGGGTATTTCAAAAGGACTATCTGCTCCTTGTATGCAGTAGATTCAAAGGGAGAGCATTTCCTTCTCCCCACACCAAGACTGTCTCTGTGCTGAACAGTAGCAATGTGGTGCAGAGATGGCATGGTGCCTTAGCCCTGCATGTGGAAAATGTGCAGCTGGCTTGTGTCAGCCAGGTGTTCTAGTACAGATGCTGTGTTGCCCTGTACTTTGCTGTGCTTTTGCTGGCTCTGGAGCTAGCTCATGTGTCTCTACTCCATACCTCCATGCACAGTGGAGGCATTTTCTTTCTGTTGAAGGAAGATCCTTGGTGGACTGCAGCCTGCATTGCTCAGCAAGATTGCCTGCAAGGGTATATGACTGTTCTGTGGGTAACTAATGCATTTTGTGTCTTAAAATCAGGCCTGAAGTGTTGTTTCTGTGCCATTTGTTTCTTCTTGGGTTTGAGAAACAGTCAGCTCTCTAGCTTATATATTTTTATCTTTACTTAAATATCCTTAAAATAAATCTTTTACTTAACTGTCATTACTCAAAACTCCAGTGTTCATGACTGAAGTCAGCATTTTTAGTTAGTTTTCTACATAGGAAGCTCTGATAAAACATGAACAAGGGCATAAGGGTCCTTTTACTCTCTGAGTGCTAGCTAGCAGAGCTAGGCTTTGTTTGTGAGCTTCTGAAGTAGCCAGGGACACAAGAGAGATGAGTACACTTTAATGTTGTTCCTCTCAAGTGTCACCTTGGGGTGACTTCTTACTTATAAAACTGCTTGGAGTTCTCTCAAGCTAAGATTGCTTCAAGGCAACACTTTTGATCAGGCATGGCAGTGAAGTACATCCACCAAGGCTTAATATTATGTCTTGCACAATAAAAAGCAGTTGGATCTAGGAACAATCTGCAGCAAATCACTATGGGCGATGCTGGCTGTCCCAGGGGCATCCTGCAGCACCTGGGACATGCTAGAGACACCTCAGTGCCAGCTGCCAAACTGGGGTGCAAGTTTCAAAGATAAAATAAAGCAGTGTTCTGAAATGCTGTTTACATTTTGTCTGCATGTTGGACTTCCACTTCTTTCTTAACAGCTTTGCTTTGCTTTTCTCCACCCATGACTGGCTGTCTATTATTGCCTGGTGTGAACGCTTTCGGTAGTCTTTCCTTCTTGCCAGTATGGTAACAAGGGAAAGGGGAACAGCCTTACACTGGTGGCAGTCTCCCTGTGCCTCCGCTTCTTTGCAGAATGGGGAAATTATGTTTCCTTTATTCTGCCATTTTTGCCACATGGTGTTGAATTGTCACTCTGCGCTAAGGAAAAACAGAGTCTTTGTAATTTTCTCTTTTGCTACTGGTGAGTTGTAATACTGCAGTGTAAAAGCCTGAATCTGTTTCCAAGCTGATGGACAAAGGAGTGCAGAAGCAAGTCAGAATGACGTGTACTGAGCACAAATAAGGGTTGCTACAGTTTAAACAGTATGTTTAAATACGAGTTTCTGTAAGCATATCAGGAAATGCTTTTTTACTGTGATGACGACCAAGCGTTGGCACAGGCTGCCTAAGGAGGTTGTGGAGTCTCCATCCTTGGAGATATTCAAAAGCCATTTGGACATGGTCTTGAACAATGAGCTCTAGGTAGCCCTGCTTGAGCAGAGGGGTTAGACAAGGGGACTGACAGGTCCTTTCCAACCTCAACCCTGCTGTGATCCTGTGATAATGGACTTTAGACTGTTACAGGCATAGTTCATAAGGGAGATAAGATTTGTTAGTAGTGCTGTTTTTTGATACACCAATAATATTGTTAGATGAAAAATAGACAGACTTTTGGACTTAAGCTTTCATTACATTTTATATGCCTGAAATCTTGGGTATTTTTATTAATATGGTGGCTGTTTTAATGAAAGATGCTGACTTCACCTACAAAATTTTTTTGGCTTAATATAAACACTTGCATAGAATGCAGATCCTGTTAGCTCTCAGAATTAAGGAGAAAGGTAACTAATTCCTTTATAACTTACTAATGTGAGCCATGATCAGCAAATGTGTACCCAGACCAGAGTGACCTCTCCCTGACACCAATAGCTGCTTTTTCCAAAAGAAAACTCCCAACATTCAGATATGGAAATGGAAACTCCTGAGGAAACAAAGAAAAAAGAGGTATTCATTGCCAGTTTGAGTTAGTTTATCAGTCCCTGCTAGTTCATATAGTCCATTATGCTGAGACATAAATGGTTTGAAAGAGTAGGGAGTTTTTATCAGAATTCTTGGATTAGGCTTTTTGAATCATCTAAGTAGATCCCCATGACATATATGTAACCAGAAAGATACTCCAGTAAACATATGAGTTACAAGCATGAAATTACAAGCGAGACAGTCATCAACTTTGCAAAGCAGGGTCTATATTACAACTTCTAGATCAGTGCTGCTGGAAATTGCCTAACCTACGGCCAGTCATTGGAGTCCCCACTTCCTCAGACTTGTCATTCAGTCCCATATCCACTTAATGTATTCCTGATATGTTTCCACAATGTTTAAATAGCACATTCTGTCAAATATGACCAGTTTGCCAGAGATTTATCCCACCCTGCAGCTAAAGCTGTGACTTGGTGCCAAAATAGATTGACTTGAGGGAAATGGACTCAGAGATGCAGAGGTGTGTAGGACAGGAAAAAGAGAGAGGAGAGAGGACATTTCATGACTTCTTTAATGACATTTTCCTTAATAACAGTTCTTGCTGCTAAATGCCATATTAGAGCTGTCTGCATTAATAATGTGTGACTCTATTGGGAAGTGATTTACATAAAACAGGCTTCTCTTGTTACGGACAGGGGCTCTGTGCTGGGCCAGAGAGAGAAGGAGATGGAGGGTAAATGCACTCTGTAAATCAAGGGCAATTTTTTATGTAGGGCCATGAGCACGCAAGAAAAATCTTCTCCATTCCATCATCACTCTGGCCTGAAATGTTTCCCAGCTCAGGGTCCATACCGCATTGAGGTGAATGTTTTTACACAGGTCCAGCACAGAGAATTGTGTTGGAAGGGCCAGGATCAGCTGATGAATATCTACACTGCAGAGAAGCTGTACATGGGAGTAAACTCAGCTTCCCCTGAAGGGCCTTTTCTGTATATTTTGTATCACTTCTCAGTGCAAAGTGGTCAGGGCCCCTGATCACACCATTCTGCGTTTCTCCAACTTTTAAGTGTCATAGAAATAGATTCATATTCTGTGGTCTGTTGAATTCCAGACAGACACCAATGTGAAAACATGACAACTAGAAAACAGAAAATTAAATCTCACTTGTTTCCAACTTCATAAAAAAATAATATTAAATTACTGTGACTTTGTATTATGGCTCTTTCTCTTAAGATGGTTACAAGGCAGCCTGGACTGTTTGTTGCTAAGTCATCCCATATGTGTTTTTTTGTTATAGATGAAATGGTTTATGTTGACTAATAAATAAAGAAATGTACAGCTTCTTAGCTTCTTCCCACGATGTTGCAATACATTAATATGAAGCATAATGCTGACACTGTGCTTTCAAAGTAGATTCCAGTTAAAGTAGATACCAAGTGAGATCTTGATTAAGTTGAGCTTTCTAGGAGTTAGTTATCTAAGCTGTCCAATGCATGCTTTCCTGGAGGAAAACAGTGATACCTTCAAAATGGCTCAGATGCCTTATCTTAGCTACTGATTTTAAGATTAGATTAGTTGTTTTCTGAGGGTTCTTATCTCTCTCTCTTGGCTATGGAAAAAGATATGAATGACTTATATCTAAAGAATTTCAAAGGCTATCTTGGTAGTCTGAGGAAATTTTTAAGGAGATGATGAAATGGTTTGGAAATGGAAGTAAAGCTGCCTTGAGTTTAGTTTCTTTTTGTACTTCCATTTATATGAAAAGCAAATGAACTGACTGATTGACAGAGCTCAGAGGGTTGTGGCACAGAGTCTAGTTGGAGGCCTGTAGCTAGTAGTGTCAGTACCTAGGGGTCAGTACTGGGTCCAGTATTGTTCAACATCTTGATCAATAACCTGGATGAAGGGATGGAGTGTAAACTCAGTGAGTTTGCTGATGACACAAAGCTAGGAGGAGTGGCTGACACACCAGAAGACTGTGCTGCCATTCAGTGAGACCTGGACAGGTTAGAGAGTTGGGTGGATAGGAACACAATGAAGTTCAACAAGGGAAACTGTAGGGTCCTGCACCTAGCGAGGAATAACCCCATGCACCAGTAAATGTTAGGGGTGACCTGCTGGAAAGCAGCTCTGTGGACAAGAACCTGGAGTCCTGGCAGACAAGTTAATCATGAGCCAGAAATGTGCCCTTTTGTCCAGGAAGATCAACGATATCCCAGGGTGCCTTAAGAAGAATATGGCCAGCAAGTCGAAAGAGGTTAACCTCCTCCTCTACTTTGTGAGGCCACATCTGGAGTATTGTGTTCAGATCTGGGCTCCACAGTTCAGGAAATACAAAGAGAGTCCAGCAGAGGGTTAGAAAGACGATTAGAGGAATGGAGCATCTCTCTTATGAGGAAAAGCTGAGAGACCTGGAGCTCTTTAGTCTGGAGAAGAGAATATTGAGACATCTCATCAATGCTTAGAAGTATGTAAAGGGCAAGTATCACTGGTGCCCAGCAACAGGACAAGGAGCAGCAGGCACAAACAAGAACACAAGGAGAAGCAGGCACACATGAGGAAAAGCTGCTTTTCTTTGAAGGCAACAGAGCACTGTAACAGGTTTCCCAGAGAGGTTGTAGAGTTTCCTTCTCTGTAATTATTCAAACTCTGCCTGGATGTGGTCCTGGGCAACCTACTCTAGGTCAAACTGCTTTAGCAGGAGGGTTGGACTAGGTGATCTCCACAGGTCCCTTCCAACCTCTACCATTCTGTGATTCCGTGGTATATATAAATAACATATATACAGTTAGCACATTTTAAAGTGAAACAAAGATAAGACTGACTATAAAACGTCCTTGAAAAGGCAAAAATAATCATATTTTGTCTGTGGTGGACACTTACGCCATTTAAATTATGTTAAATTATGTACAGGTAAGAACATTAATATCTGAAAAATGACATCTTAGACCCTTGGGAAATTACTTATAGGAAAATAAGGCATCATTTGTATGTAATTAAGTAAACTCTCTGTTTCTCACGTCTCTATGGAAATAGATTTGTTGTTCAGCTCATTAGAAATAAACATTTTGCTGGTATTTCCAACAGGAGGACTAGTCTGATAATACCATTAAGGATCAGAGAATAAATCAAAGAATTTGGAAGATAAGCACTTCTACTTCATGAACTCTTGTAAATTTGATAGTTGGAAATTAAGGACTGTATATGACAACGTACACTGGCACCTCGATTCATCTCACAGAAAATGCCAGTAAAAATTCAGTTCATGCATTTAATTGTTAGATTTGATTCCAGAGTAGCAAGAAGGACAGTTTCGTGTTCTCAGTCAAGATGCTTTCTGTGAAACTACGTGCAGGTCAAAGTGATTTGTCCACATTGGTTTATTTGTTGAGTTCAGGCTTGTACTTGTAGTACCGCACCCAAGTTATCCTTTACAGCAGAATATATCCCAAGAACTGCAATTCAAATTGCTACACATTTTGCTCTACTTTTCTTTACCAAATTTCTACGTCAACTAAAACCATCAAAATCTAAAAAATGAAGTATCACTGATTTTCCTGAGGAATTGTGCAGATCAACATTTCTGGGAAGCTGACTGAAATGTAACTGTAAGCTCTTGAATCTTTAAAGGGCCTTGATGAAACGTTAAGTGTCCTTCTGTATTGTATCTGTAACAAAGCAGGAAGATTAGAAGTAAGTTTTGGCTTCAGCAAATCATATTGCTGTCTTTTAAATTAGTTCTGCTGTGGGCATGGTGCCTGTAGTTTGCTTAATCTGTTAAACCTTTTTTGTAAATTAATATTTTGAACAATGTTGAATATAAATAATTTACATCTACAGCTTTCATTTTGTACGTTTGCTGAGCTGGATTTGCAAAGGCATCAAGCCAGGATGTAATTCCTGGCTTTATTAGGTTATGAAACAGAATCTAGCCAGAAGAAATAATGTCCTTAAGCTGTAACATCAGCAGCAACAGACAGACCTTAATGCTGCTGGACCTAATGGAATTAAATTTCATGTATGCTTAATGAATGCAAATGCCACTTAATTTTTACAGCTTGAATTGTAAGACATCACATGTAACACATCTGCTACTGAAAAAAACATTCAAATGTGTGATTCTTACACTCAGTGTCCAATTTCAGCACTGTAAAATGTATCCTCTTAGGGAAGAGGGACTGGAGAAACATGCCAGCAATATTGCTGCATAATTTAAAGCAGCCACCAAAGAGAAATGCTAAAATATACACCAGGCAATTGCAAGTGTATATGTATTTATTATCCTTTGCTGCTCTTCAACAAGGAGTAGTAAAGAGATTTAGAGCAAGCAGCAACCATAGCAACAAGGAATTTTCAGTTCAACCTGGTGCTGTATAACTTCTGGCAGAGAAACACATTTCAGGATATTTTGTCAAGTGTTGGCTTTTCCAAAGGATATATGTAGTGCTTTCAGTTCTGCCTCTCAGGCACTGGTCCCACAGAGATATGTGAGATCCAATTTCAGTGCAAGCCCGAGCAGAAGTGATTACAATCGGGTTATGCCAGAGCTGGTCATGGTACTTGTTCTGCAGTGGTCCCTTGGGTTTGTTAATTATCAGAGATAATAGGTCCCATTCTTCTCTTTTTGAGAGAGAGGGAAATAGATGTGATATAGAAAATGTTTCTATCCCTTATCAGTCTCCTGCTCCATCCAGCTGTAGCTGTGAGAAGCCTCAAGTAGAGCTTTGCTCCTCTTACCTGATTATACCAACTACTCTACTCTGGGAAGCACAAAGGGCTCACTGAAGCACACCTTCTCAGGAGTGGTAATTACTAGAGTGACTGTGTCCTTAGACTTTTGTTTGTGCTTTCTGGCACGTTCTTTTTTCTTATAGACAGCTAGGTGGGCATTGATCCTGAAAAAAAGTCAGTGAAAAGTCAAGCGGAGTATGGGTGGTATGCAGAACTGAATCATACATGTCAAAAGCCCAGGAGATGTATTCAACTGATGAGGGTCTGGGTTTTTTTCAAAGACAGTCCAGTGTTTAGTCGCTGTACATTGCACAAAATAGAGTGGATATAATGTTCAAATTTATGGCAGACATAGTAGTTACAAAGATGTCTGCCTACTGATCACAAACTAAGCTGTGCAAAGTCAGAAGGATCTGGAACCATCACTTAGGTGAAAAAGATGACCTTCGCAGCTAGACACCAAAATGAAACATCCATTGATTCTTGTGACAAAAGGTTAATTTGCATAGTTAATTTTGATATGAAAACAACAGCAAGATGACAGGTCAACAAATGGTGTGCAATCTAAGATGTCAATGCTATTCCAGAGAACATGTTAGGAACAACTGTCATTAAATGCCCTTTTTTTTCTAACTCTGTTGGAAGCAGTCCTTCTACTTTTCTGTATAAGATGGAGCTGTTCTACATGCTGACTTAGATCAGGCTGAGGGCTTTTTATTTTTATTTGATGGGCCAGACAAACCCTTCAGTAGAGGTACTGAGGGTTGTAAGTCTCTTTTATTAATAGTCTTGTTTTCCTTAATCTTTCCTTATGATCATTTTAGGCAGACACTTGTTATGTCCCAGGTCTGCAGATGCTGGGCTGAAAGCCATTACATGATCAGGTGCCCCTTGAAAGTCCCCTAGCCAGGTACTGATTCCTGCCATTGAATAAGCAGCTCTGTGCTCCCAGGGGTAGCTGGAGTCCTTAGTCCCTAACCAAGGAACTCCCTCATTTTTACAAGTAGTCTGACAATTGCTTTTTTCCAGACAGGCGTAGTTGGGGATAGGTACAGGAAACTATGCATTTAAAGACACAGCATCTGACTATTTTACCTGACGCTCCTTTGAAGGTTACTTATCATGAGATGCTGTGATAGGTCATAGATCTCCTCTACCTCATTAGACCTTAATTTGGAATCCTGAGACCATAAAATTGTTTTGTAAATTATCTGGAAATAGCTATGGCTGACTCTGCATCCCACAGAGGGAAACCTATTGCCTTTTGGCAAGACATAGGAAGTTACCTATGATCCAGACAGCACATTCTTAAATACTTTATCTCCATATGTTCCATCACTTTATCAAGTTACAACAGTAGGAAGTACAAGAAAAGCACTGCAATTGCACTCAAGAATATAGATGTTTAGAAAGGAGTGAATTAAGTGAGGCAGAAATATAGGATCTGCTACTTTCATTTTTTCAGTAACACTGGTTTTTGGACAGCCTGGAGTAAAAAAACAAACAAAAGGTGAGTAGCATTATTTGAAAAAAGTCCCCAGCAACTATTGCATGTGGATAACTTTTGTATTATGCAGATGGTTTTCCTCCACACGTATTTTTTTTCTTGCAATGGATAACTTAAAGTCTATCCAGAAGAGTTATACATCTGCATAAATATTTGATAACTCTAATTGTGCAGCCTACACGATACTTTGACCCTTGGGCATGTAGTGCAAGTAAATGTGCATACCACCCGTGTATACAGAATGTTAAGGTAATCAGAGAATGTGTGAGATTGCCTGAAGCATCATTTTAAAGCAACAGCTCTACTTGTGCTGTTTCAAAATCAGAGGAAAAATATGTTCTTGTTTAATGGTTAAAGAGAATGACTGTTAAATGATTTCACATTATTTGTTAAATTAACATTGAAGACATCAACAACTCATTGTCACTTCCATTATAAACACGTGGCCTTTAAGGAATCTTTTGCATGTGAAAGAAAGTCATCTTTAGAAATGTATCAAGATAAGAAAGAGGTTTGGGGGATAGGATGGTCTAAATACCATTTTGGTTCTTAACAAAAGCATTGTTAATCATAGATTTAATTTATCTTGAAAAGAGGTGAACTATAATTATAGTTCCTAGAAATACACACTGCAGTTTTTCTATCTTTCATTTTCTGCTAAAAAAATTTTTATGTTAAAAAAAAGCTGTTTTTATTTTGAAAAGGCTGCCTCTGAATGTATATCAGTAGAGTCTGTTCTTCCCGAATCATTGATAAATTGAAATACTAACATTGAAAGTGGTGGAGCACTGGAACAGGCTGCCCAGGGAGGTGGTTGAGTCTCCATCTCTGGAGATATTCAAAACCCAAATAGACACCATCCTATGCAACCTGCTCTAGGTTATCCTCCTCTGGCAAGCGGGTTGGACTAGACGATCTCCAGAAATCCCTTCCAACCCCTAACATTCTGTGATTCTGTGAAAAATAAAAAACTCTTTTTTTCACTTCCTCTCCGCATCCATCTTAAATGCAGAATACCCAAGCTCATTCTTGTAGATGGGAGTAAGACCAGGATTTCCATCCTTTGGAAAATTCTGATATGTCTAATTTTTCTTCCTCATTGCTTGGAATGAAAAGTTGAAAAAGTTTTTGGAAGTCTCAAACTTTACACTCATAGTGGTTTACTCATTGTTGTTATTTAACTGAAATAAAATCCTTCTTTTCATTTTTCTTCTTCTTTTTTTTTTTTTTTTTAATCCTTCAATGTATCCAGAAGACTGAGAATCTGAATCTTGTGCAACTTTTACTTCCAGTTTCTCTACTTTAAATTTTTCTCTCCAGGCTGAGTGTCTTGATTGGACTGAACCTGTTTGGCCACACCACGGTCATGCACTGTCCATCTTGGTGTGATGATTCAGCAGAAGGGGCAGCATGAGAAACTGTCCTCTTCGGAAAACTTACATTGTGTTGAATCCTTGTGTGTAGCACTACAGAAACTCAAGTCGACACAAATTTGTGCTGAGCTGACATACCACAAATTCATCTGAAATGTTTCTATTCAGGCTGACATGATTCAAAGGCATTCCATTTCTGTGTTCTAATGAAAAAGAGAAAAATTACTTCTACCCACAAAAATTTTGACTTTATGAAGAGCTGCATTTCCAGTTACAAAGACAAAGACATTGGTCCTGAACAGCATAAATCAAAGTTGTTTTCATGTTTATAAACATCCCAGCCTTGCCTGCTGGAGAGAAAAAGCAGAACATGTCCTCCTGTATTTCAGTGTAACTGCTCACCCTCAGCTGTCCTTCTCAGTCTGGCTGAGGCTAACGGGAAAGGACCCACATTAAAAAAATAATAATACTCACTTTTTAGTTTTCAAAAAGAAGAAAATGCATGTGAAGGGTGGAATGTGCTTCTTTAACATGTCTCATATAATCTCGGCCAAGACTTTGCCCTTCTGCTTGCATATCTTCCTCTTCAATCTGTCGTAGTGCCTGGGGCTGTTACCAGATGAAGGTGACAGGCACACTTGGTGGGAACCAATGTGTAAGTCTCCAGTCTCAGCGAGCTAAGCCGATCACCCTGCCTGTTATTGTTGAGGGAAGAAAATGGCTCAATTTCTTTGCCTTTTCCAGGCTCCCATACTGGGACATGAGCATCGTCCCCCACAAATGTCAATTCACTCCTCTGTCTCTGCAGAGGCTCAAGGCAGCTATGTCAGGGGTAAAGGTCTGTGTTTCGTTAAATTGGTCAAGGAGTTTGTGAAGGAAACTCCTAACTCCAGGCATAAGGAAGTATGACAAGTATTTAAAACTAAATAACAATCCATTATTATAAATGCATTACTGAAATTGTTTTGTAACTTATGTGTTGTTAAACTGACATTTTCACACTGTTAATGACATACTCTTAGTCTGAGAAGTGTTAACCACACAGAAGTGAGACTCAGATCCAGGAACTATTGCCTTATGCAAGTAAAACATCTGCTTAACCTGCTCTAGGTTAACCTGCTCTTGGTTAACCTGCTCTGGCAGGGGAGTTGGACTAGATGATCTCCAGAGGTCCATTTCAACCCATAACATTCTGTGATTGTGTGCTTTCAGCTTCATCAGAGCTTTGCTTTGTATGGTAAAACTAGCTGGATATATGAAACTACAACTCAATAAATATACTAGGGCATCCATAAGTAGTTTTGGCAAATGTCTGATTTCTGAATGGCCTGGCCTGTTTTACACAGAGGCATCGAAGGCCCATCAGAGCTCTTGCACATCCATCCATAAACCAGAGAAGGTACATTTATGATGAATTATCTGTCTGAGGTTGTTAGGATTTTTAATTTCCTTCAGATGGTGAAGCCCTAAGTGGCATCACAGAGCTAAATTAGATGAACTGAGGGTTTTCCAGGTTTTTGAACACATAGATGAACTTAGCAGCTAAGGAAATGTTCTACTCTTAGCAGAAAATTGACTTTAAAATGAAGCATAGAGAGAGAAAAGTTGGATATGGAAGTCTTTTGGGGTAGTTGGCAGAGATTTTTTTAAGTTAGGAAACTGCCTGATTTTCTTCACTGGAGGAAATAAGATTTGGAAAAATCTACAGGCATTATGGATCATTTGAGGTATTCTATCAATATTCAGTTTAGTTTCCTACATCCCTCTCCTGTGGAGAGTGGACTTCTAGAAGGCCACATGTGACACATCTGTGTCAGCTGTGGCTTGGATGTCCTAGGTGGTCTAAAATGGTGCTAGATATGTCCAATAAACTTTACATCTTAACCCAACAAAAAAATAATCCAAGTCTTGCTGCTTTGGACTAGAAAATGGCAATATAACACCCATGGAATGCTATTTTTAAGCATTTGCCATCCTGCATAATATCAGTATTTTTTTCCTGTATTCAAAAACAGTAAATGTAAAAGGGATTTCAGTGAATTTTTATATATATGAATCAAACATTCTGAGTGCACCAAATGTGCACTCTTTGCTTGAGAATGACAGCTGTATGCGGAAACATTAGGTTTTCTGGAGCAGAGGAAGAGGGCACACAAACCTCTGAAGTAAAACAAAATCTTTCAGGACTTTTTTCTGTAATTCTGTATTTGTCTCCCTTTAAAAATTAACTGTGAGGAGTGCAGATGAGAAGTAGGGTGTCTCTATAAGCATTCACTAATGTATTGCTGCATAATCTGCTGTAAGAGACTTCCAATTCAGCACCATGCTGCACCCTGAAATGCACTTGGGTGGTGCTTGCAGGCCAGGCTGTTCTGTTGTTTGCTGGATGGAGAGGGTGAAGCAGAGGAAGATGAGAGTCACTCCTAGCTGTCTTCCAGATCACTTTGTGGTTGGAGTCATCCAGAGTGCACTTAATGTCAGCTACACAGGAAACATTTGTAAGAAATCAGAAATTTGGGTAATTAAGTATTTTTAATGAATCTGAATCATTACTTCTTTGGTTGTTAGTATACACACATGCAATTTGATTTTTGCAAAGCATTTGTGGGAACTACCACTGTAAAAGCAGATATTTTAGGACACATATTGGAATGGGTATGGTGGTACATTCCTGGCATAAAAATGAACTGATCGCTAGGAGTTAAGACCAGCAGTCTCAAATGGCAGTAACTGATCTTAGCCTCAGTAAAGTAATATTTAGCCTGCTTTACATGGCTGCATAGGAAACAGTACAGCCATCCTGCTTTCCTAAGTGCTTATTAAAGACAGAAAGTCCTGCAACACCAGTGTATTTTCTGCTTTTCATCTCAAGCATATGGACATCTTCCTCATATCAGCAGTAGCGAAGGCTAAATTTATGCCAACCTACTACACCCTGGCCCCAAGGGCAGTGCTCACTGCTCTGCATAGAGACCTCCAAGGAATCGACAGACAGCGACAGATGTTCGCCCTGCCAGAGATGCCTTGTGCTACCTACAAGCAGTGAGCTACACCTGGTTGTCAGGTTTGCTTAACCCAGTGCAATAGATAACACTGGGAAGTGGCAAAAACTGACACCATGTATTCAATAGAGTCATTCAGGCTAGATGGGCCCTGTGAAGATCATTTTCTCCTTGGATATAGGGGTCAGGAAAGGGTCTTAGTTTTTTGCGTGGTATGCATGTATGTGGCCTTAATGCCTTTGTGATTTGAATGAGATCTGGCAGCACAGGTTTAAAAGGAGGAGGCCTGACACTGGGGCTTGGGACATTCCCTACCTAGAACTATCACTGCGCCTTCATCTGGACCAACAACATTCCTGCTCTTCCAGTCCTAGGATTTTCCTCAAGTGCATTCCAGGTTGATGAATTTATAATAGCTTAAATGCTAATGAATGACTGATTGCCAACATGAAACAAATGCTTCTTGTGATATTATGCTAGAATTGGACGCTGCTTTTGAAAACCAAACAAATGACTTAAGCCCTTTCATTACTTTTGTTCTCTTGAGAGATAAGATGTCTGCTTGTCTTCTGGAAGGCTGGGGAGGATGTGTGATTGCTTGTGACATATTGCTCAGATTTTGCTCATCACTGCAATCTCACATCACTTTGCAGAGTTTTAGGTATGTGTTGTTCTATGCTGAAAATCTATTTGATTTGGGAAGACTACAATAGAGTTTTACCACTGTTCTGTACTTTATTAGGTGATCATGCTGACAGGTTACCATAGCTGCAGGTGCCAAATTGTCAGCATTTTCCTTTTCCATGAGAACTTCAACTTCTCTGTTGAAAGAAATACTTTTTCTTCTGTCATTTGCAGCAGTAGTTTACGTCATCATTACTGAAGAGTATGTAGCAAGAATACAGGAAGTGATTCACCAGAGAGACAAGTATAAAGACAATTTAGAAAACTGTCATTTATATAGACTAATGCAGAGGTCTGATTTTATACTCTCTTACACCTTTGCAGAAAAGAGTTGTATAAAGATGTGAAGCCTTTTATTCTGTGCTATTTTCTTCGTACAATGTTGGTGGGGTTTTTCCAGTTTCACATTGCGCTGTTTTAATGAATAGTTCAGTTTTCTGAATCTTATTTTGTTCTGTGGACAGTAAGTGACACAGCCATAATGATAACAGCCTTCTTGAAGTCATCACTGTCACAATTGCCCTGAAGGAAACATTTCAGATCAGTGACTAGTGAGATTTACCATCACATTAATCAAAAAGTCATAGCTAGTTTGAATTTACACTGGTGTAAATCAGAAGTGAATCAACTTTATACCACTGTGACTTCGGTGCCAAGCACACTGTTAATCTATGTTTCTCATACTGACTTCTCTAATATACTCACTTGTTTTGCTCCCATAGTAAAATAAAACCAGATTTCTGTAGGAAATCATTTTGTATATACAGTTACCATGCATGTTATGTTAACTTACCACATGTTTAGAAACAACATCTAGTCTTCTGCAGTTTGTTTTCTGTGACACAGGATGTATTTCTACCAGCATGTTCAAGATGTGTTAAAGCAAGCATTCTTGAACAGATGCAAGTGAAACCAATTCAAGAGGTGGGGGTTTAATCATTTATATGGTCTAATTTATAAAAAAGCAAACATAATAGTAAGCTTTAGGAGGATGGCAAGGAACTTTCTGCTAAAGTAGAAATGATGGTCAAAATAGCTGTTCAGTCTCTCCAGGATTTATAGAATAAACAATGATGGAAATACAGAGACGTTATTTCTCTCTGCTCTGTTTCACTATTTTTAGATAGCTGACTTAGATGAAGCCATCTTTTGTTAATATTATTAATGTTAATATTAATAAAGGAAAGATCAGGGTCAAGCTAGACCTCCCTTATACAGTAAACTTTACTACTTGTAGATCAAAAAAAGCCAACAGGACCATAGTGTGGAAGGTGATACCAAAACCTAGGCCTGCAGAGATTATAAATGTAAAATAAACCCACCAAAATTTAAGTTCTTGTCACACTGAAGTAAGGAAGCAAAAAAAACCCCCATGAGCTGAAGGGGAAAATAATTTGCAATGAAAAAAGCAATTTCAGTTTCAGAGAGTTTGTTTGTTTTGAATACATGATCTCATTTCTTTTTAATTATACAGATTGGTGTATTGGTGAGTTTTTCTTAATCATCCTGAGTCCTATAATGTATTTCACATGGGAAGATTATTAATATTATATTGCTTGTGTCTGAGGTGTGAACTTTCTGCCCTTTCTCTCTCTTTTTTTTTTAATTAGCAAATGTTAAACCCTAACTTTCTAAGATTGAGTTTCGGACTGGAGAAACCAGAACCATCAGTCCTGTGCTAATCAAGCATTGCCCCTGCTTGCTTGCCTCACACGGAGCCCGGGAGCTGCTTCCCTGGAGGTGGGTGCAGCAGCTAAGCTGGACACAACCCTTTCATATCCTGTAGGCAGCTGCTCAGAAACTGACTTGTGGAGGAGCTGAGCCCTTGCTGTGGCTTGAAATTCACCAGACTTCTCTACTTTTGTAAATCTGCATGTGGTGGAAGTTGCTGATTTTCAACTTTGGCTTCACTGACTCTCTCCTCTCCTGGAGTTTTGCGTTTTGACTTAGCAGTACTGACTCCTCTTCCAATTGCACTGCTGCTCCCCTCTGATGTTTCTTACAGCTGCATTTCTTCTCGCTGATCTGGCAACGATTCAGGGCCCCTGTTTGGCTGCCTTCTTCTGACTTCTGCCTGTGACAGATGTCTAACACTCCTATATTCAGTTGACTGAAATGGTACATTTTCTTCACAAACCATCTCACTGGTGCCAAATGCCCCTGTCTATGCACTCTAATTGTAAGTGCTACAGGCCTGTGAAGTCTTGCACATCCAAAGCTTTGCACCTCGAGAGCTCTAAAACATAAAGAAACAAGCCTAATATTAATGGACTCTGCTTTCCCCTCCGGAGCTGATTCTTCTGCATGACCTACTGTGTCATTTCTCTCATCTTCAAGCTCACCTTCATCATTGGTTTTCAGACATATGAGTCTGTCGGCTTGAGTGGTACGTGTTTGAGAAACTATGGCTATTTCTTAGCAAGCCTGGAAAGGAAGACAAGCAGGCAATGGGCTGCAAGGGTGTAGAAAGAGGAGTTGGGAAAATATATTCATTAAAATGAGGGCAGGAGTGTATTTTATCTACATATCTGGACTTTTAAGGGATACGATTCACAGTCTGTTTCTGCCCTTTCTCTCTCTTTCATGACATCATGTTCGCTCAGATGTCATCAGGTAACAGCCTGATCCTGGTGATCCCCTTTTTCTGCATGCATTTGGTGGTAAGTCCTGCTGGTGAAGGTAAAAAGGTAAAGACTTTCTAAATGCAGAGGGGACTGGCTACATAGCCACATGAACAGAGGTCATATCAATCTTTCCTCAGGAAAAGAAAATATCCCTGCTGACTCCAGCCTGCTACAGAAGGAGCATAAATATATTTTAAATACAGGAAGCAGACCATGTTTCTAGAAGAAAGTTTACTCTCCTGAGTTTATATGTGAAGGATCTTCTTTCATATAAAGCTGGGCTAAAATTGGTATGAGATCAGGCCCTCTGTCATAGACTGAGGTATTTATAAACAGCTTTGTCTTCAAACAATGAGGGCCATCCATCATGTGTCTCAGTCTTAGAAACTAGTGCATGGTTCTGAGAAGCAGGGCTGGAGTTCAGTTTGCTTTGAAGGAGGCAATGTTCAAAAAAAATGTCTTCTTCACTCTTCTGCACTCAGCAAATTTGTTCCAATTTCCATGGCACCACACTGAGCATGTTCTAAGGGGATTGTTTCTCCCCATTGACCTTACCCAGTGCTGCTGCTTCATCAGCTGTGTGAGGGCTCTTATTGCCTCAAATATATTAAACTACATATTTCTCCCTGGCAAGCGTAGGTCAGCTAAGGAAACCAAAGGGATTCAGCAAGTTAAATTTTGGAAGGAAATGTGTCATGGCCATAACAAAAGAACTCCCTACAGAAATATACTTCCAGCAATGAGCTGTAGGAAAGGATGTTATTTATTAAATGGACAACGAAACAGTGAAAATTACGTCGAAACAGAAAAGCATAAGGCACTTTGACCATCAAAACTGCTTAGAAAATAGAAACTCAAGTATCTGAAAATTAATAGTCTGAATAGGAATCAAAGTTTAAAAAGAATTGAAAAGGAAATTCCTGGCTAAAGTTAATTTGAAAATATTCAACCGTCTCATTCTGGTCATGTTGCAATAGTTTGGTATCAATTATTAAACATAATGCCTTAGTATTTTAAATAGTAAGTAAAAAAAAAATCAGGTTAAATGTAAACAGGTTTGCCTCACAAAAACAATTTGGCATGAACAGGATGGTACAGCTGATGTAAATGCAAAACTGTGGAAATTATTTATTTAAGTGTTCACTTAGCCCAAATCAACACCTTCCCTTTAAGCTTTAAAGAAACGTTTGACCATCAAATATTTTTTAACCAGCACTAGGTTATTAATTGCATCCTACCAAAGCATGGTAGGCTCTGGGTGTTCCTGGCAGCAATATGGCTGCTCCCAATTACTCCTTTAAACAGTATTTCTTGTAAATGGGCAAGTGTTAGGTGCCCTCTCAGTAGTTTGAGATTCAGAATCACAGCTGCCCCTCCGGAGCAGTAAATCACAGATCAGAATGTTTTGCTTTCTGCAAATGTGCTGTCTTTTCAGGCCTCCAAATTTGTGCACACTTGCAATAACTAAGCCTGGCTCAGCTTTATTCTCTCCATTAGAGCATAACACAAGCAAACCAGCTTTGTTTCTCTTAGTTAAAGTTTACTGTTTCCTATAACCATGACAATTAACAGGAGTCATAAAAATAAATCCTGCATGTTGCTGGGACTTTAAATAGTAGATGTGATAATCCTCTTATATTTATACTACTTTTTCTAAAAGGAAATCCTTGAATCTGTGGTGGTGCTCTCATTTTCCACGTAGCTAACCTTAGAAACCAGGCTCACAAAACTGACAAAAACAGACTTTTGCAGAAAGAACAGGGTAAAAAATAATTTGTAAACCCCTCGCTTTAAAACTTGCAAATAAGAAAACAGAAGCCTTGGGATATGTCTCCTCTCTTCTTTTCTGGGGAAGAAGATCTTTATGGGAGCAAAGCATATGAGATGTAAAATAAGCAGAAATAATGCCAATATATGTTTTATTTAATTTCATATGGATAATTTTCTCTAAGAATCTATGGAATTGAATATGCTGTATCTGCCTTTTTTCTTTTGTTTTCTTTCTTTGTTTTTAATATGCCATAAAACATAATTTAAAGAACTTATTGCTTTAATAGGTTTTATAGGATCTTTTATAATGGAAATATTATTTCTTCTGTTGTGTTGTACAATAATGCTTTAGCATTTTTTTTGTGTGCTTCAGCTTTACTACCTACAAAATGGAAATAATGCATTACATCCTATGAAAAGCAGTATAAAAGACCAAGAAATTAGTGCTTTTCCTGTTTTTGTCCTTTTTGAGTCACACCTTGAGCTAAATATAAAGTGTTATGATAGAGTGTTTCCATACCTGGAGAAAATGGTGATGAAATCAAGGGTTTCTTTTAATTTCTTGGGTTTTTTTCAGCCAGTATCTTACTATTCTGGCAGCACAGGGATTCCAGCTGGTCAGTGTCCTATCCTTGCCTGCAGCACATATGTGCAGGAGTCACTTTGGTTTAGTTTTTCTCAGCACCATGCACCTAGTGTTCTCCTTACTTTAACCTGGTGTTTCCCGGCAACCTTCTCCCTTAGCTTCTCTGTTTTTGTGGTTTTTTAATTGATACTCAAGTCTTTGCAAGTAGAAAGACTTTTTTGCACATGTGCCTTTGTTCTAGGTGATCTGGGCTTGCCTGTGGGACAGAAGCAGCCTTGGACCCACCCTCTGGTTCCTTAAGGGTTCTTTTGGAACTCTCTGTACTCCATGGTAAATGATGGAGCAATTACACACAAACTTTAGCACTGTTTTAAGAAGATATTGATATCTACTGTGAAAAAACTTGTCACTGATTCTGCTGTAGCATCTGATCACTTCATTGCATATTTCATCTTTTGCTCTTATAAATAGCAGCCATGAAAGAAGTATAATTAATATTGCAGCCATGAAAGAAGTATAATTAATATTGCAGCTACAAAAAAGTTCTAGCGGCTTTAATTAGGATTGGATAAATTGTTAACTGTGAATAAATAATCTAAAATGTTCTTGATTCTTTCAGTTTGTGAATCAGTTAGGGAGTTCTAATTTCTCTCTTTTCCTCTGTTTCTTTATTTTTTTCCCCTGAATGCAACTGTTACTAACATGGCAGAAAGCATCAGATATCCATGGTGTTCAAATTACTTATTTCGTGGGGTAAAATTGCCTAACTAAACTGCATGGTGCTAATAGATAAAACTTATTGAAGAGCATAACAAATAAAAACCCACCAGTAATGGGAGAGAATGGGTGCCAAGCCCCAGGAGGTATGAATTTTCAAGGCAGTTGAGGCCCTACCTTCAGCAGTCATTGGTGTCTTTGCCAGTGTGGTAGAATAAGCATTGGTCCATGTTTCCAAGGTTTCCCAAGCTTTAAGGTAAATAGACTCTCATGTGAGTAAATAACAATAGCAGAGATATGTGTGGTCAAAGTGAGCTATGCTTGGAGTTCAGGTGAACTTCCATCACTGCTACTGACCTGGATTGCTATGCTCTGCATTTTATGTTGTTTTTTCCACCAGCATGGAAGGGATCCTATATGATGTTATGAAGTGGGAGAGTAACACTTCTGTCTTATAAAACTGTCTAGATCACCAGTAGCTCAAAGGAAAGGCACACAGAAGTGTATTCCGAATTTACTGAATGTGCTGAAAGTATTTCCTAAACTGTTACTGTTTTGCTACAGTGAACCCATCCCTTCAGTGACTGCTCTGAGTTGATTATTTGAAACCACTTAAAAGCAGTGGTTGCTTCAGGCAAAATTTAGTCTGTGAGTGCTCAGTCAGTTGTGAGCCCCTCATTTTCCCCAATTTCTCACAAAGTTGTGATTTCAGGCAACCTGTGCACAGCATCGGCAGTAAAATCATAGAAGGCGGTTCACAAGTTCTGGCAGTACCTCAGGAGGGCTGGCATTTTAGCAGTATGCCTTGAATTTCACTGTTGTTAAGTGCCAATTGGTCCAGCCAGAAGCAGAAGGCATACTGCAGCATTCTGTTTGTTGTTGCAATTGCTGATATAAATTGACTAACCATCTAATTACCTTATCTTGTGACTAATAATTTACATACTCTATTTTCCACTCAGTAAAAATTTTTTGAGACCCAAAGGAGCACAAACTACCTACTTAAATGCCAATTCTGAAAGCCAGAGGCTAACTACAAGTACTTCAACACATGTGCGGGGGTGTCAGGAGCGTTCAGGCTCAGCCTTGAGCTGACTAAGCTGAGTTTGCAATTTAGCCTAGAGCTTATCTCCTGTTTCTGGCAGAAGCGGCAAAATTTATGATCTGTCCTGGTGACATTGGAAACACCCTCATGAACATGTCTGAATTGGTTTCTTAGCTTTGCAAATTCATGACTGAAAAGATCAAGTCTCACCTTGAAGAAAAAACAGAGCAGATCACATTTCAAGGTTTTGTAAAAATACCAAGAGAGTAATCATATTTTTTGTAAAAGCCTCAAGGCAGGCTGTACTCCAGAGGTAAGTAGGATCTTCTCAGGTAGTGGGACAGGTGGTCAGAGATGCTAGTTGTATTGATCAAAGATACTGTGACAGAGAAAACCAATAGAGCAGTCTCTTTGCCTGACCTGTGTTCCTTCCTCCTTAATCTAAACCACCAGCACTGTTACATTTGGTATTCAGATATAAATGTTTATTAACCCTGACACGATTATGAGCAAGGGAATGGTTTAAGACATGACCTTTGCTACAGAGGCTGCTGGGTAGTTCAGCCTGAGAGATCCATCATGTGCTCTGCTAATCTAAACCTCAGCCACCCTGCAACTCAGAGGCCAAGGCAATGAATAGGAGAAAAAAAAATCAAAGTGAAGTGCAGAGGAAACCATTAATGTCATCTTGATTTCCTTTACGTTGGCATAATGAATATTTATACATAAGCATGCATTTGTTGATATATTCTAAATAACTAACGTGAAAAATAGCTGCTGAGTGGGTTGTGAGCTCTACTGTGCAAACAGAGGGATGGCAAAATACAGTACCCACGTGCTGTTCATTTGCTTATCTTGTCTTTCTAAGGTGTCTTGTCCTTGCCTTAAGATGTTGTGGGGGTATTGTTTCATGTGCCATCTAGCACAGTGGTCCTGAAAGCAGGGAACACATTACAAAATACGAATGCTGACAGTGTTTAGCTGTTCCTGCAATATGAATATCTAATGTGCTCTCATGAGAGGTTTGGAGGTGTGACACCTCTTGTGCATAAATGCAAGTGTGCGTACATCTGAGCACTTAATTAAAATGCACAAGTAATATGAATGATAGGATTTTAATCTCAGTGGTTCCCAAACTACAGTAGCATCACAGTCCAGGTTCTTACTTACTCTTTCCACCCAATGACTCAAACACTCCTTGAATCCATCTCATATCTTCCTAGATTAAACTTTCTTACAGCACCAAAAAGAATATGGACCAGACAATAGATGTGGTTTGCTTGGAGGGAGTCTGCAAAGTTTGCTGATTGTTTTCTAAATCTATGATACTGGTCTTGCCTTGCTTCCAGCTTCTAAACTGCACCAAGAGAAAATTCAGCAGGGTTGAATATTTATGCCTTTTCTATTTAAAAAAGTTCTGGAGCTGACATGAAAAAAGAGCTCCACAGTTATGAACAGGAAGAGGCAATCTGTAAAACTGAAGGTGGAAGAGAAATCTTTTCACTGTTGTTAAATTCCAACCTATGCAAATGGTAGCTATATTGGAAATCAATAGCAACCCCTTGCTAGACTTTGATGAGAGAACAATTAAGTCACTGCTGGTTGTCTTTGAATTCCTACACTGGGTATGTCTATTGTTTCTTGGATGGCATTGTCTACTACTACCTACTGGCTTTTTTCCTTTGTTCTGTGTTGCTTGCATACATTAAATGCATTAATTTTTATACTAAAGCCTATGTGTAGTGGATTGAAATAGGCTAACTTTCTTCTAAATTGTATGCAACTTGGATTTTGGTGCTACGGTGGTTCAAAAGACTGCTAGCACTGCAAAGTGTTAATGTAATATCTGAAATAGAGTTAATAAGCATGGCTATTTGAACCTTACTGTGTTTTCTGTAGGATTATTGTGAAAAGAAGACATATAAAAGAAGTTTTCTATGAAGATACAAAATAACCTTCCTTTGAGTCACACTAGCACTGCCTAATGGTGATTTGCACCCACTTAATGGTATCCTCACAGGTGCCTCAAGTGTGAGTAAGAATTGGGCCAATGGTTGTGCATTTGTGCATCTGCTGCAAAGCAGGGGGTGTGGACGAGGGAAGGTGCCAGAGGCTATGCTGTGTCAGTGTAAGTACTCCTGTGCTGGGAGGGCTGAGCTGGATCTGCCCGTTCCCTTTGTAACCTCACAGCCAGATGATCACTAATGGCAGAGCAGAGCAGGGAATGGGGCGTTTGGTGAGGAGGGAAGGAAGGTGGGCTTACCTCTTTTCACAGCAGTCCTAAAGCTGAAGTGTGGTGTAGCGAGGGTGTAGGAGCCTAGGCACCTTACGGGAGGGTGGAGTGGCCCTGGCTGAAGAGCAGTGCTTGCTGCACGGGGCAGGGCAGAGGCTGCACAGCTGCTGTTTGAGGTGAAGTGGCTCTTGCCCACCTGGACTGCTCCCTGGGAGGTGGGTGAGAGCTGAAGGATGATATCCTCAGCTAACCTAACTTGGGAAAAAATCACTAAGGTCAAAGGAGCTGCCCCATCTCAGTGAGCTGAAGATATGCCTCATTATGGCTGTGTGAAACCCAGCACTGCTGAGCAGCAAGAGGCAAGTGTGCAAGCCAGGGGTGGTGGCCACTCTTGCATGGGTAGAGGTCATATTTTCACATGTGGGATTCCCCCTTTGTTTGCTGACATCATCTAACTGGGTCCTCTGAGCAGGGGGAGAATCACAGAATGTTAGGGATTGGAAGGGACCTTTGGTGATCATCTAGTCCAATCCCCATGCCAGAGAAGGTTCAGCTAGAGCAGGTTCACCTAGCGCAGGTTGCACAGGATGGTGTCCAGGTGGGTTTTGAATATCGTGTTTTGTCAAGGCAAGGCTTTGTGGTGGGCTCTGTGGGTACAGAGTATGGGAGGTCCATGGGGGTGAGACTGAATGTAACAGTGCAGGTAGGCTGCTTTTCTTCCACCTCTCTATTGTGCATGTATTTATTGTTTTCCTTGTGCCTCGGGTTTTTCTCTTGTCTTGGGTGTTTTTAAAACCTCGTACAAAGCCTTGACCTGTCACTGCCCTGGCATTAGGAAAGCAGAAAGTAGAAGAACCTCCTATGTGAAAAGACATATATTCATAAATATGTCTTGGGTGGTTTTCCCTGCACAATATCTTCTTTCTGTGTGCTCATTTGGAGAAGTGAATGCTTTTTTTCAGCACTGCTGATGCAGAGTGGTTGCCATGTCCCCCACAGAGGGGACTGGTTGATCCCTATATATACACATATATAATCTTTTGAGTGTTTCTTCACAATAAGAGACACTTTGCAGAAGTAAATTATTATTGCTATCATACCACTACTTCACTGTTTTGGAACAAGGCCATTTTTTCCCCACTATCAACGTTGCCTACTAGACAAATAGTAGTGCAGATACTCTCGGGACGAGCCACCAGGCTGCTGCAGTAGAATGACAGCTTATCCTCAGATAAGAAGCCCATTACCAATGCGATGTGTCCAGCTACCACTGACTCAGAAACTGGAATCCCAAGGTTGCTCTTGAGTCAGCAGTGGTACGACTCTGTTATTAGGCTGCCTTATCTTGCCTGACATTTTCACTTATGATGAAAATACCAGGCTGATGATGTCAAGCAGCACCTGTGTGACTCCAGTGGACTCCAAACAACGATTTTAACACATTATCCCAGTGGAAATAATTCCAGGGTAGGGGCTTCCAAAGCTGTGTTCATGCAGAGCTGTGTCATGGGTGAAACAGCAAACCGGGAGCCATGCTACAAAATGAGTCTTGAAAGTCATGCTTTTACATCTGATCACATAAACTAGTATTGTCCTGAAGATGACAGTCCTGGCAATGGGACATCCCTGGCAGCAGCTCAGTGTTCTCACCTCCACATGTCCCTTGTCATCTCCTGGTGCCTGTACTGAGTCCTAGTAAAATCCTGATAGATTTACCTGCAGACCCATCATCAGTCCGGTCATCCAATTCTCTCAATGATAGGCATAACTCAAAAACTATTTCTGGACCTCATTCAATAGGTTCACTGGCTTCTAATAGCTTGCAAGCTGGTCTTTGGGAAGAATTTGGGATGGGGATTTGTTCCTTAAGTAATCCTTTAGCAGTAATTTTTGCTTTAATGCAAACTGAGGAATAGCTTTAGAACTTTACTTTCTCCTAGCTTTCAATGACCAGGGCTTTGGTTGTTGTTAATTTTCAGGTACCTTTTGTACTTGGGAAGGCTGTGAATTGAGCTAAACTAAGAGAGCAAAGATGCTTGCCTGAGGGGTGCCTGCCTTTTTCTTCATATTCTGTTTGGTCACTGTGTTATATGGGAGAGTGCACTTTGTCCTGGAACAGCAGGATACAGCAGAGTTTAATATTAGTCTAGTGGTGCCTGAACTGTGAATGACAGTAAGTGAACAGTGTCCAAAGACCTCAGCAGAGAATGGTTTGGAGACTGAGCAATATTTGCCTCCTTTGGGGTATGGTAAAGGGCCATATCTCTATATCCAGAGCTTTGTGCTAATATGTAGTTGAAATTACCACAATATCTAGAGCAAGCTTGTTCTGAGGAGTATGGCACAGTAATTCTTGCCAACCAAACTGCTAGGAGGTTTAGAAAAGCTATTGAAAATTGTATCCAGAAACTAATGACAAATATGGAACCTGCTTGCCCTTAGAAGTTTGGCTGATTTCACTACCTTGATTTAAAAATCAACAATAAAAAGAGAAGAGGCTAGACCTGCAAGGTGGCACAACTCAGTGCAATTTCACTGAACCAAATAGCACTACATCAAAGTACACCGGTGAGCCATCCAGTTTAAGGCCTTAAAAGCGTTATGACTATTCCCTGCTGATGGCTGATTATTATTGGTATGGATTGGTACAATGACTCTGAAGTGCACTATTCTATCAATTCAGCACATTACATGAGCCTCAGGCTTGCTTCACTTTTATTCAACTTTTTTTTGGGGCACCAGAATTGAGTCTCATTTTGCAGTGATATAAGTCTGGAATAAAGCCACAATACACTGGCAGTACTCCTTCAGGTACAGATTTGTGCAAACAAGAAGCATGTTTGTCCCTGTCTGAAAGTCCTTGCTGGTTTGATAAGTTGGATGTTTTTCAGTTTATTTTTATTTATTTATTTTCTTTTTCTTACTGCTCACTCACTACAGCAAAAGCGCTAGCCACACTTACAGTGTATACAGATGTACATGCCCTGCTCTCAGATTCCCTGCAGGCAAAAGATGATAAATGTGGAGGAAAAGAAAGATGGCTTTTAAAGAATGACCTTACGAAACTACAATTGCAAAAATAGTTTCTGAGCCTAGTGCTTCATCTGTGAATATCCAGGGAAATTAATTCAAATGCAAGTGGGAAATGCATCCGTATCTTTGGATAGAGGAAACTGAATTTCTTTGCACAGCAGCTGGTTCTTTGAGGCCAGTCTTCGACTGATATATCTATTGGTTTCTTCACTGAAAGGGGAAAGAGGTCATTGCTGGAAGATATTTTAATGAAATATCAAATGTGCAGTAACTCTTTTATTGCTTATAGTCCTCATTTTTCTCATTACCTGTCAGATCTCTCCTTGGCTCGAGAAGCAAGTATCTTCTGAGGTCAGTCTCCATTATAGAAGCTGGGCAGTTTGTTTGGTTAACTGTTTTCAAGTCTTACCTCTTCTTCTTCTTTTTCTTTCTGTGAAATACATTTACAGTGTATTTGGCCTAATTGCCTTTGGCATTGAATCTGAATGGTATTTGACCTAGGGGCACAGTTGTATCATTGGATATTTATATACAGAATTAACATTTGTTTCATTAGCTCCGTAATTAACACTGGGATCCTAGAATAAATCTTTTGTGGCATTTGGGTATTTCTTATGCAGTGTTCTTAGGCATAACCTTTCTTAAATACTCCTTGTTAAAATGGATAAATAAAAGGTGAAATAGGTTCTGACAAAAAACAAAAGGAATACTTGGTTTGGAAATTTACTTTTATTCAGGAGCATAGTTGTTAAGTGCAGGTTAGCTTTCCACATGGGGAGATAATTTTGCCTTGCTCTTAGCAATGAAAGCAGAGACATCATCAGTCTCCTGTGCTCCCTTTGATCTCTGGTGTCACCTGAATATTTCTATGCCATGCAAGCTCAGTGCCGTTTTCTGACTGCCATTTCTTGCTGAGGCTGAGGTTTATTTACAAAATGCACATTTGAACCTTATGCAACCTTCAGCTTACTCACAAGGCAAAGAAGCAGGGCCTGAAAGTCCTGTTCACGGATCTTGAAATAGAAGAGGGAGAAATAGGCAGTAAAATGAAGGACTTTTCTGACCTTTTTTAGCCTGTTTTTAGTTACCTTGGCTGAATATAGCCTTGCTTGCCATTGGTCATATAGATTGGATGCTCATCATCTTTGAATCTATGTCATTCTACATGTGTCTATGGGAAAGTAAACTCTGTCTTCCAGGGAATCAATCTCTTGTTTTGCTGGGATGTGAGAAAGTGATAGAGGTAGTTCACAAATGATGCTAGAAAAGAGCTACTCTGAACAGATATCTCTGAGTTAGTAACCTTAACTCACTTCAAAGTAAAAAAAGAAGTGTTTTCCTGTCACGTATCCATAACTGATTAGATGACTCATTCCCTAAAACTATTGATCTCTCTCCAAAGCCTGTGAAGAAGACCTAGCTTAGCTTAGCTCAGTTGTAAATGTTCGTTGACAGATGTCTTAAGATCTGGTGAATCCCACTCTCGATAGCTCTAAGGATGCAAAGGGGAGCTGAGGATACTTACAGTTTGCAGGAAGTGCCAGCCCCAAATTTAGAACAAGAGAATAGCTGTTCAAATCAGACACCACTGACAAATCAGCCTTAATTCAGTAAATTGCTAATAGCATCACATTCAGCACAGAAAGAACATGATGTTTCCTATTCTCTGTAGACATTTTTAGACACGGGAAAAAATCTGATATAGCATAAAATTGTCACAGAAGACTGCATATGGCCGATGCCTTATATAGGTTTAAAGGAAATTCCCATGACCACATTTGACCTTCCTGTTTTTTAAAACACTCTCAGCATCCATATAGCTGTGCACCTGTGTATTATCATGTACTTTGTTGTTGTGGGGTACATAAAAATAGGAAGTTTTTTGCATCCCATCATTCACTCCCCTCCTTCTCTCCATGACCTGCGTTTTTTTTTGAACTGTGGGGCATTGGGACTCTTTACTGCATGGCTGGCAGGAGGGGTTTGTCCCTTCCCCCGGTGGACTGGCAATAAGACCGTGCAAGACTGTCCCCTTTCCTGGCTGGACCACACGGCAGAGGGACATTAGGGCCCCACGGCTTCTTGGCACAGCTTGGGGGGCAGCTTCAGGGGCAGCGGCAGTGGAGCTGCTGCTGTGGCGTGCACACAGCAGCCCGCATCCGTGTCCCAGCACAGAGAGGCAGGGAAAGCCACCGGACAATGTCAGCTCAGCACGAGCGACGACGGACCAGCCTGCAGCCCGGCACGCCCGTCCTGGAGGCAGTGGCAAGGTCCCAGATCTGCATGGAGGGGGTGGACCAATGCTGGGAGTGGCACGAAGCGGCAGGAGCAGCGGTGGTGGCAGTTATGGTGACAGCACTCCAAACACCCCGCTGCAGCATGACTGAATACAGCACGAGTGTTGCGCCAGCAAGGACATCAAGTGCACGACACAAAGAACTCTGGGAATCTCACAGCGTCTCACGGCATCCTTTCTCTCTTTTTGTTCTGGATGCCACGAGGAAGGCATCCTCCATCTTTGGCTGGGAAAAGAGAATACTGAATGGCCGGGATTCCTCTCTCTTCATCCACCATCCAATTCCATCCACCGTTCCTGGTTCCTCCGCTTACCATCCCAACTCATTTCATCTCCTTTTCACCCCAACCAGACTATATTTTTGCAGGTTTCTTGTGGGTGGAGGGGGGTGGACTGCGTTCGCAGTGGGGTGCTGGTGGGAGGTTTTACTGATTTCGTATTCCACTGTTTCCTTTTCTTGTTAAAGTTATTCTATACCACTTTTGTCCTGGGAATGTGTGTGATTTATTCTATTTCCTTCCTTTTCTGTGGGAAGGGGGAGGCTTTTCACTTGGGTTTCCCCAAAAATTGTCCTCAAACCGGGACATTTGTACATGATGAAGCTGCTGAATTATGCTAAATTGGCAGGATGCAAGTTGATATATCTGTCAAGGCAGGAGAAAAATTAAGTTGTTTGTAAAATATGTGCCTTCACTTTAACAAACCTGTTTTAGCCATGGCACAAAACGCTCATCAGAGTACTGAACAAAATAGTCATTTCAGTGAATACAGAAAGAATACCAGAGTGTGTTTTTTGCAATGCACACTTTTTTCTGGGAAATAAACATTGGCATACGTGGTCCATTTTGCCAGCAACTCATCTCATTTATTCAACTGAGTTTCATACAGTTCAATTTTAATTCTGCAGAAGGAAAAATCTTACCATATAAAGGATGGGCTCCAAGATACTGTTTGACTACACAGAAAATCATACTGTACCTCAAATCACAGATTTTTGGTACTTATTAGTTCATTGAAAAGAGTAGAAGACGTGAATAATTCTTCTGATTGACAGATTGGGGCCAGAATACCCAGAATCTTGTAGGACTGAGTATCTAAGATCCAATCTGACAAGATTCATACCTACAATTAACATTTGGCACAGTGCATAATCCTATTGACATCTCTGGAGACAGATGCCCAGTTAAGAATCTGTGGAAGTCTTTGAAGGGCTGGAGGTTTAGCTTCCAGATTGAGAAATGTGTATTTTAAATACAACACTAAACACCTCAAAGGCTGGGTTCTAGTTTTCGTTCAGGTCTAAACGGCACCTCTCGCCCCAGCACCCCTCTCTATACCTGCAACTGAGTAAGGTAGCAATGTTATCTGCTATGAAAAACTTTCCTAGAATTTTCCTGATGCTTCTGCTGAGTTTTCTCTAGCCTCCAAATGACATAGAAAAATGCTTTCTAGAGGTCTCAGTTTGAATCAGATGCATAACTTGAGGCTAAGTGTATACTTCAATTACTTGAAGAACTGATTTCTCTTTGATTTATACATGGCTTATCCACCTTTAAGGAGGCCATGCAGCAAAGTGCTTAGACCACAAACCCTACCAAACACTCACATGTATGAAACACTGCATGATAGGTAAAGTGATGTTAAATTGTTACAATCAGTAACTGAAGTGGTAGTTTTATCTACTGTTATGGAGAAGCTGTTGGAACCAATTGTCCAATTTGTTTTAACCGCAGTACAGCATTATTATTTCCTCTGTGGATGGTAATGAGGATGCATTAGGAAATAATGCAAATCCCTTTGAAAATGAAAAATAACGCAAAGGATCATTGTTTGTGAGCAGCTTGGGTGCAAAGGCTAAAATAAAGATCTAAATCTTCTTCCTTTACTTTCCAAGAGCCTGTCTCTTTGCACTCTTATTTTTATGATTTCCTTAAGCTCATAAATCTCAAGCAAGAGGTAAGGATTACATGGAGAGAAAAATCACTCTGTTAGGTGAGTTTACATCATTCTTCCTTGTTGCCCTTGCATTCAATTATTTTCATTCTTAATGGTCATGTTGTTTTCCTTGTATGTAAATCAAGATATAATGGCATGCAAAACTAATTATAGGAAAATCATCTTGCTTTATTGCCTCATGAGGATGAACTACAGAGGTATTTGATGCTGCTAGCATCTAGGGAAGAGTACCTGAAAAAAGTTGCCTTTTTGTGCGAAATGTTGTTGATACTGTCTGCACCTTCTAGCCTGCATCTTTAAAAGGAGGGAAGAGTGTAATCTTGTTTCTGTTGTATTGGCCTGCTGATCAGTAGGTACCTCAGCCATGCCAGGGGCAGCTGACAGATCTTAGACACAGTTCCTTTTCCTCTGTGTCTCTTTCCTGTTTAAGTACTTGCCTTTTAAAATGTCCTCTTATTTTATACCAATAAGACTTTCTATTTGCAGCTACAATTATGGCATTCTTCATAAAAAACCTGAATGGACAGTTCTGGAGAGAGGAAATATTTTCATTTTTTACACATGAGTTTTCTGCTTAGTAAGTTGAATTGGAATGTAAAAGTTCTGCTTTATGGGTAAGTGCATAGAATTGCTTGAAAGAGCTGGCAGATTTTCCCTAGTCCTTCCCATTTCACCAACTGGAATGGTATTTCAAACTTAACATAAACTGTTGGTATGCTTCCCAGTCCCCTCATTAGAACAAGTCTGATGGTGTTACCTACTCATTTGATTGTAAGCTTTTCCCAACCCATTTCCTTTTCTTGTGCATTCAAAAGCACTAATGAGAACAGGATCCTGATTCTAGTCTAGTAGAGGCCTCTGGGCATTGCTACATTAAAATCACAATAAATGTTGAACTTCTGCAACCCTTCAAGCCCCAACAGAGTACGTAAAATATTTGAATCAATGTTTAGTTGGAAATTGTATTTGATACTGTCTCAAAATATAGGACTGTGTTTCAGCTGGTGTAAGACTCATAACTGGTGAGGTCAGTGGATCTCATAGTGATTTAGCTGTTACTATTTGTTTGGATGGTAATGGTTTAGAATGAATAAAACAGCTGAAGATTTTTCTGCTATAGAAGATAACTCTTCCACATTCTTTGAAAAAGACCAACACTTCAAAGAAAGGAAGAGCAGAGCCTATAATTCTTCCGTTTTCCTTTTCCTGATGGGTTGAACTTTGTGCTCATGCTTCCCCATCCATGACACTGTAATCTTTTACTTATGCATAGAAAGCTGTGGCACTGGCCACATAGGTGCAGGCTTCCACATTCCATCTTGGCATGTTGTTTTTGATTACCACTTTGCATTATCCACGCAGCCCTGGCGTCTTTAGTGATCATTTGACAATGCCAGTGAGCACCAGTTGTGATGGTAACTTCCGTACCTCGACCACTTACGTACTTTGTTCTGGATTGATCCTAACATTTATTCAGGGCAGAGCTTCATACAGGCATGCAGCAGTGCAAATACATTGAGTTTATTGTTCTGGAGCTGTGCCATCAGATATAGTCTACCATTGTAGCCCATATGGTTGTCCATGCTATTTTCCTTTGGCTGAGAGATACTGGTACAGTCAGCACTTGGGAGGCTGACTTACAATGTTCTTCCTCCACAGTTTGCTGCCTCACTGATGATTTACTGTGGTAACAAAGTTCTGTATTTAAAACACTGGATTGAGATCTAGAAGACAGAACTCTTGCCTCAGCCACAGATATTCCCTCTGATTTTGGAGAAGTTCATTGTCTCTGTGACTGCTGGGAGTAAGAGCTCTGCCTTGTTTTACAGGGGTGTTGACAGAGGGTTAACATGTTTGCAGCAAATAGATCCTGCTTGACTGAAGTGCAGAAGGCAACAAATGAGAGCTAAGGCAGATTAGACTAGAAGGGATAGGCTGAACATACAGGCCCAAGGCAACCAGGGTACGTCACTTGGTTTTGTAAAGATAAATTGATTAGTTCTTATGAGGTGCTGAGGTATGTGAAAGACAAAGAAAATCCCAAACATAAATACATCGACTAACAGAATATCCACCTTCATTTCTATGAAAATCCCCAAATACCTGCCAGTTGTTCTGTGGTGGATTGTTTTTGGTTTTGTTTTTGTTTTGTTGTTGTTCTTTGGTTTTGGTTTGGTTTTTTTGTTTGTTTGTGTCAGGGTTTGTTTTTTTAAATCTAGTGCTTGCAGCTACAGAAGTACCCAATGCAATATTCAGAGTTGGGAAAATGGTTGAATTCAAATAAACCTCAGAATTGAATTTTTGGCTCTAAGACAGACTGAGCTGAAATTTGATTACATCCTTGGAAGCTAATGTAATGACCATTTGCAGTGTGGGGGCACATTAGAGAGTTTTTTCCATTCACAGCTTTCTTTCCTAAGTTATATTCAAGTGTAAGAGCAATTTCTCATTTTAGAAATATGTCTAGAAGTAAATCCTACTTCACCAGTCCAGTAACGGAGCTGGGTCTGGAGAGTGAGGAGTTACACTTGCAGTTCTCCATTTGCTGCTTTTGAAGGTTTCACCTTCACACAAAGAACCAACCTGTTCCACACTGCAGAGGTCTGAATGGCCTTTGCTACCTGAAAAAAGTACCACGTTTCTGCTGCTCCCCCATTTCTGCAGCAATCAGCAATGCTCTTGGCATTGATTTCTTTAATTNGGTTACAGTTCTTGACCCCCCCGTCCAGAGACGCCGCAATGATGGTTTACAACCGTGCAGGAGCGAGGTTTCGTTTTTCTTTCTTATCAGTTCAACTACTGAGTCCTTAAAGAAACAGTGTCCACATCCAAACTCAAAAGTTCAAAAGGGAACATGACGTACACTCTTAAATTTTAATCACTCCAGGACACACATGTGAGAGTTGAATGAAACTTGATGTGTCAGGAGTTCTAACCTGACTGAATTACCCTACAACAGGATTCCCTCAATTTTTGAAAGCATTCAATGTCCTTTAGACTCTTAGATGAAAGACCTATTTTTCTCATGAGGACTCTTCAAGTACAAAACATAGTGATGGGGTGAGAGATGACTGCATTTTTCTGAGCATTCAGCCAGGGACATACATGAAAAAAGTCATCACTCACTAACTAGGAAAGCAGCTCCCCTCACACAGTTTATGCTTTTGCCGATGTTTCTAGGAGGTGACATACATAGAGTGGTACATTGACTTGTGTCAGTGCCTTAACTCAGGAGCTCTTCAAATGCACTGGAGTTTTTGATTCTGCAGGTGGATGACCGGCTGCAAAGAGCTTTTGAGAAGTTCTCTGAAAGCAAGAACAGTTGGCATACCTCAGGTCAGTATTTTTACACTAAGTATGGACTTAAGTTTGTAGATGTTATCTCTCTTTAGCATTTATAACTCAAGGAACCAAGAGTGAAAGAAAGCAATAAAGAAAGAATCCCTTACTCACCCAGCAGCCTGCAGAGGGGAAACAAAGACAGGCCTGGAGCATGCCCATGTGGGTGTTGGAAGGGATGCTGGGAACTCCCTGATTTCATAATTCTCTACTGTGACAAGCAGCAAATGGGTCTGCAGTCAACATTACTCTCCCACCTTACCCACTTAGTTCCTTCTTTTTCCCTCCCTCTTCTCACTTATTCTCACAAGTTGCTCACCTCAACTCCTTCCTCCCCCTGCCTGCACTGTCAACCACTAAAAAAACCTGCTTGCCTCAAGATGGCATCTACTGGCAACTCTGTGGGAGTAATACACTTAACAGAGCATAGACACAAAACATTTTGCCTGATGATCAGAAAATCACACATACTTAATCAAATAGGACAATAGTCCTTTGACTTCAGATTGGGCTAAGATCCCAATTTCTACTGACTTACTCTAGGTTGAGGGTAATTAATTTCTTTGTTGCATCACAAAATAAACTCTAAGTTCTTAGTGAAAGACTTACTGAAGGTAGGCAGAAGCATGTCCATCCTAAATCTGTTGACTTTTGTTGCTTTATCAAAATCAAAACATTTCAAAGAGATTTTCATTTTTTGTTCATCTTGTGTTTGCATTCCCTTATTTTTAGATGTTCAGGTGATCATTTGTGAAGTACAAAGCCTTCTGGTCAATTCTGATGAGAGAAAATAAGAACAACACAGAATAAAAAAGAAAAAAAAGAAGCAATAACTGAAGATTTCCTCTTTAGAGCTACAAATCTCATTTTTATAGGATTGCTTTTTACATAGATTTGTGACTGTTTCTGCTTTTGCAACCACTGATAACACTACTTTTTCTTTTTACAAAAAGCATTGGTCTCCAGGTAACTTTACCTGAAACATTGTATATGTCTTTATTCCACATTAAGAGCCTTACCTCTGTGGGAACAAGTGGCTGG
This sequence comes from Bucco capensis, assembly GCA_013396975.1. Taxonomy (NCBI): domain Eukaryota; kingdom Metazoa; phylum Chordata; class Aves; order Piciformes; family Bucconidae; genus Bucco; species Bucco capensis. The sequence goes on along the minus strand of VWZO01001800.1, from coordinate 206,779 downwards.
CTCACAGACCATGAGTGCTTGCCACCTGGGGTAGATAAACTGGCTGCACTCACTTTATTTCTGTCCTGATGATGCCGACATGTTAATTCCATGCTTTTTTTTTTTAGTGAAAAGAGGTCAGGTTTAATTGTCATCTTAAATATAGTAGCAAATTTCAGTTGAACACTTTAACACTTGTTCAAGGCCTGTTTTCATATGTGAAGAAAATCTCCTAGCCTTGATTTCTACTGTTTTGACACTTTCTTTTATAAAGGTGTCAACCTCTGACTTGTAGCTCAATTATTGCAGTGACACTGACACCTAACTTGTGCTATTAACACTTCCATTCATGTCCTCTAGATAAAAGCTGGCTCTTGGAAAGACTTTGGTTATTTGCCTCAGGATGTGCCTGTAACGTAAAAATAAACACACCATAGAATTTCTCACTTTTTAAAGCTGAAATTGAAAACTTAATTGTCTTTCTATGTAACACATTTGATGTGTGCTAATTTTCATTTGTAGCTGCATTTGTTATAGGTATTATCTAATGTGATGGTGTTGGTAGAGAGACGCAGAGGACTAGAATAGTTCATATTAAATTCCTGGAGGAATGGAGTTTGCATTTTACTAAGTACGTTACTTTAATCTGATATAAAGTGGTGTTGTTATTTGTGCTACCATGGGATCATATTCACCCTCGTAACCCTTACTAACCACTTGTGCCTGTTGCTGCCTCTTGTGGCGACAAGAACATTGATATGATTCATTATTAATCAGATAGGAGAATAGACGGAGCTGAAAAGTAACTCACCTGAAAGTATGATTTCTGGATCATTTGCATGTGCTTGCCCAACACTGGTGTTAGTACAAGGAAGGCACTGACAGCAAGGAGACAGATAAAAGAATTCACTGGCCATGGCTTTGGTTCTGTGCTACAAAGAAAAAGAAAGTGTGCTTCAATCACAAGTATTCTCAGAAAGAGCTTAATCGGTCCCCTTGCAGACAGCAGTTTGAGTACAGGCTTGGTTTGCCTGGTGAGAAGAGCAGGTGAGGAAAATTCAAGGATTCTTGTGTCCTGACTCTCACACCAGTTCATGACTCAGAATCATAGAGGTGTACCAGGATCAACAGCAAGCTCAGACCTTCTCATGATGCTCATCACGATGCTCACAAAGTGCTTAGTTCAGTCTGAATCAGAAGCAACTCTTTCATAGTTAGCAGAGTTATGCTATCATAAAACCAGCACAACAAGACAATCAGGTCTTATGTTGACAATTATCTGATTTCTTCACTTTGAGCATTCCCAACCATTTTAGCAATGCTTTCCACATCTTCTCTGTATATTGTTATCTTGTCTGGTAGACTGGAGTTGTTTGATTTTCTCCTGGTGCCAACTATTAGTCTCAACATTGCTTTTGCAGCTTGGTTTGAGCTGCAGGGGGCTGCCAGTGCTGCTTGCTGGGTTGGCAGCCTTCCCCTGTGTGTAGTCAGGGAGAACAGATAGATGATGCCTTGCAGTGATGTGAGAGAGAAGGCCTTATGCTTGCTCCTTTGCTCTGACAGGCATTCCAGTGAAAGTTGCTTAATATCCTCTCATCTGAGTTGTCTGTTTGAACTCCAGTTTCACTAGGTTTAAATGGTTTCTGTATTAGTTGATCTGTTCTCTTGAAATTTTCACATCAAACAGTTGACAACACACATACATATAAACAAACACAACTAAGTTTATTCATCACTATTAAGAATTTTTTTAAAAAGATCCTGGGTAGACTGTAGTTTATGAACCTCCATAAAGTAACACAGAAAGATGATAAATTAATAGTCCTAGTATAAATCTTTTTTGTATGAAAATACATTCCCTTATGCTGTGCGCTGCTGAAATTACAAGTTTTGATAAGCCTGCATTCACAATTTGTTTGTGTTTTAATATGTCTTCCTCTTTCTGTAGTGCCAGTTGTGTAGCTCACTTAAGAGAATATAACATATACACCTTCTTCTCCTCTCCTTGCCTCCTGGCCAAAAAAGTCAGTGTTCATCTGAGAAAATTCAAAGGTGCCTAACTGAAGTTTCTGACGCTCTTGACAATTTCTTTAGGAGTTCATTGAACAATATATTTTTTACCTGGAGAATCCACCAGGTGCAGCATAGCAGATATCCAGATATCAGTGTCATCTGCTGCCTTACCTCAGAATATTTTAGAGATAAAATACAGTGCCAAGTTTTTTCTCAATTTTTCTTTTCCTTTTATTTTGGACAGCTTAAGCTACATGAGATGGTTGTACTCACCATAGCTTCTCATTGCTGCCATATGACTGAAAAAGAAGAGCTGAAGCTAAATTTGGGTGTGCTTTCTCGTTTGGAATACGTTTAGTGTGCAGTCCTTCTTAGTTCAAGCATTCCTTCTAAAGTGTATGTGTGGATCACTTTTAAAAGCATCAGCCATGGCCTTTTTGAAGCATCATCTGCTTAACAAATTCAAAGCAGATTGACTTGTTTCCCCATGCTAAAACAGTTTAACTGACTTGTTAATTTCAGAGGATGTTTCTAGACAGTAGCTTTTTTCCTGCTAGAGCTTGATGGATCTGATTTTTATGCCCTCAAGTCAGCAATAATTTACCCTATATGTGCTAACATACTATTACGTATGAATAAGAGTATTGCCATCAAGTCTTATGTAAACTTGTTTCAGGCTCACCCAGTACACTTAATTTTGTTCTTTCCCCATTCTCATTCCTCTCTTCCCCTTTGATTGTCTTACAATCTTATCAGTTGTTTCAAGAGAAGATCCTGTCCTCTAGAACAACATCCTATTACTGCTCTTTGACTTTCCAAATTATTCCAGGTCTTGTCAGTAGTAGTTGTAATATTTAACTTGTAACTTGTAATAGTTAGGCACTGTTAGAGAAGCAATAACTATTGGTTTTACAACACCTTGAAGCTCCTTAGTGCTGCCTGATCTACTAATGTCCAGAGCTTTCACTTGGATTCCAACAACCCCATGAAACTCTACAGGTTTGGTGCAGGGTGGCTTGAAAGCTGCCTGGTGGAAAAGGACCTGGGAATGCTAGTCAACAGTCAAGTGAATATGAGCTAGCAATGTGCCCAGATGGCCAAGAAGGCCAACAACATCCTGGCTTGGATTGGAAATAGTGTGGCCAGCAGGACCAGGGAAGTGAATGTGCCCCTGCACACAGCACTGGTGAGGCTACACCTCAAAGACTGTGTTCATTTTTGATGTCCTCACTACAAGAAAGACATTAAGTTGCTGGAGCATGTCCAGAGAAGGTCAACAAAGCTGGTAAAAGGGCTGGAGGAGCTGGCTCCGAGGAGCTGGTGAGGGAACTGAGGTTGTTTAGTTTGAAGAAGAGGAGACTCAGGAGAGACCTTCTCATTCTCTAAAACTACCTGAGAGGAGGGTGTGGTGAGATGGGGCTTGGTCTCTTCTCTCAGGTTATTAGTGATAGGACAATAGGAAATGCCCTCAAGTTGCACCAGGGGAGGTTTAGATTGGATATTAGGAAAAAATTCTTCACAGAAAGAGTTGTTAAGCATTGGAATAGGGTGCTTAGGGAANCAGAGAAGGTCAACAAAGCTGGTAAAAGGGCTGGAGAATAAGTCTTCCGAGGAGCTGGTGAGGGAACTGAGGTTGTTTAGTTTGAAGAAGAGGAGACTCAGGAGAGACCTTCTCATTCTCTAAAACTACCTGAGAGGAGGGTGTGGTGAGATGGGGCTTGGTCTCTTCTCTCAGGTTATTAGTGATAGGACAATAGGAAATGCCCTCAAGTTGCACCAGGGGAGGTTTAGATTGGATATTAGGAAAAAATTCTTCACAGAAAGAGTTGTTAAGCATTGGAATAGGGTGCTTAGGGAAGTGGTGGACTCACCATTCCTGGAGGTGTTTAAAAGATGTGTAGATGGAGCACTTAGTGAGATGGTTTAGTGTCATGGTGGTGATAGGTTGATGGCTGGACTTGATGATCTTAGAAGTCTTTTCCAACCATAATGATTCCATGATTCTAAAGAGAAGCAATGCCAGCTAGGTAATTGCTTCCAGAGCACTGGGTAAGGCAAACATGCCATGTACCTTTATGCCTGAAAGCACAAGACCCTGACTAGTCTTAACAGCCAGTGGCAGACTGCGTAATTAATCAGTCTTCCATGTTGGGCTTCGCTAAGCCATTCTTCAGGAAGGCTTCATTCCCCTAAGGGTGCTTTTATCTTATTCTACACTCCTTTCCAAAGGATTGCTGCTAGTTCCCTGGAAACCTGCCTCAGTGCTGGAGTCCTTGATTTATGCCTGATCACCACTTTTCATCAGCAGCTGTCCTGTCTGCAGTAGCACTGCTTCCAGTACGTAGTACCTTACACTCCTGCTGTGATGCTGCTGCGTCCTTGCACTACAGGACTGCCAAGAAGTGATGGCAGAGCTGAGGCAGCTTGCTAAGGAATAGACAGAAAGGCACTTCATGCCTTAAACATGACACTTGCCTGGTTGCTCATGAAACTGGTATTAGATTGTTTCCAAGAAGTTTCACAGCACACATAGGACAAAACACTTGTAAGCCAGACCTGGCAAGATGCTCTCTGCTTACAAGCTCCTTGCACTGCCCTACCCCAAGCAGAATGCCTTCTGCCATGCCTATGAGAGAGGCTGACAACTGTTTTTGACTTCCTCAGGAGCAGCCTATGCAACAAAGGGTGCTGGATCCCACCTCTTCTTCATCGTGCAGAGTATTTCAGCTCCTGGGCTGCCACATTGCATACAGTGAAAGCAACTGTGCTTAAGGAGCTAGACAGAGAAGGCAGAGCTAAAGCTGGGTTGCTATATTTAGCATGTAACCAAAGTGAGATGCTGTTTCCATGAGCAAAGATATATCTTCCTCACTGCTTAGGACAGATTTAGGATCGTGCACAGCAGCATTATCTCATGTTACTATGTCTCAATTACTTCAACAGTGGCCTGTTACAGCTGGCTGTAAGACAGAACTTCACGAGATGTTAGACAAAATTAAAATTAACTTTCAATTCCCAAAACAAATCACCAGACTAAATGCATTTTCCTTTATTTGAGTTGTCTTTGTTCCTTTACTGAGCAGAGTTATATGGTCCTTCAGAACTGTTTTCCCAAACCAAGTTTGGAGCAACCTGAATGAAAGACATGATGATCACTTCAAGCAGTGAGTGTCTGGGCTTGGCTCCATCCACGATAAGAGCATATGCAGAATGAGGTCAGAGTTCCTGTTTGGGGCAAGGTGGAAGTCAAAGTGCAAAAAACAGAAGTCAGTTTACAGCTTTTCTATAACTCACCACAGAGTGACATTGTTTTGACAGATGAGAGACAGTATAGCTCACTGTGTACTAAGGGACAAATTTCTGAGCAGTTAGAATCTCCCTTTGTAATGTGTGTGAAAAGGAAAGTAGGCCAGAGGAAGGAACAGTTCCCTCCTAGTACAGTCATGCTTGCTCAACAAAACTTAGAAGATGGTATCTACAGAACTACCAGCTTTTCAGAAGTAGCAATAATTAGGAGATTACCTGAGTGTCACTATCTCATTTACTGAATATGTGGCAAACTCTCTGGAAACTTGATCCACATGCCTGCCCATTTTTGGCTATTGTTCAAAGAGTAATTAAATTATCAACCAACCAGTAATACAGGCAAAAACACATAGTCAATATTACTATTCCACTCATCTATTTAATGGATGAATGATCTTTTCATTTCATCTGCATCTGACTTGTAAAGGAGAGAAGAAAATACAGAATAACAGCAATAAAACCATAGAAAAGGGGATGAGTATATTTGCATTGTTCTGTGAAGCACTGTGCAAAGACCCAGTTTTGACCAAGTTTGCACTGATAAATGCATGTGGCTAAATTCAGAACTGCATGGACTTGTGTGTCCTGAAAGCTGTACAGGCGTGACCATCACACCACCGGACTCCTCAGCAGGGCTTGCAATTCTGGGTACTGCACTGCCTGGCTGGCATGCCTCCTGCTGTGGCTCTAGAGCAAGCACTCCAAGTTTAGACCACCTCTGTGGTGATTTTTAAGTGTACCCAATCTCTGAACCAGTGTGACATTCTTCATGCAGCGAGGAGAAGAGAAGGGAAAGACCAATATTTTCTGGCATTTGAAAGCTGTGCATCTTATCTCTCTCTCCTTTTATATGTACCAGATTCTTGCTATAAGGCTGTGATAGAAAACTCACTGAATAAACGAAAAGATTCCTAGAAGCTGATGTGTTCTTAAGTTTCTCAAATTCCAAAGTACTTAAAGATCAAATAGCTGCAACTGGAAATATCAGGGCTCAGCTAATGCATGTGTGTCTGTCATAACCCTCCCATGGTGCCCCACCAGTGTGACCAGCCAGCCCACAGAGCCTGAAGTGTCCCTTTTTTCCAGGCTTGTCAGGGCGAATGTGTCTGCTAGTGATCATTTTGCAAACTCTGGCCACCTAAGTAGCTGTAGATAGAAGAGCTGCTCAAAATGACACTATCTGTAATATCATAGCTCTGCTAGAATGTTCCCTCTTGGATTGTGGGCCACAAATTTTTACTGCTCAGTCTGGTGTTGTGCCTGTACACGAAGTCTGCCCAGAACGGACACTAAAACTGAGCAAAGCTGCTGATGCCCCAGCTCTCCTGGTGTGCCAAACCTTGCTGCCAAAATCAATCAAATAACTTGTTGGTGCAGAACAAAATCAGGTCAAAGGACTCCAGAAATCAGTCTAAATAATTTAAGCACAAAGAAGCTTGGGGGTATTTGGAGTATTTCTTCATGGCCTGCTCATTGCTAAAGCAGAATACTCAGTGAATTCACAATTTTTAATGTGGCATCAGAAGAAACATAAATGTAGTGTTGTTATACTACTCCAAGTGCAGGGTGAGGAGTCATAGCAGAAAACCAAACTTCATTGAACTGTTAGATGTCTCATGGTAGATGAGTCAGAAACTCTTTGTTTTGTGCTACACTGTTACCTATTTAGCAGGCTGCAAAATGAGAAAAGAGCTGTGGATGACAAAGAAGAGATAATTTGTGAAAAATGCCCACAGCTTGTGGGGTAGATGAAAGACAAGATACAGCAATTACAAAACACTAGGAGACACACTATGTGGGCAAAGGGTGTGCCCAGGTCCTTCAAGCATGTGAACAATTCAAATCCAAGTTGTCATTCTTTCCAATTGTTTTCAGTGAGCAGAAGCAGGTGCCTTCTCCAAAGATCACTAGTAGATATATCAGATACATGTTGTGTCTGGCACCAAATGAGAGGAAAACATTTAGACTCTGTGATCCTCAGATTGCATCCTTTGTGAATTCCAGAAGGGAAAAGTATTTTCTGATAACAAAGTGTAGAAAACAGAGCTATCAGTGGGATGTCACAGCAAGGAACATGAGCAGGAGTTCAGTGGTTATTATGAGGCTCAGGTTCAAGATTATTCACCTTTGCTTCTCTCACAAGTCAGACTTACCAGTGAAATTCATTTCATGCCTACGTGATCCAAGTAAGGCTTCACCATCTACCACATAACCCCAAAGATAAAGAGTTAAATACAGCTCTGGCCCATGTGTGAACCATCAAACATAAGTGAATTTGCATTTTGATTACACTAGATATAGTTTGGTGAACTAAAACAAATTACATCCTCCTGTGAATTAAAATGTTCTGTATTTTAACTCCCAAATGTTTGTCAGCAAAGTAATGCTATATAAAAGGCCTACAGAGTAAAAGCTCAGAAGGAAAAAAATTTGGAGAAAAGTCATGAGAATTATTATGAAAAATTAAAAACCAATCATAGCAAAAAACTCTGAGCACACTGTCTATTTTATTTATAAAAAAAAGTAATTGAGGAATAACATCCTGTGTGTACCAGCACTGAGCACTCAACGTGAATGAACTTTTTATTATAGTGGATAAAAATGTAACAAGATGCATTGACTGAAAGGCAGACAGTTGAAACTAGGAATAAGGTACACATTTTTAACAGTGAAAGTAATTGAAACAATTTACCAAGGGCTTCAGTGAATTTTCCGTCAATGAATACACATAAAATGACTGGTAATTTTTCTAGAAGACACCTAGTTGGAACAAAAATCAGTTCATGGAATTTCAATGGTATGTCATATACAGGAGGTTAGACTAGATTATCACCTGTAGAGCTTTAGAGTCCAAGAATTTATGGGAGATTGAAAAGATATTAACCAATTTTCTTCTAGTAGAATGTCCTTAACAAAGATCAATCTCTATCAATGGGTTTTCCATACTTTCCCAAATAAATTATGTTAGTGTAGTGAGGTCAATAGTGATTTCACAATGTCTTCTCTTTTTCAACCTATCTCAGTTATTGAAAGAATTATACGGTTTAAATATGTTCAGTCTTCTATTCCATTTGATAAACAACTCACCTAATTATATCTCATTAAACTATATCTCATCTTAAAATGAGAGTTTTAATGAACATAGTAAAACTGCCAACTAAGAAATGCCAAAACTTTAAAACCTCTTTAAAAATAGCTCTGAACAGTCTTTATCTAGAGCTGAGTATTTTTAGAAATAATTTTGTTTACAGTTTCTAATTTCAGATTTTTCTGAGTTATTCAAGTGCGAAATTTTTGGTTGGACCATGTGGAAAATACTCTTTACATGCTTTAATAGCAATGCTGATTTTCTTTCATCTTGCAAATACCTAAACTTGTCAAGTCTGGAAAATGTCAGTACCAGAAAACATGCTTGTCAAATTAATAGCAACAACAACAACAACAAAAAGTTCTCATATTAAAATCTGAACTCAGTGGTAATTACAAAATTACAATAGAATTTTGTTACATATTGTCAGTTTGCCTGACCTAAGATGCAGACATTAAGAGACCTGCCAGCGGTAGTTGCCTGGGGATGTGCTGAAGCAGCCTGTCTCTTGATGCCTGGGCTGTCTTTTCTCCCTGGCTGACTTCATTCCCATGCCTCATCATTCCAATTTACTCCAGTCCCTTCTCCTCCCTTCTCAGCAGAGTTGGATGTTGCAACCTGTTTAGGGTGAGGAGATTCCCTTACTGGGTGAACTTTCTGTTAACTGGCAGGAGAAATTCCATAGGAATGAATGTAGTCTCAGTATCTGTGAAACAGCTAAGGGATTACAGATGTATTTTCAAGTAACTGAAGGCTCCTGATAAAGAACACAGCAGCACTCTGCCAGAAGTGTGGAAGAGTACTGGTCCTGTATAAGACTATGGGAGACGTTTTAGAAGTAGAAACTGAATATCCCATGTTAAATACTGGCTACTGATGCCCGAGTCCTGGTGAAAAGTGATGTATGTGATGGCTGCAATTTTCACAGGTTTTATGCAAGTCAACTCACACTGCTGCAAAGTGGTTATACGTTACCCAACATGACAATGCATAGAGGATTCAGACTGGAATATGCACAGTACAGTGTGATCAGCAAAGTGCCAGAGAAATTGTCCTTTTTTCTGCTTCTGATTGCCTCTTTTCTTTCACATCATACTCTTAAGGTTTTGTGGCCTTTGAAAGACCCTCAGGTGGAACCTGTGGTAGAAATGTATGGCAGGCACATTCCTGTCTCACCACTCCTAGGAAGAAGCCACTTCGGTAGCTTTCCAAGAGCTCCTCAGCAAAGGAGAGGTTAAAGCAACCTTGGTCTACCACAGTCTTACCCTTGGAGATACATCCACTGCCAGAACATTAAGGTTCTGCTTCCTATAACATTCAACTAGAGTGAACCTAGCTTATCCTCTGAAGTGCATTTCAGTGAAAAAAATTAATAAAATTTAGTGGCCTGTCACAAGTGAAACAGTTGGGGATTTAGCGAAGTACTGTGGACTTAAAAGAATGGCTTCTTTCCACAGTGAATGGAAGCCAGAACGGCTGTGAATCTCATTTCAACATCTAGCAGAGAAACCATCAGCCTGGTTATAGTAAGGATGATAATATTATGTTGTTTAATCTTATCTGGATGTATCCCCTCCAGTGGCTTCCTGCTGGTAAACCACAGAGAAGAGAGGCAGTAGTAAGTAAACTAGAGGAAGTGAGATGAAATATGGTATGCTTCTTTGGTTAATACGGGATTCATGTGAAGGATTTTGCTAATTAAAACCAATAGTATTTCCCTCCATCTGGGCTTTCAGAACCAGTTTCAGAGGATACAGAGGATGTTTTGTTTCACTGAATTGCTCGTATTTTAGGGAAGCTGCTAGGATGAAGTATTAGTATTGTGGTAAACTGTGCTTGTGCTTTAAGAGCAACATGTGAAATTGGTGTTTTACATATTGCAAGTGCATGGCTTCACCCACATAATGTCCAAATGAAAGAGTATCTTGGGATTAGAAGAGCAAAATTCACCCTCAGCCTACTCTGAGGCACAAGAAACTACCAAACAATTGTGGTTACTGGAATAAGAACAACTCTTGTGTCCCCAAGCTATGCCTGTGTGGCTCCAGGGCTGCTGGATCTACAGAAGCATGAAATCTGGGGATTTGGCTACAGTGCTGACCTTTGCACGAGCCTGTGGATGGCATAGTGATTCGCAGGGAGTGTGTGAAGCCAGCAGCAGCATCCCTGTTACTGCTCACAGCTTTTCTCTGGTGTGACCAGAGGGAGTTGAGGTTGATCTAAACACCTAACCAGAATTCCCTTATAGAGCACCTCACCTCATCAACTGCATGGGGAAATACTAAGCAACATCAGCAAAAAAATTTGAGTGAGATGACATCTTAACACATTGGTGAGATCTTGCACTCAGTGCTTACTTAATTCACCTGAATTCTAGGCTTGTGCCCAAGGCTGAGGAAACAAACCTAACCTTTCTTCAGCTTGCCTATTCATGAGTGCCTTGTGTCAGCAAAACATGCCTCATCATGTGGCTGCCAGATGTTTTCTCCACCTCCTGCACCACTTCCAAGGACCCCACTCTGACCCACTTCCACAGAAATGAGTGGAAAAGTCCACTTTTGTTAGAGTTGTCTTTACGTTACTGAAAACAGTCTGTAGATGTTGGAACAATTTCCTGCATATTAATAGTGTCTGAACACTAGATTAAAATGTGGCTGAGCTGTGTACTTTGAAATCAAATATGAACAGAAGAAGCGAAGAAAAGATACTGCTGGAAAAATTTGGCATGCCTTTTAATCAGAACTGTCCAGGCTGGTGCCTGTGGGATGTTTCTGCTTGTATGTTTTGTGGCCCGTAGCTGAACTGTTGTAATACTTTCTGGGTCCATATTGTCCAAGGCTGGACTGTCCTGCTCTAAGTGACTTATCCCATATCTGTGGCTAGTGTCCTTCACTAGTATTCAAGTAAAATACATGCATCCTGGAAGAATTAGAAGCTGAAGGGAAAATAATTTTCCTTCTTTCTTCCCACCCTTTTAAATTACATTTTTATGTTTGTCGTTTTTTAGTTTAGGCAGAGAATTTGTCTTACTCCATTTGCTCTTCTGCTCTTGAGGCTTGAACAGCTCTTTGTTATTGTAAGAAGCTCCTGTTTACCTCTTTTCACCTGTGCTCTGGTTTCTGGCCCTTGTTCTTCTCTTGTTGACTCCCTGAGGGTACACAGATGGTAGCCTGGAAACCAGAAGGAATGGTACTGGAGGAGTGAGAGGGAAGAAAGTAAGAGAAGAAAGGAAGAAAGGTAAAAAAAACCCCAGTGATCACAGCAAGCTTTGAGACTCTCCTAACAGCAAAGCTCTAATACTTATCAGTGCACTGGATCTTGTCAAGATGCAGGTACTGTACACATTTTGGGAAAGCAATCTAAACAACGTTTAGCTTTTTGGCTGTGAATTTTTAGACCTGTTAAGTAAGGTATATCAAGAAGTACATTCTGTCAGCTGAGAAATATTTTATTCACAGGCAGTGGCACATTTAGACTGTTCTTGAATGGTGGATGTGAGTCTCAGAGGCACCACACAGCAGAATATTGACGTGTTTCTTGTGTCCAAATCAAGCCCTCTAACACAGGCTGTGGGCACAGTGTGCAGAGGGGTGCATTCACCCTATGTGCAGGAAGGAGCTAATCTCACCACTGCAGTCTGGTAGAGATTGAGTAGCATTTTTTCAGAGGATAAGGAAATACTACAACTTACAGATAGCTTCAGTCAGGTTTTTTTTAATGCACGGTGTTTGTTGGGGTACTAGATGAAACACCAAAAATATTCTAGGAGAAAGATGTTTTGCATCCAAGGTGCTTTATAAAACAAGCCTTTAAAGGAAAGCCCAGTAAGTAAATGCAAATATTGTTCATAGCTTACAAAATACTGCAATTCTGTTACCTGTTAGTATTGCATGCTACCAGCATCCTAAGTTTGCACATGAAACGTCACCGAGCTTGCAAAGCAACAGTTTAGCTTCACGGACGTTACAGGCAGCAGAAAATCAGCCACAGCGGAGGTAGGTTAGTCATTACACCAGCGAGTCCAGCGAAGCGCAGTGAGACCGTAGCCATTCAGCGGAGCTTGGTGCCGACAGCGGCACGGCCCAATGGCCAGAGGACACCTAGCGGCCGCCAGCAGCGATGGCGACGCTCGGGGTCGGGAGCGCAACGCGGCTGCCACCTCCCCTCCACCGCCCAGGAGTGACGCCATGCCGTGCCGGGCTGTGCCGTGCCGGGCTATGCCGGACCGTGGGGTGCCTAGCTCGTATGGCCTGCACCGTCCCCTAGGGAGAGCTCAGCAGGTCTGGCAGGCCCTGCAGAAAGCAAGCGGCTGGTCAAGTCATGCTCGGTCGTCCAACCCCGAACGGACGCTGTCGAAAACAGCGTGTGATAGGGAGTGGTTGGTATTACCGCACATTCGGCAGGTGAGGGATGTTCATGACAGGGCTCAGCGAGGATCTTTCAAACCCCAGCAGAAGGATAAAAATACATAGCTCGATGTAGAGGTGGTGAGGATTAGCTGAGGAGACCAAAAAAGAGAAATGGAAAAGGACTGGGGAGGACTCTTGCTAAAGAAGATCCTGAGTCTGGAGAGCAGCTGTTCTGGTCATCCAGTTTTCTTTCAGAGCAAGAGATGCAGTGTACAACATGAATGACAGGAAGTAGGGAAAATTCATCAATTGCTGCAGAGCCCGAACTCCAGAAAGGCAGCTCATCTTTGGAGTTAAAGGGACTCCTTGAAATAAGCTGGCAGAGCACTCCATTAATGAGAACTTTGCCAGCACAGAAATAAGAGACAAGAACTGCCTGCCATACTCAGTACATGCTTAGACCTCTCCTGATTCCCTGCCTGCCCATTGACATTTTCTGGGCTAGGTTTTAATGAAATGAACCTTCCAGTAAGACCACTGTCTATAACATGGATAAAGTGGAAAAATACATGGTTGCTTTCACTTGCAGTGTTTCGGGCTTTTTTTCTAAGGCTCTTTGCCAAGACAATAATAATATTACTTCTGTGGTCTTGCTTCAGTACAAAGACAATCTGCTGCCTACCTGGACTAGTGATTTGAGGTAGAAATGATAACATTCAAAAATATCATTTAAAGCAAAACAATAACATTCAAGAAGGCATCCAAACTAATGAACGTTATGTCTGTCACTGCTCTTAGAGTAAATGTTGACACCTTCAAGATTGTTCTGTATAAACCTGCCTGAACATTTGATTAAATTTATTATTGTAGACTGTATTTCTTGATTTAAAATGTATATTAAAGGATCAGTTAAGCACAATAACCTAAAATTTGGCCTGCCCTGAGTGTTTTGGATCTTTGGCATACATGTGGCAGTTCCTCTCCACTAAAGCCTTCTGCTCTGTTTCCAGCAAAGGGTAGGCAGTGCAGATAAGTTTACAAGCTAGTGGAATGCTTGTAAATGTCAACATGCAGCCTGCTCACCAGAGCTGAGCAAACTGGTACAACCAGAAAGTTACATACCCATGAGAGGTGGGCGCGGGTGGAGGGGAAAGCAAGAGAGAGGACTGGAAACACATAAAAGAATCTGGGGTTGTTTCTGTGGGGTTCTGTAGGAGTAGACTTTATTCCAATGATGTTGCAGGCCTCATAATTTGGGGTAGCAGATGGAAGCAGCCACAGCAGTCCTGATAACATCTTGTTTTGCAACCTCTATGCAGAAGCAGACCCTATGATTGCAGGTATAGCCTCTTGTAGAACTGGCCTGCAAAGCAGAAATAAGAGAATTCAAATTCCAAAATCAGACTTCGGTTTGCTTACCAGAACATGTGGAGGAGGTGCAGGAAATGTGGATACCTAGCCACGGCTTATTTGGCAGGCAAATTAAACATGTTCAGGGCTGTACAACACAGAGGGAAAAGACTGCTGCTGCTGGCCATGTGCAATTTAAGGGTAGCATACTGGCAGCAGAGCACACAAGGCAATTCCGAGGACTTCACTGCCATGTGTTTCTTCACTATAGGTATCTCCTGTTTAAAGCTATAGGTAAAAACACGTGCCGTGAGATATGAACAAAATTGAAGGCTTGCCGGGGGTTGCTCCCCACTGCAAGCCTGGAGGGTCTCAGACGGGCTTTCGCTAAGGCAATGCAGAGCCCAGTAGGATGGCACAGAGAGGCACGATCACACCGCTGCTCGCCGCCCCTGGGGCTTCCGAAGGAAGGAGCCGAGGGGGAGCAAGAGACCAAGGGCGGGCGGCGCCGGGCGGTTTGCAGTAACAGTAGCGGGGCAGGGGCGGACCGCCCGGGACTGAGGCTGGGCCGGGTCGGCTTGGGCCGGGCGGCGTTGTCCAGGGTCTTGCAAGCGAAGTCGAGTAGAGGTCTCGGCCCTCAGCTGGAGCTTGGCTGGGCGCAGCACCGCTGAGGGGCCCGATCCGGATGCAGGATTGGGGCAGCAGCCCGCGCTCATCGACTCGTTGACGTATAGAGCGCTTCCCGAAGCCCCATGCTCTCCCTTCTCTTCGTCCCTCCAACCCCACCTGTTACTCGCTTCCGTTCACAGAATCGTAGCCTGGCCCTGTGGCGCCCCGCGACGCCCCGGGAATCCGCTCCCGCGACCTCCACTGCGGTGGGTAAAGCGTGTGTGGGGGGCAGCAGGAGGCGGTGGCACGCCGCGGGGCGGGGTCTGATGTTTTGGTTGCGCGACAGCGCGAGTGGCCAATGCGGAGTTCGCGTTCCCCCGGGGCCGAGCTGGCGAAGCCAATGGGAGGCGGAGCCGGCAGGAGGGGCGGGGCTTGCGGAACTGCGAGGGAAGGCGAGAGCTTGTCTGTCGGTGCTGTTCCCGCCCCCCCTGCGCCTCTTCTGCCTGTCCGGCGGCTGAGGCGCACTCGAGACCCAGCGCCGGGCAGAGCGCGAAGGAGCGGGAGAGCGTGAGGAAACGGGTGGCGGGGGGGACGAGAGGAGGAGACAGAGGGGAGGTGCGCACCAGCCTGCGAGACCCCAACAGAATTCCCCTCCCCTTTGTCCCCCGGATTCCGTTAAGGGCTCCGGCGCCCCGCAGGCGGCTTGTTCCGCGAGAAGGGGGAGGAGCGCGTGCCGCTGTCCCGGAGCAAGGTGGGGAGCGAAGCGGAGCCTGTGTACGGGTGGAGGTGNGTGGTGTTAGGAGAAACCCATCTCTTCTCCTCTCAGGTGCCCCTGGGAGGGAGACTGTTTCTCCGGGCTCCGCGGGAGGACGGACGGCTGGAGGGTGGAAGCAGCGAGGAGCGGTGGGCTCCCACTTCCCCACCAGCACCTCCTCCTCGCCCCGACACCGTCCCCGCCGTGCCGGAGCGGGATGGCTCGCACCCGCACGTCGCCTTTATAAATAGCATTGCGATATGCTACATAAATAACACCAGCGAGGGCCTGAGGGCGGTGGGGGGGCCACACCGGGTCGGCAGTCACCTGCAGGGCGGTTCTGCCGCCGGCAGCAGCGGCCCTACACCCGGTCGGGTTGCTTCCGTCTCTGAAGCCCACTTAAAGAATAATGGCAGTTGCGAAGTAAGTTTGCTTACATCGGACATCTATGGGTATAGCTGGTTCTTGTAGCGCAGACCGTGCAGTGCGGACCGCCAAGGGCTTGGGGTAGCAGAGGGAAAGGTTCTTGAGCTCGTGCAAGGTCCTTAGGTGATTTTAATGCTATTTATTTAGTTATTGTGTACGAGGCACATCCTGTATCCTTTTGCACTCTTTGTTTTCTTGTAGTACTCTGATACATGTTCAGGGGTCAGTTACACCAACTTAGTGTTTGATTCGTTAAATGATAGTCAGTTGAGATCAACTTTGTTTTAGATTTTAGAATTTTTAGATTTTTTCATGTTTTTTCCTGGCTCTGTCCCTTCTCTGTGGTGCTCCGCAGTGGTCTGCTGAGCTGGTGTATGTATGTGTGTACCTATGTATGTGTGTCCGCCTGAATGTGGAAGGAGCGTTATGCAGTCTTGACAAAGACAAGTCTGAAGTTGACACGTTTCATGTACAGCCATTAACGTTCACGAAGTAGGTCAGTAAACTAGCTTAGTGCTTGATAGTGGATTATTTTAACACATTAGTAGTTTAAGTATTTGCTTCCAGCCTGGATTTTCTAGAGGACACGAGTTCTATTTCTTTATGATGCAGAAGACATGCAAAGTTAAAGAGAATCGCACATGTAAATTCTCCCGAGCTCTTTTGTGCACAATTTTCACTTCTAAAAGTTAACACTAGATGGCTTTCTTATATCAGATATTCCACAGAGAAGGAAACCATGTAATCGATCTCTGCAGGCTACTATTTCTGTATTTGTCTATTTTTTTTCTTTGCGTGAATCGTAAACTACCTTCTTGATCATTTCGGCACTAATTAGGCCAGAGCAGAATTTGAAGTTTGCTTACTAGCTGACATAATTCATCGCTTTGATCCGCTCATCTTGCTGCTTATAGTCATTATTTTATGTACATACTGTCAATGTCTAAAAGAAGTTTGTTTAGTTGAAGGGAGCTCTGCAAAATATTCAAGTTGCTTTAAAGGAAGGCAGCTGGATAAGGAAGGATTTTGAAAATGGGAAAACCACAGTAATTCAGTCTCAGTTGTTACTTAGTTAGGACTTATTTTAAAATAAGGACCATAGTGCATTTATCTTGTTTGTTCAGCTGTTTTCCCACCCCCCTCAGATTCTGTATGCAACTATCTTAGACTGAATCATTTTGTAGTTGGATTCAGAAATATTGTGTATCACAATCTGCTGGATATAGGAATGGCTAGGCTTGCTGCCTTGTTAATTTGTTTCTTGTGTTTTTCTGAAACTGTGCATGTTGTTGGTGGAATGTGTTATTTTGCCCCCTACTTGCTTCTTTGGTAGCAGCTCTGAAATACTTCAGTCTTAAATTTGGTCTTTGAAATATCTTTTATTATTAATGCAAACATGTTTAAATCATCAAGAGCTCTAATGCATTATGGATATTTAAACATCACTTAGGCTCCACAACAGTTAATTTATAATTTATGTAGCATTCATATAAAGATAGATTTCATAGAGGTCTCTGAAATTGTATTGTCTCAGTTTTGCATGCCCAGTGGGTTACCTTACCAGGTCATGCAGCACTTAGATGAAGGAGTACTTGCTTGTAAGAAGGCCAGATTATTTCACCAGTCATACTGGATCATTTAAAGATCGTGTCATTCACATATATACCAAGGGTATAATGTGAAAACTAGAACTAAACAACACCTCAATTCTTTGTAGCTGGTACTTGCTTACTGTGCAAATCAGAGTATTTTTAAAGGTTTTTGTTCTATATTCCTGATAGAAAGATAATATGATTTTGGTGAACATTTACTGACATGCTGGTTACTCAAGTGCATTGTGAAATACTCTTGCAAATGAAGAGAGTCAAATGAGGAACTAAGAAAAGCAGTGGTCAAACAGGCAAAACCATCCCTTTCTCTTGCTGTTTGACCTTTACGAGTGAACTTGAGGCAGTTTGGTTTTTCACTCTCAGCTTTATATTAGGCATAGTAATCAGGAATTGCACTAAAGCTTTTTTTTTTTTTTTTTTTTTTTTTTTTTTAAGAAGTCANTTTTTTTTTTTTTTTTTTTTTTTTTTGTGCAGATCAGCAGTTCAAACTGCAGGAGAAAGTAAATATTTTCTCCTTGCCCTGGCTGGAATTAAGATAGTATTCAAGTGGCTGGATGTTAAAATATTTTCAGTAGGTTCATACCTTTTACTGATGAGTGATCTAGTTTGGTAATATTGAGTGAGAAATACTATGAAAATGTAAGATAAGTTATAGATGGTGGAAAGAGGGTGGGGTGCTGGGTTATCCAGTTTCTCATGTTAGTCATCCAAGATTACCAACAGTAGCTGTATTGACAACTTGAAATGAAATTGTGGTTTGGCAAATGCTCTTTTCTCTTTCCAGAAAATTGCTTTGCAATTTTAAAAAGTTGGTTGTGCATTGGTGAACTGAAGAGGACATGGCTGTTTATTTTTGTATTGCAATATTGCAGCCATAGTAGAAATTTTTGGTACATTAGGTAGTATAATTTATATCCACTTCTGTACATTACTTCTTGCAAGGTTAAAACAAAATTCAGTTTACCTCTTTATTTTAAGTGAATTTTTGTGCTCTTATTAATCTGAACACTTCGGGATGTTTAGGGTAGGAGTGCCCCTCAGTCTTTTTCTGCTCTTGGTTTTTTGACTAGAATTATTTTGAGAAAATACTGTGAAGACTGTCTACAAAATCTGAGAATTTAATAAGAAGAATACATGAAGACTGTTACGATGTATAGCTCTGACTATAGAATTTGTATTTAGTAGATTGAAAAGTATGTTTCACATCTTATTTTTTAAATACTAGTTTTCCACATATATTGCTTTAAGAATAACATTCATTCCATATGAAATTCAGTGATGATGCCTTATGACTGGTTAGATTTTTAATAATGACTACAACTCACATTAATAGCTTTCTTACTTTTTTGTTTGTTGTGAAAAAGCAAACTATCTTTAACATCTGATTTATCCTGACAGAAGTGTGAGAGACTCTGCCGCCTTTTGCAGTAAAGCACTGACCCCAGATTTAAAGCCATTTTCAGACATAATTGTATGAACTGAAGATTGAGAAGGATTTCTGTAATTGGTGATACTCTCTAGTTTTTAGCTTAAGACAGGACAGCAGTAGACAGAAATGTCATTGTGATTATATTGCACCATAGTTCTTACTAGGAGATATGTAAACTCGCTTGGATCATGAAAGTGTAATTACATCAGCAGTTAGGTACTCATGATTTATAAACGGATTCTTCTGGTTTTCTGACATTTCTTAAATAGTTCATACATAAAGGTTTTGTTTAAAAATGTCTTGAATTCTTACGGAGATAGTCTTTTGAACACAGAAAGGTAAGCAGCTGCTGTCCCATCTTTTTGGATCTGCAAGCAAACAGCTTTATTGAATCTGATGCTTGTAAAACATTTTGTAGATGTTTGAAATGAAGTAGGCATTTGTTTTAGTTGCTATTAACTGGAGAGTCTGTGTTCCTTAGGAAAATGACCTGTACTCACTTGCTTGGTTTTTTTGAAGACTTGAGAGATGTAATGTAGAAAGATACCATACCTGTTTTGGAAGTAAGGAAATCTAGAAGAAGGTAAATTGTGGTGTAGTAGCTGGGAGGGGGGCTGGAAGGTGTCAGTAGCTGAAGTTGTCATGACTTCCCCTCTCCCTTGGCAGCTCAAATGAAATTCTGAGCACAAGACTTGGAGTTTTGCCATTGACTTTGAATCCTTTCTTATATAATGTCTTCATTTGTTGTCCTGGATCCTGAAAAGTGACATATCCAGCTCTGTAGCTATTTGTATAATCCTTCTATGTTATTTGCTGTTCATTTCTTCCTTCTCCTCTCCTTTCACTGCCTAAATTCTCACTGGCACAGTGACTGTGGGTTGTGATAATGCTGCCTCATCTTTTAGGTAGGCTTTTGAGTCATAGTAGGCATTTGATGACTTCTCAGACATAGGTTATACGAAATTATCTGATGGAATTTATGTTAAAGGACACAAAAGAGATACAAAGCTCTCATATAACTCAGTGATTTGCCCCTCCAATTTCCCTTTTGGTTCATCAGTCATTATTTTGAACCTATTACAATCTGTGTTGAAATTATGGAACTTCTTTACAGATTACATAAACAACAGATTACAGTACTTAATAAAATGTGCTTTTAAGGAAAGGTACTTTGAGAACACTAGAGGTTCTGTGGCAGATTAATTCAAATGGAGTAAATTTTTTTAAACAGAGTGTATGCTTGTAAATGTCTTCATATAATATTTTTTCCCTCCTCATGATTCTTTGTTCTGTATATGAGAGGGTAAGGAGATTCTGGGCCACCTTGTATTTCCTGTTGAAATTTTAAATTCACTTCAGTTAAATCAGATAAATTCTGAAACTGTTGAGAAGGAAATGGCAATTAAGGTGAATAAGGACAGAACAAAATTTTCTATAGGTGTTAAAAATGCACATACTGTTACAATACTTTTGTCTTTTTTTTATTCCCTTTTCACTTGGGGGAGTAAAAAGGGATCCTGCAATTAATGCATAGTTAGCAAAACTGTCACTGCAAAAGCAGTTCTGTGTCCTATATTTTCAGAGAAGGCATTTGTAAAAGACGCCTTCTACATAAAAGTCTGGATAGGAAATTTAGCTCTGGTTTGTTTTGTTTTGGTTTTCTTCGTTGTGTTGGGTTTTTTTTTTTCACCTGGGAGTTGGAAGTTATTTAATCATACTCTTCTCTGGTGGTTTTCATTTGTGGCTTTCCAATCTAATTATTTACTACTTTTAGATACCTGAAGTACATTCAAGGAAAAGATCACTCCTAAGTGTTTTTCTAGCCTCTCAGCACTAAAAATGAGTATCATGAAATCTCATTGCAATATAAGTGTAACACAAAGTGGAAAAAAAGTGTGGCTGCATGTGTGCAGGCTTTCTCATGCATAATGTGCACACCATCTATAGAATGTAGGCAAGTATATGCATTTTGCTGTGATGGTGCTCGTTGCAGTGGCTAGCTGCTCTCTGAAGAATTAGGAGCAGTTTATAAGTGATCAGGCTATCCTTGCTGTTCTGCTGTAGTAAAGTAAGCCTTGGTTTTGCTTTGTAAGGTTGTCAGGACAACAGCTTACTATTATTGTTCCTAGTGGTTTTTCTCTATAGCAGTGGAGGGAGTTGTTTCAAAGAGTGGCAGCTTTGCCACATTGGGCTGCAGGATTGCCAGCTGTGATTTGGGTTCAGCAAGATGCTCTGGGTTTGTCATGTAAAAATTCTAATTGATGATGAATGCAAACCCAGTGTGAGAATAATTTTGTTCATTGGACTAATGCAAAACAACCCATTGTATTTACAAACCCATGGCCTATTTTCCCAGCAGTATTGTCATTACTCCTCTGTCCTCTTCCATCTCAGGCTTAGAGAAAAGTGTTTTATGTTTGACAGTATGGAACCTATGAGTTGAGACAAGGTAGAAATTAGTTTAAGGCTATGTTATGTCAGTGTGCTCCAGTCTGACACTGGAGCTAACAAGTGAAACCACTGGGGATTTATGTTAGGTTTAGTTTGTCGTGTCTTTGACAAAAACATCATATGAAGTTGGTGTTCAATGATAAGCCATACAATAACTGTTTTAATGTTGTAATTTTGAAGAGCTGCTATTTTTGTTACAAGGTAAACGAGATAAAGAATGCCTGTTATTACATATAGCAAGCTAAATGACTATAAAGGTGCTTCTCTGCATTTAGTCATTAAATGCAAGAGGTGCAATAATTTCAAGTAAAATAACTTTTAGATTGATGGCATGTTCAAGGATGGGAAACCTGTTGGGATATTCAGCAGGGAGAATGATATGGAGAAAGCTTTTAAATAACTTTGAGGATTTTTTTTCATTATTTCATAAAATATGCTAACACATAGGACTTATTTTGGCTCTTCCATAGCTTCCTTTTTATTGCTGACATGAGGATCAAACTAAGGGATGTCTTTAAATTCTTTGATTTGTAGTAGTCAATTAAATGATGTCCAGGTAATTAAAATGCTTTATCAAAACAGTATTATTCTGTTTGAAATTCCCTTTTCAGACAATTGAAACAAGAGTCCAATCATAGAGTAATTTGGCAGAAATACCTAGGCACCTGCATTCTGTTGTGGAAACTGACACAATTAGAAGTGACTGGGATAAACCCATCAATGCTCAAAGTATTTTCTCCTTTATGTGGCAGGTACTCCAGAAGTGGGTGTCTTCCTCCTCTCAGATTGTCTGCTACTTGCTACTTCCTCTTAAAAGAATTTTCTTAGTGTATTTGTACATCTCTGAATCACGTAGCCTTGTTTATGTAGAACATTGTGTCAAGTGATTGTTTTTAAAGGTGCGTAGACAAGGTGGGGTAAATATGGTGATTGGTGTAATCTGTAACAATTTATGAACAAGTTTGCTCATTTGCACTTCTCTTCAAATGCAGAATTTGACTAGTTTGCTGCAAGAAGGAAGCAGGGATAGATGAGATTATGTGAATTGGTCAAGAGCTGTGCAGGTGGTTGCTCAGAGTACTACACTGAAAAAACCCCAGGCTATCAAATATGAATTGAGCTCCAACAATGTTTTCTATATGAGATGAGATTTCTACTGCTAGAGCAGTAGGGTTTTCTGGGATTCTGAGCTTTTCTTAAGCTCTTACTCTGGACCCCTGAAAATCATTATTTTTGATGCATGAGTGAAGGACAAGGAGTATTTCATTAGTCCATGAGATGCTCGGATTTGAAAATTTTGCTAATATCAGTGTTTTCCTCACACTTGGGATACTTTGTGCTTTTTTTCTTAGTCACTGTGTAACTTTTAAAATTAAGTTTCTGTGAGCATGATTAGCTTTGAAACTCTATCTTTTCTGTCAAACAACGGGCTCTAAAAAAAAAAATCTTGAGGCACAGGGAGATGTTGCACTGTGTACATTCCATAAGGCTTGTTTCCTCAGAAAATAACTCTTAAAAATAGCTGACCATTCTTTCCATCATACTGATCTGCAGCCAATGGATATTGCATTTTGTAAAATGTTTTCTTTTTACTTTGATTTTTACTGCTGCATTTTAAATATTGTTAAATACATAAGATTATATTAATAGTATCAGTGTATAGCATGTACCTTTGTACCTGGTAATAGGCATATAAACTGTGTCTTTGCATTCACAAATGGTTAATTGAATATCCGCCTTGTTTTGTGCCTATGAAAACATTGTGACTGAATATATCATTACATATATGCATTATAATAATATTTTCCTCTGGGAAAATTGGTGCTTAATGGTAATGTTTTTCTTATCTAGGCTGTACCCAGCAGTGTCAGTGTTTGTGTTCATTCATTTTACAACATTCAGTACCCCGTAGGTCAAAGGTGTTCAAAGTTGCAAGTTAGAGATTGTAATACACCACTTTTTTTCCATACCAACTGTCTCAACTACATTTCTTAGTACAATGGAATGAATTCTTTGTGGCAGGAAAAGTAATAATGAGAGACATCCAAAATATGCTAGATAGTCCTCTCTGTGAGTTAACAACAGGTTATAAGTTTGAAAAAACAACTTCAACAAAAAAGTCATTTTTCATGGACTCTCTATTGTCCAGACCCCCAGTTACCTATGGGTCACATTTGCTCAACTGGAAGTCCACTAGGTAGAGGTCAACATATCTATTGTAGCTGTTTATAAAATATTAATCAATTAAATTGATAAATAAGTTTAACTTTTGTTTAAGTAATTATTTGTATTGCTTAGTTACATCATGAAGTCTTTCCTATTTCATCATTCATGTATAAGGGGGATAATGAATTTGGATTTCCCTGGTTGGGTACTGAAATTTGTTTTTGTTTTCATTGTTTGTATTTATAGATTATGATATTTAAAACCTTTCTGGTTTATGGATAAACGTTTTCCTTTAGTCCTGTGTTTTCTTCCCTAGTAGAAAGAAATGTAGTGCAATTGCATTTGAGGTTGTTGTTGTTTTGGGGGCTTTTTCGGTAGTTTTTTGGTTTGTGTGTGTCCCCCCCCCAAGTAGTAATTAAAATGGCCTTGTGTGAAATTCTGGAGTATCATTTATATGCTTACTGATAGTCCTGGGACCTTTCTGTATACTATTGAAACTGTAAATGCCATCAGATTAGATTTAATATTTATGGCTGTTTGTCCATCACCCACCATGCTTTTAGCACGGTTTTCAAAGTATCTGTATAACCAAGCTGCAATGATACAGTTTGGATGGGAGGACTGGCTGCACTGTCAGGCTAAAAATTCAGTAGTTAATGGTCTATATTGCATGTGGAGACTGTGGAGTACTGTACTGGGACCTATCCTGTTTAGTACTTTGTTCAATGACCTTGGAGGAGAAAATGAAGTGTATCCCCATCAAATTTGCATGTGGCATCACATTGGGAGAGTAGTTTTGTGTGAGGACAGTGCTCTGTGGTTTAAGAAGGATGGTGGGAATGGATCATAATGAACCTTGTGACATACAGCAAGGATAAATCCACATTCTTACGCCTTGCAACAGTACAGGGTGTGGAATGACTGCCTGGGAAGCAGTTCTGCTGAAAGGGACCAGCATATTCTGGAAAACATGAGTCAGCATGTCAGTCTTCACTCTGACAGTGAAAAATGCTAGTAGCATACTACGTCGGCTTTATGAGCAGGAGCATAGCCAGTGGACTGTCAGTATTCAGCGTTCCTTAGACCACTGCACTGGATATAGCTCATCCAGTTTTGGTTCCCCAAATAAATGAGAAACATTGAGTAAACTGAAGCTAGTTCAGTGGAGAGCCAGCAAAATGAGTGGCTTGAAGCACATAAAGAGAGGCTGAGAGAACTGGCTTTGCATTGGTACATGGCAGGAGGAAAAGAGACAGTGGTAATAATCTAAAACAGGTAAGGGTCTGATTTGGCACTAGGAAAGATTACCTTGAAGACAATGAGGAATTGAAATGGGTAGCGCAGGCAGGTTGTGAAATCTGCATCCTTTCCAGTTTTTAAGACTATACTGGTGGAAGTCCTAAGCAGGTTGGTCTGAATTCAGTGCTTTGAACAGAAGGCTGGGTTAGATGATGTTCTGTGGTGTCTTCCAGGGTGAATTATTTTATGAAATATCACAACTTTTTTATGGTAGTTAGTCTGATAATTGAGAATTTTAGTTGATATTTCACTGTGTTTCCACTTCATTATAGCACACAGTATTTGTACAGAATATTTGTCCATTATGATGTTAGGAAGATTTTTTTTTACAAGATGAACGAATAGAGTATTATGTACTCATATATTCTTTGTTTAAACCAATTGACAAGAATTCTCAAATTGACAGTTAAATATTTTATAGTTCTTAACAGAAGAACAAGCACTTAATGAAAATAGCATCCTTTCAGGTTTGGCTTCAGGTATACTTTGCTCACCTTGTCACTGAATTCTAAAACATGATAAGCAATGCTAGAATTTGAATGTATGAACTTTTATTGAGCAATTCCATTGGATCTCTTCCAAAAGATTTGGGGTTGTTTTTTTGTTTACTGTTAAAAAGCAGGACTTTTCAATTTTAAATTGACTCTTAGCCAGTCAAGCCTACACTTATATTTAGTTCTGTTCTGACTACTAATTCTAGTACTGTAAAGCTTTTGATAATCTATGCTAGAGTTACCCATGTTGGCTGGAAAAAAAAAATTGTGATTCATCAGATTCTTGAAAATCCAAATTAAAGTGGTTCAGTTCTGAAGACATCTGCTGTTTGCACCTTTTATGTTCAATCTTAACCTCATAGCTTCATTAACTGTAAACAAGAGCCAGCAGAACCTTAGAAGATTGAGGTAATTCCTATTCTTGCACATCCAGCATCACAATAATTATAGTTTTAAGTACTTCTATGCTTACCAAAGCATGAACCAGACCTTCAGATCCTTGTTTTGGTTTGTTTTGATTTTCATAATCCATTTTATGAAGTGTTTAAAAATTCAGTTTTTGTGTAACATTCAGCTTCAGTATGAGAGAAATTGTACATGCATGTTGAGTTAAGCATAACAAACAGGAAAAGGAATGGAAAGAATTTCTTTTAGGGTAAAATTCCTTTAGTTGAAATAATACTGATAGATAGTACTTGCCAGTTGGCAGAGAGGATTAGAACTTGGCTTCTGAAGATACTAAAGGTGAGATGATATGGAGAAGCTTAGTTTGATGCCATTTTTGAGTCATATTTTCAACAAAAGGAGTTAAAACATTAACTTCCTTCAACTGTTGGATGGCTACAGATCAGCAGCCCTATCCTGTGTCCTGCTCTGGGCTAAAACTGAACAATTCTGTTCAGTGATTTTACTTTTCAGCTGAAGCTGCTCTAGTTAACTGTGCTTTCTGAAGCTAGCAGCTTGTTCTTCACAGATAAGACCCAGAGTTTTGGAATTAGGGGCAATGAATGGAATGCACTGAGGTTGCTGTTAGATCTTGTGTCCCGCAAAGGGCTACACCTTTAGGGAGGAGCAGACAGTTCAGGTGACCCTAAAGTGACCAGCTAGATATTCTATACCATACAAGTCATATTCATTATAATGAGTCATTTCCTTCTCTTCCTCCTTCTTCCTTTCTTCAATGGCCAGCATCTGAGGAGGACTCTCTTTGTTGTTTCTTCTTTGTTTCTTTGATCCCAATCGAAGGTTCTGAAATCCAGCTCCCCCCACCAGGCTATGGCCTGCTGCTGGACCTGCTTAGGAGTGATGTAGTTACCAAAAAAGGGATTTTGGGTTTGATTGGGCTCTGTATATATTTGTAAATGGCTTATTTTATTTCTATTATTTTATTAAAGTAGTTCTAGTTTTAGTTTCCAATCTGTAAGTTCTCTTGGCTCTTTATTGCTAATTTACCCTTCCCAGGACTGGGGGGAAGGAGGGTAATAGAGAGCGACTGTCACTTTCTTAGAGGTTGCCCCAGCTCCTAACCCACAACATCCCGGAACCTCCTTTGTCCTGAATAGACCTACTCATTTCTTTTCTAGTTCCGTTGCCACAGAAAGCAACTACATCATTGATCTTGTTCATCAGTTAGTTGTACTGAATTTTGATTTACTGAAGGGTTGCTATGGTATTGGTTTTGTTTTTTCTCCCATCTCAAACTTTTAGTGGAAGACTGTTCAGGGACTCACGTTACTGATGACTAGAAAGTTCTGCCAACCTGTATGTGGAGCACGTGCTGAGATTGCAGCCTGTTTGCTTGGCTTTACCAATATCCTTGTTTAACCTATGTATTTCTTCTTTCTTCCTGGTGCTTACAGACAACTTGCTCGCTCAGACCTTATTTTTCTGAGGTTAGTCTAGCCAAAATTTACCTTCCTCTTGTACAGTACAGTGGCTGGGGAACAAAATGCCCTTCTCTACATTTGTTCTGTTTGTGTGTTTTTGTTATGCCTAGTAAGAATTTAAGCAGCATTCTACACAATTGCACATTTGCTAATGGAATATACAGAGCAAAGCAGACCACCTTGGAACTTAATGTTAAACCAAGTTCTGCAACTGTACAGCTCCCAAATGCAGACTGGAACTGCTGCTTTTTGTAAGTAAATGCATCTTATAAAACCTTCAGAACTGAGTAATTCCAAACAAGCCAATAAAACAATATAGATATCTGGAAAACTGTAAATTATGTTGAAAATTATGTTACAGGGAGCAGTGAGTTTTATTTTTCTTGTAAGGCTTTTGACTCTGTTTTTTGAGACAATTAATCATGATTTCCATTTATTAGTAGGTTTAAAAATTCTGTACGTTGGCATTTTATTCTCAGAGCAGAACTGAGCTTTAGAAATTGACCTCCCAATCTTCCCTCTTACCAGTATTTTATTTGCAGGATGAAGTAGTTTCTGAGAAGGTCAGTTATATTCCTTTGTAATGAAACTAACTCAAATAATGATATTAGCATAAACTGCACTTCTAGTTCTGATTGCTGTATAGCGTGAGTAACTGAGAAATGGAAGTTAAAACCAACATGGCTGAAGGTGACATGCTTTACAGAAATTTAAGATGAATATGTACGAAGAAAGCGAGTAGCCAAAGGAAACAAAGTTTATGGAGCAAATACTTGCTTGTGCAAGTATTCAGAAAGTCAGTCTTTTTTCTATGTTTTTGACTTGAACAGAATTGTAAAAAGTATTGTGTCTTTATTTTGACCGGCTCACTAAAATTGAGTTGAGTAAGCTGAGATCTGGCAACTCAGTGGGAAGGGTACTTAAAACAAAACAAAACTGCATCAAAATCCCCACACTACTAAGGAAATGTGGTTGAGAACTGTTGTGCTGGAGCTTTAAAAGCATTACAACAGCAGCATCTACTTTGCTCTTAAGTTTTTTTTGGGTTTTCTAAGATTGAGCTTGAGGTGGAAAAAATTATGTATCCCTTGGGCCGTCTCTCCATCTATCCTCCCTTCTCATGAAGGTAGTATGTCTGTCATTTAAATTCTTAATGGAAAAATCATAGATGACTGTCTTGTAATGGTTACCTTTTTTTTCAGTGTTTCATTTGTATAGCTTTTGCATGCTGTAACAATTTAACTCACAGATCTGATCACATACCAGTGTTTTGGATACATACACCAAAATAAAACGCTCAGCTTCCCGTGTTTGCTTTGTATTTT
Organism: Bucco capensis; assembly: GCA_013396975.1. Classification (NCBI taxonomy): domain Eukaryota; kingdom Metazoa; phylum Chordata; class Aves; order Piciformes; family Bucconidae; genus Bucco; species Bucco capensis. The sequence continues at coordinate 178,245 of VWZO01001800.1, read as the reverse complement.
TCTCATTACTGTTTCTTTAATTTAAATTGGATATCAGCAAAATGGCAGCTAATTGCCAGTAGCTCAACTGATTTATGGCAATAACTCATTGTTGAGCTGACCACAGTAAAACCTTGCAGTTATAAGATGTTATGAAACCTAAAAACTGAGCTTTTAATAAAATGTTCATGGCCTTCAACCTTTTTGGCAAGAAATAGTAATAATAATAAAATCTGTTTAGAATGCATTTTGCTTCTAGAAAGTAATAACATAATTTCTACTCTAATACTTTCCTCCTCCCACATAGTGTCTTTCATTCTCCAGTAAAACTTTTCATGCTGTTGCGCTCTGTTCTGTCTCTTACACCCCTCTACTGACTTACTATTACCCGTTTATGGAACAAAAACCCCACATCTTTATTTAAAAAGAGTAAGCCTCTGGTAGAACAGCATAACTCACTTAAGCCCTGAGTGTGTTACTGTACCCAGAGTGGTACAGGGTGTTTGTCTCTCCAGAGGCTGAAGGCAAGTGCATACCTCCTGGTGAGAGCTGTCAGCTTGTGCATCTTCTGGCTGAGAAGTGTGTGCTCAGATTTGCTTCCTGCCAGTAAGGTTTTACATTTGCTGATGCCAAGAGGACAGGCTCTCAGCCCCAAAGTAGGCCAAAAGCACAGGTTGCCCTTAACCACTGGCAAATTAGTGACATTCCTTTTCCAGCTATGTGTTTTTTATGGGACTTAATGCAAGACACCTCAGAGTAAAGTGAGGGTTTTTTTTTCTTTTTTGTTTTACAGTTCTTTTTCCTGTGATAGCATGTCCTTTCAATAAAGGAGTAGGTATGTTTTTTCTAAAACAAATTTATGGAGAACATTCTGTTCTTTCAAGTTAGTTGAACTTTAATTGATTTTCTGTCTCATCAGTTAGAGGAAACAAAAACATTGCAAAGTTCAGAAAGTTAGTATATGGCTTGGAAAGATGAAGTTGTTTGTTTAATGGAGTTTAAAAACCTAAATACTTTTCATGATGCAAATCACGGCTTTTTTTTTTCCTATTTGGTATGTATAGGATTAGCAACTTTTACCACATGGATAAAATATTAAAATAAAGAACCAATCTGATTTCCAGGTACAATGGTGATGAAAGCCTGTTGAGCTCTGTATGTCATCAAGACATTAAATAATTTGACCAAAAGATTTGTCTCTTGTAGGATGAGATTTGTATTTTTTTGTTGTTTTAACATCTTGCCTGATACATACTGTTAATATGTATGCTGTGGAGGTTATTACTAAGTTTAATACTAACATTAGTATCCTTGACAGATTCCTTCACTTTTCTTTTTTTCCTCCTTCCTATATAACTACTGTAGCCACTGGTATGTTTCAGTATTTTTATGATCAAACTTATAAGCATTTGTAAAACTTATAAACTACTAGCACATGGAGAAGGTAAGTTAATAAAGGTTCCATTATCACGTTAGAAGAATTGATAATATTAGTATTTAAGACTTAACAAGCTGTAGGGTTATGTTATCTGGGAAGTTATTATTAAAAGCATTTTCTCTCCACAAATTGATGGGCTGTAGAATAGGCCCTCATTTGTTTAGCTATCCACACTTATATACATTGTGTAAAAATTTGGTATTTGTTGCCTTCAGGAGGCTGAAAAGGACCTGGGGGTGCTAGTCAGCAGCCAACTGAGTATGAGCTAGCAATGTGCCCAGGTGGCCAAGGCACCCAGTAGCATCCTGGCTTGGATCGGAAATAGTGTGGCCAACAGGACCAGGGAAGAGAATGTGCCCCTGCACACAGCACTGGTGAGGCTACACCTCAAAGGCTGTGTTCATTTTTGATCCCCTCGCTACAAGAAAGACTTTAAGTTGCTGGAGCATGTCCAGAGTAGGGCAACAAAGCTGGTGAAAGGGCTGGAGAATAAGTCTTCTGAGAAGCAGGTGAGGGAACTGGGGTTGTTTAGTTTGGAGGAGACTCAGGGGACACCTTCTCATTCTCTAAAACTACCTGAAAGGAGGTTATAGTGAGGTGAGTATTAGTCTCTTCTCCCAGGTGACTAGCAATAGGACAATAGGAAATGCCCTCAATTTGCACCAGGGGAGGTTCATGTTAGCTATAAGGAAAAACTTGTTCACAGAAAGAGCTGTTAAGCATTGGAACAGACTGCCCAGGGAAGTGGAGTCACCATTCCTGGAGATGTTCAGAAAACATTGGGACATGGCATTTCATGACAGTGGGCATAGTGGTGTTGGGCTGACTGTTGGACTTGATGATTTTACAAGTCTTTTCCAACCTTAATGATTCTATGATTCTAGATTCTATGCTCTTAAATGGAGGGAGAGTGAGAAGACCAAGTGAATGGAAACACGTGGCATATGAAAATATTTATTAAGAATACCCTCCATATATATAAAATCTTATCAATTTTTCTGTTAGAGTGAAAGAATTTATCTGTAAAAATAAATCATGTCAGATTTCATTGTTAGTTACTAAGCACTATATTAGATCAATATAGATAGTGGGTTTTTTCCTTATATCAAAATAATCCCCTTCATCTCTTTCTTGGCTGTTCTTTGACTGGTACAGATGGGAATGCAGATCTGTATTTTGTGATAATTGATTTTTTTTAGTAGAATATTTGAAAATATAGACTATATAAAGCAAACCTCAAGCTTGCTTTGTATATCTTTCTGTAAATTTTTTTTTTCAAGACTATTTTCCTTTATTGGGAACAGTTTATGACAAAATGATGACCTATTTGTATCAGAGTTTACAAGTGAGTAACTAGTCTCAATGGCATAACCTTAGGCTTTAACAGAATAAAAAAGATGTCTGAAACTTAATGCTATCTTTGATTGAGTGATATATGAGAAAACAAAATCTTGCAAAGTAAGCTTCTTTTAATACAGTACTGTCACTGCTTTGCTTAGCTGGTTACAGGCTCTTTTCAACTGTCACTTTCAGTACAAAAGAGATGAAGCCTGTGCCTGAACTTGCTTCTGCTATCCTAGTTTGACTTTTACCTAAACCCAAGTCTGATGCCTGCAAGGTTATCAACCATTTGTCCTATCATAGTGCCAAGGTCTGAGATCCTGACTTCTCTGTGTTTTCACTTCATTGTCAGATTTTAAAGTATCTTTGTTTGAATAATCAACAGTAGATACTAAATATTCTACTCTTTTCATACTCCAAAATATATTGGATAGTTTTTGTGCTATTTTTTTCTTTTTGTCTATACATCTTAAAAGTATGTTAACTTGAAAATACTTCTGTTTTCAGCAAAAAGCAGCTGTGTACCTATTTTTTTGCTTACAAATATTAGCTGCTTAAAAATTGTACAACTAATAATCATGACTGAAACAAATACTAATCCCTTTGTGGGAAGGGAAAAGAAGGGCTGAGTCATAATTAGGAAATTTGTGCTAGCTGTAAAATGTGTATGTGGCAATTGTACAGTTACCTCAAGCATTTTTTTCAGAACTGTTCAGTGTTTGGCTTGACAAGAAAATAGTGTATCAATCTCAACACTCTAGTTAAGTGGTAGGAATCTATTTGGTAGAGCCTCCTACTAAAAAGAAATAAAATATGACAACAGTAATGGTTTGGGGTTGGGGAGCAGGTAAATCTTTGCCAGATAGGAGAGGGACGCGTGAATGGGATATGTGTTGTGTGTGTGCATGCCTGTGCACACATCTGAAATACAGAAAGAGAACTGAAATGTAACTGTGACTGTTTCATTGTCTGTTCCATGCATGCAAAAGAAGCAAGCTACTCTCAGATTTGAAATAGAGCACTGCACCGGTTCTTTTGTTGTTGTTCTTTCAGTGATCTTGGTTTTATAAGTTAGCAGAAAAAGACAATTTATCCTTGGTCTGTGATGTTTATGATTTAGAATATTTTGTTTGCTAGGTATCTATTCCTCGTGGAAATGCTATATTATATGACTTCTGGTTTTCATTACTCTTCCATCCTATTTCTGTTTTTAGAGTGAAATATGCTGTAGGTAGCATCCTTAAGGGGTATGAATTGTTATACAAGTGCTTTCTTGTGATAAAGCTATGGTGGCACGTAAAGTTTCAAAATGCTGTGTAAATCAGGTAGTATTTGTATTCACCCTTCTTCCTGGTAGCAGTTAAGCTTTATAATAGCAGAATTTGCCTTGTTTAGTTTTGATTCAGTGGTTGAGATAAAGGATGTGTTTCTAGAACTTTGGTAACCCTGGAAGTTTGCTTCAGGTTAGGTTACACTCCTCTTATTTAGGTTACGTTCCTCTCTTAAGACAAGAAGCCTGTGTTCACTACACAACTGAAGAACAAGGTAGTTAATGAACATGAGAAATTTACTTTTAAGGCAGAAGATGTAATGTGGCGTGGTACCAAAGCTGTTGAGCTCTGCTCAACCTGTACTAGTTAAGCAGAATGCATGAAGGTGCAGAGCCTTGCTGTCTTTCTCAAATAAAATTATCTATAAAATGCTTGGGTATAAAAGATGACAAGAAACTTACTGTCCTTTTAAGTCCCAGTAACAACACTCATTAATTTGTTTTCTCTTCTATGCAATGCATGAACTTAGAGCTATTATAACTGACATTTTGGGGGGGGGGGGGAAGTACAACTCATGACTTAGAAAACACATATTGAAAGAATTGTTCTTTCTATAAATGCAGCAATATAAATTTTGTTTCACAGAAAACTTACTTGACTGTATTGAACTACATTATCCTAATATAGTCTCCTAATTTTATATTTACATGTATTTTGAAGCTCTTACATATATCCAAAACCTGCTTGCTATTGTTTTATTCACAAGTAGGTTAGGTCATATCTGAGATNTTAGCAGTTAAGCTTTATAATAGCAGAATTTGCCTTGTTTAGTTTTGATTCAGTGGTTGAGATAAAGGATGTGTTTCTAGAACTTTGGTAACCCTGGAAGTTTGCTTCAGGTTAGGTTACACTCCTCTTATTTAGGTTACGTTCCTCTCTTAAGACAAGAAGCCTGTGTTCACTACACAACTGAAGAACAAGGTAGTTAATGAACATGAGAAATTTACTTTTAAGGCAGAAGATGNCCCCCCCCCCCCCCCCCCTCAATCTTACAGATGGCTATTACTCCTGCTTCACAAATACTGAATAGATGTAACTGCTCCACAGCTAAGTTCAGCAGCAAATGGCCTCTTTAAATACACAAACCCAGGGACTATCTTACTGAACACAGTGATGCCTAATTTTCCTAGAAAACAGACACTCAGCAAGATATTGATGGAGAAAGATAT
>VWZO01001800.1:161990-172664 GCA_013396975.1 Bucco capensis | reverse complement strand
AATTTCATACCGTTGGTCATTGCCCATTCGCCTAGCCTGTCCAGGTCCCTCTGCAGAGCCTTCCTTTCTTCCAAGAGATGGACACTGCCTCCCAGCTTGGTGTCATCTGCAAATTTACTGACGGTAGACTCGATACCCTCATCCAGATCATCAGTTTTGTCTTCAAGCTATCTGTAGGTGGTTCTTTCAAAACATCGTGGCCTTGGCAAAGCATGAGAAAGCATGAAAAACATGCCATATGAAACTGCCCAGGGGTTTCTGATGTATGAACAACCCAAGAAACCTTACATAATCCTAAAAGTTCTAAAAATCTACAAAGTACACTAAATCTTTGGGCATCGTTTCTCCCCTTTAGAGACTCGACAAAATTTTCTGTTTTGTCAGTTATTCAGTGATGTAGATGCATTGTATTTTTTCTTTTCCTCAGACAGTAAAGTTATAAAAACTGATGACAAGTACTGCTTTCACATATTTCTGTACAGCAAACAAACCTTGTTCTTAGTAATTTTTTGTTTTACAAGAGGCAAGCTATTATCCATGTCTTTCCTTATCTCTCCTCTTAGTGGTAGTGCCTTTGGGATGCTTCTAGTTTGATTGGCAGGCTGGCATATTTAGACATGTCTGAAATACAGACTGTTTCCCATTCAGAACTGCACAAACTATGCCACATTTTAAGTTAGTTATTGAAGATTCATCTGCAAGAATAGTGGGTTTAAGAAGTTAAACTGAAATTTTGTAGAGTCAAATTTTTTTTTTTTTAAATTTTAAATAGAAGAGGGAAAAAAATTGCTAAACATAAGTGGAAAAAAGTCAAAATAAGTCAATTCTGACCAGGAACTAAGTTTTAGTTTTAAGTTTCTTCATTGACTATTCTTCTGTTTTCCTGTTCAGTAAAGAACAAAGGGCTAGGAAACAGCAGTAGAAATGGTAATTGTAATTGCCTGCCAGTATTAGAAATGATTGTGAATGAGCCTTCTCTGCAGCTATATCAGGGAGGTGTGTGTGTGTGGGAATGTAGCCAACAAAGCACAAACACCCCTCCCAACCAAAACCAATAACTACTTCTGCCCTTCAACAGGTAATATCAATTATTTATTTAATAACAGTTCACAGAAACACTGGATGAGTGAAAAAGTGGTGAGCAAATTACTCTGTAGTGTAAGTCTATAAACATTGAACTCTAGTTGCGATGGTAATCCAAAACACAGTAAAAATGTTTCCTTAGTAAAAATAATTGAAGAAGAATTTGTTTTTTGTAACGTATGTAAAGATCTATTGTCTCATTACAATCTCAAAAAATGTTTATTTAAAGCAAAATTGTTACATTAAGTTTACACTTTCATGGCCTTCACAATTTTTTTTAGTAAGACAACTACCTTATCCAAAAGCATGTTACAAACTTCCTAAAATGTACTTTCCCACAGCTCACTTAATGGGTGAAATCATAGTGATTTTTGTCTATGACAGACTTGCTTTGATTTCAGAGAAACTAGAATAAAAATGTACCCCAAACCTGTCACCAAATCCTGTTGATCTATAGTTATGTATTAATGATATTTGGGATATTTGAAAGTTTTCAGCTTCGTGTAAGTTAGTCTCTCTGGACCTGAAAGAGGGCTAGGGTTCTTGATATGTTATAGCATACTTATCAGCTCAGATGATATCTCTCATCTGTGTACTACTCAAAAGGATCACCATGAATTCTTTATTTTCTACTGCATATTTATCTTATATATTCCTTGTTGTTTTGCATTGTGTGTGTGTGTTTAATCTGGTTTATTCCACTCTACTACACCATGTAATTGAGTGACTATAAAAATCAATGGTAGTAAATTATGAGACTCGTATTCTTGGAATGAACTTGATGACCAATTATGCTATTTTTGTCCCTGATATTCAAAGCGAAATTAGAGACATTCAAATGCAATTTTGGGCATTGTCAATCTTTTCAGTGTTATTTCAGAGTTAGGGTTGAAAGAGGACGGTACATAATTCTGAAAAGGATTCTCAGTCAAATACCTAAGTTCACTGTGTATGAAAAGCACTTGCAGCTTATAATTTGTGTTAATGAAGAAACGATCAAATTAATTTCCAAGTTTGGAAAACTATTTTATTTATATTACTGGATATTTTGGTGGGAGAGCTGGATGGTGTGTTAAAAGATCTTGATTTATGTTGAATATCCAATTTTGTTCCTCACAGTTAAAATAGGCATGTTGAGGAACTGGGGAGCACCAACAAGATGGGTAGAAGGCTCACTGCTTAGAGCAAATGATTTGCCTGGGGAGGTTGACAGTGCTAGACTTCTTTACTATGACAAAGAAACAACTATTGGGTGATCTAAGATTATCCGATGTCACATCAACAGGCAGTAACCTGACCTGGCAGTCTGCCTGTCCCAGTATTTAGGCCTTAAATGAAACTCATTAGACAGAATTGCCTAATGGTGCCCAATACAGACTTTCTCTCTGAAACAGTCTGGACAGTTTAATGATCAGTTTAATTTATTGAAGAGACAGATAGCAGATTTGAGAATGCCAGTGATAAGTGGAGGAACTGCAAGGAATTTGAGCTCAAGCTAATAATTATACTCCCAGGGAAGTGGCCAATGAAGTGGGAAAATTAAAAATCTTTAAAATAGCACTAAAATATAATCAACCTGCATTTCTTTCACAGGGGAAACTGGGCCACAATGCCATAGCTGCATAAAGGGCAGGTTACAATAATGATAGAGCTGATTTTTTTTCTTGGTTGAACTACATAGGCCACAAACTGTGATATGGTGTGTTCAGGTTAGAAAGGAGAAAGAACAGTACTCTGCGAGGCCAGTGCAGCCCTGGAACATGCTGCCTGGAGAAGTTGTTGAATTTTCCTTATTTGGAGGCCTTGAAGATTCTTCAAAGCAAAACGGTGCCTGACCTTTTCTAGTGTTGATGACAATCCTGCTCTGAGCAGAAGGCTAGACTACGTAACTTCAAAAAGTCTCTCTCGGCCACTCAAAAACTTAAACCGATTAGGTTTTTGTTCATCCTCTGTCCAGTTTCATTACCCTGTTCTAAAGTAACTGTGGCTCATATGTTTATTTGAAAAAGTAAACACTGCCAAAAGGCATATCCTGCATGTAGTAAGGCACTTGGAACTGCTATTCACAGAACTCTTCTTTTTTTTTTTTTGAGAAAATAAAATAAAATCCCCTCTACGGATAACATTTGAAAACAGTCCCACTTTACACTCTCGAAGAAAACAGAAATGATAAAAATGTTTTGGTTTTTTTTTTTAATAGGAGGTAAAATCTTGCTTTCCACTCAAAAAAAATAGCAAGTAGTATTTTTTCACCCCAGACAAAAGTTAATGACAGATAATGTATTAAGCAGACCTCTGGGAACAATATAAAAAAGAAATTAATCCTATTATTTCTGTTAATAGTGTTCATAACACTATAATTTAGTTAAGTTTATTTTGTACCTGTTTTATGACCTGTGAATAATATTTGTGTCTTTGCTGCTTGTAAGTAGTTCCTGTAAGTCAGTTGCCACTTTGCTCTTATCTTTAATTGGAAATGGTCAGTTACAACCTTATCATCTAGTTGATGTGTTTTTTAAATCTGTTTTTCTGTGAATACCATAAATGATTTCTATCTTGTTTAGTAACTTCAGTTCCAGGCTGGTAGCTCATCTTTATCCTTAATTTTTTCAGCATTTTCACAAGATTTTTTTTTCCTATTTGCTTAGGTGGTATCAAAAGCTGTGCAAATATTTTATTGCTGTACTCTGAAAATACATGGTTAAGAGCCACTATCTCTTTCATTGTGGGGTGTGGTACTCAACTTTGTTGTGATTATACCATACTACTCCCATTTAAGCTGTTTCCCCACTTCATTTCTGTGATGGAGTCTGGTATAGTACGAAGTAAAAAAATATGAATGTCAGAACTAAATGCCGAGCTGCTCCTGGCAGAGAGTAGAAAAGTAACAAAGATAGAATGGATCTGTAGGTGGCTATACGATCTACTCTGTATTTTCTACTATATTTTCTATAAATTATGGTTCATGCTCTCTTTGTGGTCTTGATTATTACATGCTTCTGCTGTGTGCTAAAAATGAGATGTTGCAAAGGGAGACAAAAACACCTGGACTGAAGACTGTTTCATAGAAGAAAAATAAAAAAGGTGGGAATGAAGGTGATGATCTTGCTATGTCCATGAATAGCCATGTGTGAAGCTGCATGTTGAAAATATAAATGAGAAAGATTTATCTCTTATGTATTACCTTTTAATAAAAATAAATACATTCATATTAATTGCCAATTTATTGTAGGTAAAAAGACATCTAGTGAAATGATAGGCAATGTGGGATGTTCTGTTCATTTCTTTCAAGACAGTTTTGCTGTAATATATAAAACCTGGAGCTCTCTCTTTGTTACAAAACCAGAAAATGTAAGCTATACTCTTTACTTGAGATGATATTCAAAATGTGATAGAACTCTTCCTGGTCAGAGCAGGGTTAGGTTTTTTCATATTCCGGATAAATGTATAGTTACATTTTAGTGTATATAAGAAAATTACTGTGGCCTAAGGCTAGACCTATTTACACTACTACTTAGAGAGTGAACCAATAGTGTACCTTGCACTGTCCACATAACATGTTTCTTAGCAATTGCTGTTTACTTTCCATCACAGAGAAAGCATCATCCAAAATTACAGGTTGCTCAGCAGGTTCCATAAATAATTATTCTCAGCAGTCAGTCTGAGACTTAAGCAGACAAAAGCTGAATGGATATTGTGTTTCAAATTAGCACTAGTGTGTTAATTAATTGCCTTTAATGAGCAAATCTTTGACTATTCAGACTGCAGTGATGTAATTTGTTTTCCCAGGTAACTGATCACATAGCATGACAGTTCAGGTTGGTATGGAAGGTTGCTTTTAACAAACTTCAAGTTTGTTAAAATGTTAACGTTGAAAGTGTGTTGACTGAAAGAAACAGTGGTGACCTATCTGATGCCCCTCAAATTGTATTGGCCCCATCTAGTTCTTCCAGCTGGCTTACTGTTCCTTTAAGATACGAGATGGATACTTGGGCAGTGTGGTCTCTGCTAAGCGAGTGCTCTTCCCTATGCAATGCTTAGCTAGATTCTCAGAGTTTCGAAATGCATCCATGGGGGAGGCATCCCACCTTTGCCGCATGCACAGAGACTGGTACCTAGAACTAGGAAAAATATTTACTGTGATGCTGGAATGTCTGCAAACTTCCCTGTAGCTGGTGAAGCTTAGCCAGCCTGGATCAAATAAGGTATCCCTTCCGTAGAGGGGCAGATTTGACTAGGTGATAGTATTTTTATATTTGATATAATTTTATATTGTGACAGTGTGTGATAGTGATAAAATTCTCAATTCCCTTTTAAAGTGAGTGATATGTGTGGCTTACTACATAATTAGTATCCTCATTTGCTTGACGACTTCTAGAATTTGAATTTTCCACTCATCACTGGGCAATAAAGAATTATAGATCCTAGAGATATGAGTGCAATTCTTGCTATGATAGATGTTGGTATTTTTGAAACTCAAAAACACGCTCACAAATCCTGTATTAACACTAGTTATTTTTCATTGTACTCATGGTGCTGGTACAGCAGTCCAAGAAAAATGTCTAAATGGGGAATTCCAGTTTGGGTTTAAATAGACATTGTAACATACCAACCAGCATTTGTATTTAAAGAAAACCCTGTAGAAGAAGGGAGATTTATTTGTTTATTTGTCAAAAGTGGCAGGAATGTTGATTTTTGTACACATTTATCTGGGCAGCAGATTTAGAATGAAAACCCAATTCACAACACAGTGTATAGAGTTGTGGTGTTGAAAGCCAGGTATTTTACAAGTTTTAAAAGCAGAGATACTGCATTGTAAAGCATACATTTAAGGCCTTGAAAAGACACTTTGTTTTACCGCAGGAACTGCATGGAAAAAGGAAAGACAGAGGATAGTGTTTGGGGAGAACTGGAATGCAATACACAGCAAGTGAATGCCTGATCAGATATATCTGTTTCATGTTTTATTGCATTTCACTTTCTGAATCGTGGTGCCTTTTGTTTTTCTGTGTCTGATTATACAGAGCTAAGGGTGAAAAACATATGTTGTCGATCTTGTTTATGGCATGTTTATTGCATGTCTTTGTTTTGTTTCACAGTAAAGCACACTGCTTCTTTCTTCATTGTTTTCTGTTTCTCAGTCTGTATTCCAAAAAGAAGCAGCATGTTTTCTCTCTGAAATGAAGAATTACAATAGATTTCACATATGAAACACCTGCATAGTAGGAAGTGAAACAGAACTTTATAGGTCTCACTGTTTTATGGCAAGATTTCTGTTGCCTTTCCTTCCTGTAAACAAAAGGAGTCACTTAAGAGAGTGGGAAATAGGCTGTTTACAGGATATTTTCTGTATGAAAGGAAGGAAAAGTGCCTTTACAGAGATCAGCCTATTGTGTTGGGAATATTGGAAATTATATGGAATTAAGTGGATTTTATTGTTTGGTGGGGAAGTAACAGCAAAATACATGTAATCACTTCAGTCTTGACCCTGAGAAATGATCGATGCCCCTATTAGTTGCTGAAATCAAAGTAGGAGTTAGGACATAGAGTGCTGTGGATTGGTCCTAAATTCTGTGTGTAACCTGTGATCATTGGAAGAACTTGATCAGATATAGGCTATACCTCAAAATAAAAGCTAAGATCTTCTAGAATGTGGCTTTTATTTAAAAACAAGCACTTTTGATACTTGTACTTCAAGTTACTGGTTCAAGTTACTTTTGCACATTTGTCTTCCATCTGACTGTTTTTGAAATACAGTTGTCTTTGTTAGAGAAATGCCATAATAGGATATTTCCTGAAAGTAATGGTTTCAAATGTACATGTAGAGCATACATATTTTGAAAGTCCTACTTCACATGTGAGATACGTTAACTATAATGAATCAGGATATCTTATTCTTGGCTATGTTGTAAAATAAATTTCTGCGAATAGCTATTTGATTTTCATTTATCTTCTGTAGCACCAGCAAGAGCCTTTATCACCAGCACGAATTATGGATTAGATATTTAAATTCTGATTACGTTTTATAGAATAAGCTGGCTTTATTGAAAACTAGGATGTATATATAAGCTGATAGGACAGACAATAGCTTTGCCAATAAAACTGAGCAGGGAAAAATATGCCTATATTATCAATTGTCATTACCTGTATCTATTTTATCTGCAGTTGTTTTACTGTAGTCACACTTGAAAATGGAAACTTTTTGTAGCAAGTTTTGTCATTTCTTTTGCTCCATGTATTAGAAGTAGTTAATACTTGAATACTGACAAAAGGCAATTGTATGAATGGAAATAAAGTAAGAAAACCTTCCTTGTTTAAACTGAACTCCACTTTTACTTTCAAATGTAGTACTTAATACTAAAAGCATTAACAGAAGGGTTATTTCTGATACAGATTTTTTTTTTTAACTTCATGATGGATCTGGTTCCTCACACAGAACTCCTAATGTCCAGGTGTTTCAGTCTAATTTGGCAAATAAGACTGGAGTGTGTGCATGTGTGTGTTAAATGGGAACTTGATCTATATTCTGACATGCCTTGGTGGACAGAGCATGTGTACTCTCTTTGTCCTTTTAGAAGAATTAGAATTATTCCTTTGCTGTCTGTATTTGGTTTTGTGTCCAGCTAGGCCAGAGGTGTCTGTCTGCTTAGGTGTTTTCCCCTCTGTATTTTTTAATTCTTTCTTCATTCTAGGGTAGAGTATTGGCAAAAAAGCTACTGCAGTCATAAATGAGACTTTGTCTAGGTGTAGAGGAAAGCTGAACTTTTCTTCAAAGGTTGGAGTCTTGAAGAAACAAACATCAGTAGTATCCTGCAGTCTAGAACAAATGACTCAGCAAGGCATTAGATAATCTTTGTGGTGCTATGTGGAATTTGTTTTGCTGAATTGCGTATAATTTTGAACAAAATGTATTTTCAAAGTGCGTGAGATCTCAGGTGTAATTATTCTTGTTCTTTAATGAGGAAACTATTAGGATTGTATTTCACATGTAAGAAATGGGTTTTGTTGTACATCTTGCAAACGTAATAAATCCAGCTTGTTTTTGTACGTATGGAAGTTTGAATCAGACTTTCCTAGCAGATTTTCTAGGCTTATCTTTCAGAGATTCACTGCTCCTTCTTCCTTCCCATGGAAGCTCTCCTATTTTCCCTCGGATATATGAGCAGAAATATGGCTCCTATATCAAAAAGTGAGCAATTTCCATTGCAGTGACCATGTATACAGTATTTCAGAGCATTAGGAAGTCTGCCTGGAACAAGGCTTCCCTGAGTAGGATGCTGCCCATCTGCCCGTTCTTTCTGGAATCAGTTTCTTCTGCACAGCCAAAACTTTTTGGGTTGGGAAAGAAAAGTTGCCTGGAGAAAATTGTATATCTGGTACTGATACTATTCTCTCTTTCTGCTTCTCCTATGATAACAAAAGAGGAATAAAAGATACTGAAAGACTGAACCTAAGTAATAACAAGGATTCATGCAGAAAATTCATGGTTTTGTAGCTGAAAATGAGATTTGTGTAAGGCAGGCAACAGTTAAGAATGTCTGACCTTTTGCCAAACAGGACTACTAATAAGGATTGTTCTTCCTAGGAAAACTATTTAGGAATTACTTCTACCTGCATTTCACATACCTTCTGTGAACTGTTCTATGCCTTGTCACTGATCAAGTTTGCTTCCTCAGTGACGTTCTCTGTAGAAGTAAGGCTCCAGTTTTCAATTCCAGAGGACGTTTAGAAAAAGAAAAGATTAACAAACTAGCATGTGAAATGCATGAGATGTCCTGGAAAAACAGATGTATGATCATCACCTTATGTGCAGAAGTCTTATGATGTCTAATGCTATAAATAAATTTTAAAGTACATTAAAGAAAACAGGCATAGTTACTCCTGATTTCTAATTCAGAATTTGCTACATTATGTGAGTTTAAAGGAACATACATTACTTTGTTTTGAGTATTTTTTTTTCATTTGTAGATCTTTGTGAATGTAGGGGGCAAGATGTTAGGAAGAAAACTCTCAGAATGCTGGAGAAATCATTAATTATTTAAAAATACATTAAATTATTTTTCTTTTAAATTCTTAAATATTTTATTTTTCTATGCAGCATTCTGTATAAGAACTTTGGATTAAAAAAAATAGTATGTAGTCAAAACCTAATAATTTCCCATTTGGCTACCTTACAAAAGAGCTACATAATCCTGTAAATCCTACTTCACTCTGTGGATCAACTGATTCTACTTTCTACTCTCATAAGCAGGCAATCTGGAAATTGTCTTTGAGTCAGGTACTTTGAAGCTTGCTCTCCTAGTGATTTGCAATATATGAAGACTTTTTTGAGAGAAAGACAACATTTAATAATGATAATATTTTCATAAAATAATTTATAGAAATTTGAAACCATCTTTTGGAAAATTGACCAGATTCCATGGACATTCTGAAAAAAAAAAATTACATTTTTGCTTTCTTCTGATGTACATGCTTTTCTGGTTTTCCCACTGTGTTGAATACTGGCTTTTGTCTACATACTATAATTTATGAATCCAGAGGCTCGTATTGGAAAATAAGGATGAATTTTGATTATTCTTATATGCCTGCTGAGGCTTATTGAGTATTTTTGTTTATTTATATAGATATATTTGATTTAGTTTATTTTTCAACTCCAGTTTTACATTGGAACAAAAGTCTATCTCAGAGTGACACTGAGATATAAATTGTGATTATCCTTGTTTTAAATTGATATCTCCAATTTGTCAGATTAAACCAAAATACATGCCAGCCTACAATTTGTACAAGGATATGTAGTTTTGCTCCCAGCAATAATCTAGGTGAGAAAATAAATCTGTCCCGTTGGACTTCCTTTCATTCTTCTGCTGTTTGTTTTACCATATGCAAAATTTGCTTAGAATTTGTATACTCTTATTTCTTACAGGTTTTAGATGTTGTTACTGTGTTCTCAAGTACTTTCTTCTAGAATTCATGACTAAGAAAGTTAAAGTGTTTGTCTCTGGCTTTACTTCTAGCTTTTACCTGAGTGAAGTTTGCGTTTGAAATTTGCCTTCACCAGATGTAATTTTTAGTTTAGGAATGAGGTTTTCCTTTTTAATATCCTGTATTTTCAATGTTGTTTTCTGTTGGCAGATACAGGCTCTTTAGAAGAGATAGGCAAGGAAAGAGAGGTGGAGGTGTGGTGTTATGTGTTAAAGAGGGCATTGATTGTGTTGAAGTTGAAGACAGACACGCCAAGGTGGAATGTTTATGGATAAGGATAAGGGGGAAGGATAATGTCCTGATGGGAGTCTGCTACAGACCACCTGACCAGGATAAAGACACTGATGAGTTGTTCTTTCAGCAACTTGGTAATGTCTCACATTCGCCAGCCCTTGTTCTTGTGGGGGATTTCAACTTTCCAGATGTCTGCTGGAAGTATAACACAGCAGAAAGGGGGCAGTCCAGAAGGTTTCTGGAATGTGTGGATGATAACTTCCTGATGCAGCTGGTGAGAGAGCCTACCAGGGGCAGTGCTCCGCTAGATCTTCCGTTTACAAACAGGGAAGGGCTGGTGGAAGATGTGGTGGTAGGAGGTCGTCTGGGGCATAG
>VWZO01001800.1:131983-161504 GCA_013396975.1 Bucco capensis | reverse complement strand
GCTGAACATGAGCCAGCAGTGTGCTCAGGCGGCACGGAAGGCCAATGGCATCTTGGCCTGGATCAAGAATAGTGTGACCAGCAGGACTAGGGACGCAATTCTCCCCCTGTACTCAGCACTGGTGAGGCCTCACCTTGAATACTGTGTCCAGTTCTGGGTCCCTCACTTCAAGAAGGATATTGAGGTGCTGGAGAGGGTCCAGAGGAGAGCATGAAACTGGTGAAGGGGCTGGAGGAGAAGCCATATGAGCAAAGGCTGAGAGAACTGGGACTGTTTAGCCTGAAGAAGAGGAGACTCAGGGGTGACCTTATCGTCCTCTACAGCTATCTGAAGGGAAGTTGTAGTCAGGTAGGGGTTGGGCTCTTCTCCTTGGCAGCTAGTGACAGGACAAGAGGCCATGACTTAAAGCTGCAGCAGGGGAGGTTTAAACTGGACATTAGGAAGCACTTCCTCACGCAGAGGGTGGTTGTGCACTGGAATGGGCTGCCCAGGGAGGTGGTGGAGTCACCAGGTGAGGTGTTTAAGAGAAGATTGGATGTGGCACTGAGTGGCATGGTTTAGATGTTGTGGTGTTATTGGGTCATAGGCTGGACTTGATGATCCTGGGGGTCTTTTCCAGCCAGCCTTGGTGATTCTGTCATTCTGTGATTAGCTATCTAATGATGCTGATCAACACTACTACTGTTCAGTAGTTTAGTTTTGTTTTAGCTGTCCCATAAAAGCTGCACTGATGAAAGCGTTTGATCAAGCTTTAGGTTACAAGTACAGCAGGAAGCTTTTCCTACTGTGAGCTTCCTGATAAAACTGGACCTCAGTGGCGTGCCTAGTTTTATCTAGGCATAAAGCATGGATAATAGTAAACTGCCTGCATTCCATCTCTGTGAGCTTTCTGTTTGTCACTGGTGTCTATAATACCTAGATTTGCAGCTGAATTTAGGATTTTGAAGCTTTGTGTTCTTTTCCATTGTATGCACTATTCTGTAAAATACTTACTAAAATTATTTTTATCCCTATGGTGGTGATTTAGTACAGGAAATTACATCAGTTCCTGCTGTGTATGTTTTTTCCCCTTTCTTTCAATATGAATGTAATATAGTGTATTTTCAGGCTAGATCTCACTATCTGAGGTCATACTAAAATGAACTCCCTTTGAAACTATGTTAGTGCAGATGTAAAATAGAAAGCCAAACCACCTTATTGGTTCACGATAGTTCTGTGTTTCTGTTGTATGTTGATCAGATAGACCTATCTAAAATTTTACTTTACATATACTTTTATTTCATGTCAGATGTGTAGTTTGCAGTGTCAGTTACTTTACGGACTCTTAAGTCATCCCACAGATTTTCATAGAATGTTCCTAAACTTTTTGGATGAACTGTTATCTTGCCTCAAAACATTTTATGGAGCTTTATGGATTTTTTTCAAACTTGTAATTAAAAATGTTATTAAGCTACTTGTTTTTTATAATATGATTCTAGGAATAGCTGTGGACTCTTTATCATGACATTTGAAGCAAGCCCATAATGAAGCAGTCTGATGGTTCAGCAGCTACTGGTTCATGACTTCTTCCTCTAGCAAAGTTTTGTTTTTTCCAGATATTGCCAGTAACTTATCTATATAACAGCTTTAAATTCTCTGTTGCAACACATTCACATGGTATGTGTTAGTGCTGCACTATCCTGAATTTTAAAGCTATTGAGTAATTGATATTTTATTTTTGTGTATAAATTAGTAGATTCTCATTTTTCACAAGTGTTCACTTACGCCTTAGTGTAAGTGAACATATTCACCTAATAAAAAAACAAACCCCAAACCTTTCTCATTTGACTTGCAGGTATCTCCATTTTACTGATATTAGAGAGAAAGTGACTTAAGTTGGCGTCCTTTTGGAATCCTTGTAGCCAAAGGTAAGCATAATTTCTAACCAATGACAAATATATTTTTAGTATGTTTGTACTATTACCCTGCCTTTTAAATAAAATGGTAGCTATGCTGATGTCATTCTTGATGTTTGACATCTCACAAACTCTGATTTCTTTGGGATAGTTAAAGCATCTTAAAAAACCCATGAGAGAATCATTTATGTGGCTCAGCATACAAGCAAAGTTCAGTCTTTTTTGAAATCTGTAACTTGGCAGATTGCCTCTCATTAATATTGAAATGTGTGGTACAATCATTTTGAGACAAAGCTTTTTATACAGCTGTTATTATACCGAAGGATGATTGCACTCTTTAATGCATTGAATAAGCCAAAAATAAAATCATAATTTTGGTTTATTTGAAAATTCTTAGTTTGGACTTTTTCTGGGAAAAAGCTAATATGACCAGAAATAGACACTAGCATATTATGCTGAAAGAGTGTCCTTTGTGAGTGCTAATTAGACTGCTTGTAGGAAATTCTAAGCCTGCAGTTGTCAAAAATCATGGTATCTTGATACTTTCTGCAATAGGTGTTAAGAGGCGTGGTCATCCTCCTGTGGCCTCTAATTCTGCAGACTCCTTGGTCTAGGCCAACTGAATTGCTTTATAGTTCTAGCATATGACTCAGGTTTAGAAATACTTCATGTTGGTGAACACAATCTCTCATCTGATGAAGACATGCTCCCTGCAGCACAGTGAAGAAATGAATAATGTTACAATTTTTAGAGGGATGAACACCTTCCTGCCCTTGTGTGCATGTATATATACGTCTGAAAAAAACAATTTTGGGGGATTTATAGATAAATTGTTTGCTTTCAGCAACATGCAAACATTTGGGAAGTATTTAAATACAAACTTGAAAAATTTGATCAAGTTCATTCATTCTATTGTCATTGCATGGGTTCACCAAGAATACTATAATCTAGAGAAATCTGCCACATAAATAATTCTTGATAATACGTCTAGTAATCTGATCACTTTCTGACACTGTAAATGTGTACTGTAACTACTTTTGTTTGAAGAATGGAATATCAATATTGCTAATGATAAAAAGTGGAAAACAAGCAGTGTGTAATTGTGTGAGTCTTGAGTAAGTTTCTTAGCCGCTTGTGGTCCAGGTGAAAAACTTAGTCTTTTACAAACAGTATCAAGAAAACTAACTTAAAAGCAATGACATATATGCAAAAATAGCAATATGGATTTATTGTATTACAAGCTGAGATAATACTGAGAGAGAGGATTTATGGGAGGTCTCTTTTGTAAAGAAGAAGTAGAATAGTACAGGGCCCCTTGTGGCTCATTGAACATTCCTGGTGCCATCTAATGCCAAAATCTTCTATTATTTGTTAAGTTCAACACTAAGCTATGTTTGCCTAGGAGTTTGGGTAAACTTGATTTTGAAAAATGTAAACCTAGAGTGTTTTGTAGACCATGAGAACTTATATACTCTTTTTCTATTGTAAGTACAATATCTTATCTATAAGAAGATAGAAAGGAAATTTTTCTCATTGTAGAAAACTGATAGTGGTTTTATATTTTAAGCAAGCTTAGTAGTTAAC
The DNA here is from genome assembly GCA_013396975.1 of Bucco capensis. Taxonomy (NCBI): domain Eukaryota; kingdom Metazoa; phylum Chordata; class Aves; order Piciformes; family Bucconidae; genus Bucco; species Bucco capensis. Next base: position 158,025 of record VWZO01001800.1, on the reverse strand, counting down.
CATTTATTAAATTATGGTAACAATAAAAAGTAAGAAAAAAAATTATTCGTGTTTAAGAGGTATTTTTTAAATGGTCACAGAAAACAATATTTGAGAAATGTTTACAATTTTAGCTATTAAAAAGGGAATCCAAATTACTTATATTAGGTTGTTTAGCTCTTGCAACTGCATAGATCTGTCTTAAGTCTGTAGATGAACTGTTAAGGTAGGGGAACAGATAAAAAATTAGAGGCTATACATCCACATAGAGGTGTCAGATTTAAGTAACAAACTTATGCATATTTGCGTAAGTCATCATCTGCTTCCTGACTGAAATATTGATTGGGAGAATAGGTACAAATGTGTGAAGTGGATATAGAATCAGTAAACCTAAATGTAGCATTTGGTCTTAATTTTGCATCCAGTGGCATATTTCCTTTTAATAATAATAATATTAAAAAAATTTAAAATAAATTCATCTTTCTTCACTTTTAGCTGCTGATAAACCAAACCACTATTCCTTTAATGTTTATGATAGTTGTTTTATAGGGTAATATATGCGTGCAACAATTCACCTGATCTTGAAGTTTGGTATTTTGGTAATATATGTGAGCTGGGAAACAACCCGCTTCTAAAGACTTACGCATTTATGTGAATTAATGAAAACCTAAACAACTGACAGTTTGTATTATGCTGTTTGTAGTTGTGATATGAAGGTAGATAGAACAATGTCGTTGTGGCTAGGCTTCGTGAACGAAGATCCAGGGAGGGCTCCACCCACGCTTCTCATCAGCTCCTTTTCCAAGCGCGCTGATAAAAAGAGGCTAGCGGATAGCACCCTCGAGCCTGCGCAAGGGATTTTTTTTAGGTGAGACACAGCATGCACAGAGCTGGACCCACCCTTTAGTCCTAAGGTTCATGTGCCAGGGCCTAGCAAGCTTGGACACCGGCAGCGAGGTCCTTAGGATGGAGGTTTAACCTCTTAGATGGAAGGCCTTACAGGGCTAAATGAGCTCCATCTACCCGGGTTTGGAATCAGAGTTGTCCCTCTCCTAGGATGACTGCCAGAAGGCTAATGAGCTCATCCTACCCATCCAAGGATTATAGGAACATGGGTTTCACTCCCCACACTTTCCCGTTGGCAATGAGTTTAATGCTCCCTCTGCTGTCAGCAGTTATTGCACCAGGGGCCACAGGAGACCCCAAGTGATTTTCAGACTGTGCCTGAATAGAACAATGTAGTTCATGCATAAACATACCATATTTTCAGAAACTAATGGAAAGAAAGAATGTATATCAGGAAATTTGATCCAATAATATATGTAGAGTTTAGTGTGGTTATGACTTTTTCATGGAAAAACATGGTGTATATTTAGTGTAAAGAAAATAGTTTTCAGAAGCAGAACTATACTGGACAAATAATGGAATTGCTAAGGTGGGCAGGCGCCTCTTGGGATCACGTAGTTCAACCTCCTGCTTAAGGATGGTCACCTAGAGCATGTTGCTCAGGGCCAAGTTCAGTCAGGTTTTAAATATCTTCAAGGGTGGAGGCTCCACAGCCTCTCTGGGCAACCTGTTCTGTTGTCTGACTCTCACAGTAAGAAAATATTTTCTTATGTTTAGATGGAATTTCATGTTTTTCAGTTTGTGTCTGTTGCCTTGTATCTTGTCCTGTTGGTGAACACCAATAAGAATAGTCTGGCTCTCTCTTCATTGCCCCCAGTCAGACTCTTGGTAAGATCCTCTTTGAGCCTTCTCCAGGCTGAACAGTTCCAGTACGCTCAGCCTTTTCTCATGTGAAAGATGCTTCAATCCCTTAGTCATTTTAGTGGTGCTTTGCTGGATTTGCTCCAGTAATGCCATATTTTTCTTGTACTGAGGAACCCAGAATACAGTATTTCAGATGTGATGAGGGAATGTTGGTGCAATGTTAGCTCTAACTAGTAAGTGAAAAATACCTAACCACATCACTTTTGTTAATAGCAATGTAGTTAGTGATTCTTTATGATGTCTGATGTCATAGAATCATAGAATGGTCAGAGTTGGAAGAGACCTCTAGTCCAAACCCCCCTGCAGCGAGCAGGGGCACCTGTAGCTAGATAAGGTTGCTTAGCCCCCTGTTTAACCTGATCTTGAAAATCCCCAGCCTCTCTGGGCAACCTGTTCCAGTGCTTCACCATCCTCACTGTGAAAAAATTTCTCCTTATATCTAGTCTAAATCTCCCCTCCTTTATTTTTAAAGCCATTACCCCATTACCTCTTGTTCTATTGCACAGACCTTGCTAAAAAGTCTGTCCCCATCTTTCTTATAGGCTCTGCTTGAGTACTCATACGTCATGATAGGGTCATCCTGGAGCCTTCTCCAGGCTGAGCAACTCCAATTTCAGCCTGTCCTCATAGGAGAGGTGCTCCATCCCCCTGATCATTTTTGTGGGCCTCTAACAGTTTTGTGTCCTTATACTGAGGACTCTAAAGCTGGACGCAGTGCTCCAGTTGAGGTCTCACCAGTGCAGAATAGAGGGGGCGAATTGCTTCCCTTGACATGCTGGCCATGCTTCTTTTTATGCAGCCCAGGATTCAGTTGGCCTTCTGGACTGCAAGTGCACATTGTCAGTTCATGTCCAGCTTTTTGTCTGGCAGTACCCCCCAGGTCACTCTCCACAGGGTTGCTTTCAACCACATCATCTCCCAGCCTGTATTGATATTGAGGATTGCCCTGACCCAGCTGCAGGACCTTGCATTTGGCCTTGTTGAACCTCAAGAAATTGACACAAGCCCACTTCTCAAGCTTGTCTAAGTCCCTCTGGATGGCATTCTGTCTCTCTGGCATGTCAACTGCACCACTAAACTTGGTGTGATCTGCAAACTTACTTAGTCAGTGAGGTAGACTTACTTAATTTCAGGTTCCTTGGGTGATCACAAACCTGATCTTCCCTTACAGTGGGAGGGACTTTGCCTCCCTGGTTCCCATCTTATTGTACACCAACTCAGGAAGTGTGAGGAGTTGCCAGTGAAGACTGAGGCAGGATAGTTACTGAGTACCTCAGCCTTCTCCTCATCCATTGTTACCAGTACAGATTCTTTGACCTTCCTTTGGCTGTCATACCTGTAGAAACTCTTCTTGCTATTCATTGCATCCCTTGCCAGTTCTGTGCCTTAACCAGAGTTAGTGGAAATACTTCTGAAGATAACTGAAGAATGGGTCAAAACCATGTCCTCGGAGCTTGTTTTTGGTTGGTACCAGAACTGTGCAGGCTGATTGGGAAGGTTGGAAAAAGGAGCTATGCATTTGTGAAAATGGAGAAATAGACTGTGTGACAAAATAGGAAATATGAAAAATTAAAAAAATACAAGAATTTGAAAATGATTCGGAGAGAGTGCCAGACCCCTTCTGGAATTAAAGCTGATGAAGGATGTGAAAGGCAACAAAAACTTGCTACAAGTACATAAGCAGCAGAAAGAATGTTAGGGAAAATGTGAGACCACTGATGAATGGATTAGGGGATCTGATGAGAGAACACAGGAAAGACTGAAGTACTCAAAACAATTTTTACCTCAGTCTTTGCTGGTAAGGCTTACCTTCAGGAATCCTGGAAACTGTGGAGCAAGGAAGATTTACCCCCAGTGGAGGAGGATTAAACTAAGGAATATATAAACAACCTGAGCATGAAGAAGTCCATGGGACTTGTTAGGATGCACCCATGAATGCTGAGGGAGCTGACTGATATCAGTGTGAGGGCATTCTTGAATTTCTTTAAAAGGACATGTCAATTTGGAGAGGTTCCTGAGGACTGGAGAAAAAAAATTTCAAGAAAGATCTGGGGAAGTACAGGTGGATCAGTCTTGTCTGTCCTGGTGAAGGTGACAGGGCAAGTAATCTTGGAATGTATTTCCAGATACCTGAAGGACAAAAACGTGCCTGGGAGTAGTGAGCATGGATTTTAAAAGGGAAAATCCTGCTTATGCCACCTGATATCCTTTTATGATGAGATAGCTGGCTTAGTGATTATGGGAAAATAGCGTTGATTAAATGGACAGTGAGGTAGACTGAAAGCTGGCTTAACTGCCAGCACAGAAAGTCCAGCAGGAAACCAGTTACTAGTAGTGTAGTTCAATACTGGCTTCGCTAGTTTTCCAGATGACAGGACTGCATGAACCTTCAGTAAGTTTGCTGATGATAAAAAACAGGAGTGTGTGATATCCCAGATCATTAGAATTCCATCCAGGGGGACCTTAATAGGCTAGAGAAGTGGGCAGAGAAGAACCTCCCTAGTTCATAAAAGGGGAATGCTACATCCTCCAGCTAAAGAGAAGTAACCTCATGAACCAGTACATCCTGGAGGCTAACCATCTGCAAAGCATCACTGCAGAAAAGGACCTGGAGATTTGGGTGGACAGCAATTTGAACATGAGGTAGCAACGTGCCACAATGTTCTTGTGGCAAAGAAGGCTGATGTTGTTGTAGGCTGTATGAGGAAAAGATTTGCTAGCAGGTTGAGGGAGGTGGTGCTGGTGAGGCCACATCTGGAGTACTGTGTGCTGTTCTGGGTTTCCCAGTACAAGAGAGATAAAGACATACTAGAAAGCATCAGTGCAGGTCACAGAGAAGGTTAAGGGATTGGAGCATCTCTGATACGGGGAAAGGCTGAGTGAGCTGGAACTGTTTGGCGTAGAAGACTGAGATCTCATTAATGTATAAATACTTATTTCAGTGGCGCCCAGTGACAGGACGAGTCAATGGCCATAAATTGAAATACATGACATTCCATCTGGACATAAGAGAAGACTTCTAACGTGAGGGTATTTGGGCACTGGAACAGGCTTTCAGGAAAGGTGGTGGATTCTCCATCTTCAAAGATTTTTACAATATGACGACATGGTCATGAGCAGCAAATCTGTCTGACCAAGCTTGGGCAGGGAGGTTGGACTAGATAATATCCAGCAGTTCCTTCCACTCGCAATTATTCATTGATTCTGAGAAAATTTATAGAAAAAGGGGAGAAATTGATGTATATGTATAAGCAGAAAAAGCTAGAGTATGTTGATAAATTCCATGAATTAAAAAGATGAATTCAAGGTCACTTGCAGATCATTCTCAATCAAGTTGCAGAGAAAATGCTTAGGTTGTTTATTCCTTGGTTAGTAAGCTTGGGTACCAGGGTAACATACATCAGAATTTTGTCAGGCCCAGTTCATTAGAGGGGAAAGATTTAATGAGATTTTGGAAACATTTTTCAGGGTCAAAATGCATTGTCTAAAATAACTATCAGTGCTTTGAATTTTGTGAAACCAGCTATGCTGTAATATTTTTACTCTATGGAATGCCTTAAGTGATTCTTTTCAGTAAATTTTAGTCTTAAAATATGGGTAATATGATACAGATGACCTCTTGTTATATTTGGATTTCTCTTGGGCAGCCTGTCACATCTACTCCTATCTAAAAAATGCAGACAGCTTAAAATAATCTCTTGCTGGCTGACCTGGTCTGGTTATTAACCCAGCACACTCTGAGCTCTGTCTATTTGCAAAGATGGGAGGCAGGGGGGAGGGGCCAGGGGACAGGAGGTGATGAAGCATCTAGTCTCAAAAATAGAAATCTCACAAGTACTCTATTTGTCTTTGTTAGTCCTCTAAAAATTTATTCATTTGCTACAAACAATGCTTTGTAGTTCTTACCTGTTAGAGTTTATGTAATTTTTTCTTTGTCTTGGCATCGCATTCTTATCATTTAGCCTAGTAACCTGATTTGCTGCCTCATCAAATTCATCCTTATGAATGGAGTGTGTACTCTCTGGTGCATGGCAGGGTGGGGAGGGAGGAGAGGGGGTGGGGAGTAAGGAAAGGAATTTTCCCAGTTCCTTCACTTCATCTAGTGCCTGCTTGTATGTTTTTTCTGTTTCATCTTATTGCAAATAGGACAAAGTGATATGGATAGAAAGGAGTCATACTTTAAAAAAAATAAACAGGAAGACTTTCTTCTTGAAGTTTCTTGAGATTTCCTTGTCATCTTTAAGACCAGTGACATTAACTGCTCTGGACAGCTTCAGGAAGGGCAGGGCTACATGCCAGCAAGTACTGGGGATCAAAGTCCACTGCAGCAACAAAGTTTTCTCAAAAATAAATTTGTAAACATTTTTTGAAGTTGTTATTTCTAAGAGGAGCATGAACATGTGCTTCCATTTCAAGTACTTTTTGTTAAGTATATATACTGCCTCCTTAGAAGAGAAGAGTTCAGTTGTTTCTGTATGTGACATCCTTCCTTTTGTCATTTGTCTCTTGGAGATTATTGAAAAATAATCTTTTTGTTTAATATTAATGATGATAACTGCTGATTATGTTTGGGTGACTGGCAGAGTAGATAGACCATCTACTTCTACTTTCCCTGCCTTTATTTTTCAGTAAGCTTCAATGTACCATTCACAGATATTTACTTAATTTCTCTTACTTAGTGACAAATGTTCCTCTCATATTACGTTTGGAAGCCAGTTAAAAAAAATGTGATTTTCATTTTTGACTCTGCTTTTATCTTTCCCTGAAGCAGGATTTATTTATTAATTTTTAAAGAAAATTGGTATCTTCCTGCTCATTTAAAAATTTAGAATACAGCTGTAAATAGATTTTTTTTTTCTCCCTGTTTTGTTCTCTTTGGCAAGCTTTTCTTTAGAATTTAAGGAGTTGGCTGCTGGTTTAATTCAAAACTATTTTCTAAGAATCAGATAAACTGATGTCATAGTCTTTAGCTTTACATATGCTAATTATTAGATTACTTTGGGCAGTTGGTAGCTTTGTTTGAGGAGAAGAAAGACTGTGGATTATATGAGAGTTGTAGGCATTTCAGCTAACCTGGTCTCCAGAGCAGCCAGTGTTTATGGTACTTCTAGTTTTGGCAAGGTAATCTTGAGTCTCTTACTTTGCATTTGATATAGTTGGACTTTGAAACAAGTGTTTTTAAACTACATAGTAGAAATAAGTGTTTGAAATACTTTGTTTTTCTCAAATGGGTTAATGTATGCAGCCATGATTAATTTTAAGTTACTGAAGTGTGTTGTTAGGATGAGGTAGAAAGGAAACTTGTTCTGTGTTAGCATCATTACCACTACATTGAGTTGTTTAGATTGACATTCTGTATCAATGTAGTGAAACGATGTAGCTAAAAAGTTAAAATGAAGTGTATTTTTAAGTTCAGTTTGGTTCCCCCCTTTTTTTGAGGGGTTAGCAGAGTGTCTCTTTAAAGAAGTAACTGTGCAAGTATAAAAATTGTCAGACTGAAATTATGCTGTAAAGTGCGTTTAATGAAATAAGATGATTTTTTTCTTGAGTCTCCATATTTATATTCCTGAACCCTTGTATTTTTGTGTTATTAAGCTCACACAGGAAACTAAAATAGAATTAACCATTTTGTTAGGTGTATGTGGCTTACTCAGGCACAGTCTGAAAATAACTTGGGGTCTGCTGTGGCCCCTGGTGCGTTAACTGTGCTGACAGCAGACGGAGCATTAAACTCATTGCCCACGGGAAAGTGTGGGGAGTGAAACCCATGTTCCTATAATCCTTGTGTGGGTAGGATGTGCACTTATAAAAGGCACTGATGAGGAGCGTGGGTGGAGCCCTCCCTGGATCTTCGTTCACGAAACCTAGCCATACATGTGGCTTACTATGAGGTGTGTGCATGGCTTCTAGAACTATATACGGAAATAATTATTTCATTGTTGGAAGCTTCAGATTTCCTAGTTTGACAAAAGTGAACTAAAGAACAGTTTGAAAACAGATACATTCATGACGGAGAAATAACATCACAGTTGCCAGTGAAACAGCTTCAAGAATACAGAAAGTACAGAACCCAGTGAAATTATACCTGTGACTGTATTTCTGAGACAAAAATTGAAAACTTATTTTGATGCTGCTGTGACCTGGGGTGTATTTAACAACTTTTCGCAGATAAAAAGGTTCACTCATTTGGTTTATTTATTATTAGGGATTTTTTTAATCTGTCTTTAATCTATCTATTACAAGAAAGATATGGATGTGCTGGAGCCACGTCCAGAGAAGGGCCACGAGGATGATCAGAGGGCTGGAGCACCTCTCCTATGAGGACAGGCTGAGAGAGTTGGGATTATTCAGTCTGAAGAAGAGAAGGCTCCAAAGAGACCTTGTTGTGGCCTTCCAGTATGTGAAGGGGGCCTACAAGAGGGCTGGTGAAGGACTTTTTAGGATGTCAGGCAGCAATAGGACTAGGGGGAATGGATGTAAACTTGAGGAGGGGAGATTTAGGTTGGATATTAGGAGGTTCTTCTCCATGAGGGTGGTAAGACACTGGAACAAGTTGCCCAGAGAGCTGGTGGAAGCCCCATCCCTGGAAGTTTTTAAGGCCAGGTGAGATGGGGCTCTGAGCAACCTGATCTAGTGGGAGGTGTCCCTTCCCATGGCAGAAGGGTTGGAACTAGGTGATCTTTAAGGTGCCTTCCAACCCTGACAATTCTATGATTTTGTTTCTGATCAAAATATGAATAAATCTTAACTAAATAATTTTCTTTTTATTTCTTTTGCCAGAAAAATCAATCCCTCATACTAATCCTCCTAAAGTGTTGGCTATAAGCTCTATGGATGGCTGATGAGGGGCTGGTGATAGAGCCCGTTCTACTGGGGGCATGCATTCTATTGTGTGCCACTCATGGCCGACACACTCCCTTTTCTGGAGCTTTCTCATTCTTTCTTTCTCTTTGTTTCACCCACTAATGCAGTGGTTTCCCTTGTCCTTCATCCTTTCTCTAAAATAAGTAAGTAATTGTCCGACAGCTTCTTTTCTCTTTGCCTCACTTAAGCCACAAGGTTATATGCAAATGATCCACATAGCTGCTAAAGAGAAGAAAACTGAGCTCGGTTGGTGCATGTCCTTACTGGTACAAATTAGGTACAAATATTTATATTTGGTATGTATTTTAGGCATATGTGTTCATATGCATCCTAACCTGAAGAATCAAGCAATCCAATCTTGCTCAGGCTGTGGGTAGAAAGACTGCAAAACTGATTTGTTCTGGATGTTTTATAGACTTAGAGAGAAACACTGGTAAGGAAATAGTAATTTTAGTTAGAATTAATTGGTAATACTTAATTGTTTAGTTCTTTAAAATTATTTTGTCTAGCACTTCTATTTATAGTCAATTAACTTTCTTCCTCTTTTTTTCCCTCCTGCCAACTCCATGCCTGGACTGTTAACATATAACTTAAGTTTTGTAACTGACAGATTTTTTTTTAATTTTATTTATTTTTTATTGCTCTAAGTGACTTACTTCTAAGTGCCAGCTTTGACTAGAATATACTTACCATCTCCATTCAACCCTTGATAACCATGCTGATTTGCATGCAGACAGCAATCTTCGTTATTTTGATTCAAGTGTAACCACCTTGATGATCTTTCATTTTTACATGGGACATTTAAGTATTCAGCCCTTCAACTGCCCAACCGCATTGGGCAGATTTTACTAAAATAGCTTTTTACTTGTGTTTTCTTCTCTAGTTAGCAGAGGTAGAGCTAAGGACAGTGTAAACAGATATTTAATTATATTTAAATTACATAATGTTGTAAAATGACCTTGTTTCATGGCATGAAAGGAGGTCTTACTGATATTTCACACCTCCTACGAAGGCTACCAATATGATGGATTGAGGGTGAGTGGTTGTTTTTGTTTGAACACTACAGTTCTTACACTCCCTTACAAAAATTGCCATTACAAAGGCAGACTAGAAATGTCTGCATGTATTCTATGAACGAATCTTTGCAGCATATGATTCACAAGTTTTTCCATAACATACACGCTACCTTCTTTATTCAGTTATAAGGTCTACTTATTAATTGAATCAGAAGACATCTGGTTTCGATACTGATTCATGTTTAAAAAAAAATCTTTCCGTTGGCCACATATGTGGTCTGTCAAGTGGTATGCATTCCTCCTCTGGAAGCAAACCTTTCCAGAAAAGTACTGCCTACATGTCTATTGCCCAGACTCAGGGACTACTTCTGTTGTCTTGTCTACAGTTATGAGATGTTGATGATGATTAGAACTGGGAAGAATTATTTTTTTTTTCCATTATGTGCATATTTTGGTTTCTAAGTGTTTCTGTATTTGGTGAGGATGAAGTGGGGATCTGCAGACTTCCCTCAAGATTCCTCCCTACTTCAGAGTAGCCAGTTGCTCTGTAGTTTCAGGATTTCACTGGGGTGTTGATTGCTGAGGTTCCATTTTTCGAGACTTGTTGCGATAAGATTGAATTTATTTCCCTGGATTAAACAGAGAAGTGAGAACTTCTTACTGAAACCTGAGTGATACTGCAACACAGCAGTAACACGTAGTTATAAATATTGCTTAGAAAACAACCTGTATATTGGACAGACTGCATTTGTTTTTTTAAATTAATAAAATAACTTTTCTAAAAACAAAAAAAACCCAAACACCCCTCACCCACCTAACCCCTGCAAACAATCCACACCAAACCAACCACAAACAAACGAACGAAAAAACCCAACAGACACACCACCAACTAAAACCCTTCTCAGAGTATTTCAGGGTAAGAAAATGCTTCCTATGTAGCTGCTCTGGATAATTTTTCCTGTGTTTGTACTTAAGTTCTACAGGTTTCCACAAAGCTGCTTTTCTCCAGTAGACTCAGAATTTTTATGTTAATGTGTACTCTTTCCCCAGTCACTTCACACTGTCACTGCTTCTATAGAGTTCAATGAAAATAATGGCTGGCTTGTTTAGCTTAAGCACAATATGCTTCTCTAGTAGTTTAACCCAATTTATTTTAATGTTCAAAGCATTGTGCATGGTGTATTGAATTCTGTCTCAGTGTACTGTAGAATCATTGTGTGTAAAGGAACAATTAATTGCATATCAGTAAATTGCATTCAATTTTTGTGCATTTGTTTAATAATGTGCATTTTTATAACTTAGTTACAAATGTTGCTGAAGCCTGCTTTAAAATTTATTAAAAATTAAGTGATTCAACAAATACTCATTCAAGTTGTACTTTGTTTGGGCAGCAACTATACAAAGAACCATTGCTTTAAAATGACCTGTTTGTTTTTTAGTTTTTAATTGCTTTTGTCTAACTGGGAAGTCAGTTCTAATAATAGTTTAAAACAAACTACTGATGTATTTTTACAAAGTTAACTTATTCTAGTTTTTTAAGCAATTGAGAGGGAATTAGATGGACTCATTGCTTTACCTCCAGATGAGATGACAGGTATATCTTAACAAAGTGTGTAGTCTTACAGAAGCCATAATGTTAGCTCCTTATACAGACTTGTGAGGAAACTATGTTCCTGGAGAAAACACAGCAATAAAGAATTATTCCCTTGTAAAATTCTCTCTTGTGTGTTTCCTGCATACAAGATCACTTCTTATATTCAGCTGGTACTAGTCTGAGTCCATTCAAATAGGAGAGACACGTTGATCTGAAATTGGGGCTGTTGGATGTCAAACTAGGCAAATTTGGAAGGGTAGTGTTTTACCTGAGAAAAGTGGCTATAGATTTGCTTTAAATTTTCTGCAAAGACTAATAAGTTGGTCTGCTACGTAACTGACATTTGTTGACAAGGAATAATATGTGGCTTAGTTTGAAATACTTTAGGACTTCCACACTGGGTATTGGAATGGAAGAACTGATTAACTTATGAGTTGATAGGCCTTTATTTCTTTCATGAAGAGTTGTATTAGTAAGCATAGAGAGAGATATGGAAGAATTGTTTTGACTGGAACACTAAGTGTAGTCTTTAATAATAAAAGGTATTTTTGAAGTGTTTTAGCAAGACAAAACTAATTCCAATTAACACAGTACTCCTTTTATGAAACATGGGTTTGCAGGAAGATGTGACAAAATAATATAGCATTCCCTTTTCATCTGCAAGATGAGTTCCTGTAGTCATAAAGTACTTTGATCAAGAACAGTTTTTTCCATTTTCTTGATATGGATATTGTAATTTTTTTTTTCTTCATACATGTTTCATTTGTTCGAATTATTTTGTGGCTTCTGTGTGCATCTTTTAGGTTTTTACATAGTAATCTCAGTTTTTAAACTTAAAGATTTAAGTTTTATTAAGTATTGAAGACTTAACACTTTTAAGTAGCTTTAATCAGTTTCTGAAGTATTTATTTTGTTTTAAAAGCAAAGGCTAAATATTTCTATTTAAAAATAACAGCTAAAAAGAGAAATAGATTTAAAAAAAATAATTCTGTTATAAAAATGTATGATATAGTACCACAGGAATACTATACATTGTTTTCCGTATTAATGTCTCAATTTAGTTTATCTATATTAAAAATGTGTATTTTGTGATCTTTAATATCTTGTTTACTCATTTTCTCACTCAGCTTGTCATTTTTTGTAATTGGAGGGTTGCTGACAGTGTTCTCTGATGGGCTTTGTTTCGTGGAATTCTCTCTAGGCTACTGTTTGGAGTAACTAATTTGCTAACTTTAAGGACACATTGAATTACGTATTTGTTTTACCTTGGTTTTGTCAGGAGATGGATGCATGTTTTTAGTACCTATGTGTAATGCATGGTATTAACAGTTGAATTTAGGTACAAAGCCTTCTTGTTCAAAGGAAAAGAAACAACATTTATATAATCATACAGCGTAGTAGGCATTTTTAACAGTCCCATAGCTTACTCTCCTGGAAAGAAGGATAAAGGAAAATAAGTAACTGATGCTAGTAATGTTGTACAGTGTCTCATCTGACTGTCTTCGATACCACAAAGATGTATCTTGTTAGAATAAAAAGGACTGATAAATGATATTTTAGGAAGATATTAATAAGGAGGAAAGGCTGTTGAGATGGCAGTAGAGGATCAGTAATGACATCAAAGAGAACAAGGCATTCATTGGGGAAATAAAGAGTAGAACTGCAGAATGTAATAGAATGTGAAGTGGATATTCTAGGTAGGAAGGCTAAAACAAAGGGGATGTGCATTTAAAGTCAGCTGAACTTAAATGCTGTTTTGGAATGCTGGACTTCTGTAAGGGTAGTAGACCTTGTAAAGGATGAAGAAAAGGGTATTTATAAAAGAGAAAGAAATGGTCTTGGGAGACAGCAATGATGTAGGATGTTTCTTTTGATTTCAAGATGTTATAGGAGGCTGACATTGCCAGTACCAGGCAGATCATTTCTCGGTAACAGGTGTTCTTGAACAAGGGATTGGATTAATTCAGAGTTTTTCGAGACTGTTTTAGGCATCAGTGAGCAATTGGTTTGGGTCGAAAAGAGAAGATAGCGTGAATGTGTGGCTGGTGATTAGCAAAGCTGCTAGCTTTTGCCATCTCTATAGTTGCCTGCAAAATAAATAAAACACTTGATGACAACCGTTACCATCTTAACATTGCCTTGTATCTTAATTTACCTTATTGGCTGGCACCACACTGAATAGCTATGCCTGTTTAACTGTTACCTGTGAACACTCACATTCCACATCAAAGGATATCATGGTCCTACAAGTAAACTCTCTGGTTTGTGCTTCTTGGAAGAAGCATGATGTAAGTATGGATTGAGAAGGAAAATATTACATGAAGTGGATGATTTGATGAATACATGGCTCCTAGTGTATGGAAATAGAGAAAAGAGGAGGTTAAGAAGCACGCATCATTCTCATCATGTGGGATAAAGATGGGAGACTGAAAGACTCCTGCATTAGAAGGAAAGCACTGGAATAGATACAGATAGGAGCTACATCATGAGAGGTGAAGAATTCCTGGTGTATGCAGTAAACATGGCATGCAGATGCATACCATCAATTTTATAGAAAGTTAGCAAATCATTAGAATGGAGGGAAAACCATATATATGCTATTTGTTTTCTAAATATAAATTTGCCTAATGACATTTTCCTAGTGAAATGTGGACAATCAGTTAATGATGTGATGAAAGGCTGCTATATGCTGACAGCAATTTGGGACTGGTTTTTTCCCCTGAAGACTTGTCATTTTGGATAGAAAATATGAGCGGATTCCTGAATAACACTAGTAAGAAAAATAAGAGCGAAACTGTGAAACCTTCTTTTAAGCAGAATGACATAGTTCCTTAAAACGTAGTTTTAGTGGATGCCCCACACTCTCCCAATCTAGTATGATTCACTAATTTACATTTATGTCACTGCCAATGCAGGCCTCATGCAATCAAGCCTTCTGAAGTACAAATATGGCTTTGCATGATTACTTAGCAACTTTACAGCACTCTGTTTTGGCCCAGATTGCTGCCTAAGCTTTTATTTTAGCATAGTTTTCTAGTTGAGGGAGAGAGTTTTACTTTGTGTAAAATCAAAATTGTTGACCAGAAATGTAGTCTGCATTTTCAGAAAGCTTATCTTTCTTTATCTTACCTAGGAAGAAGAGGTCTTTTTCCTCTTAGATACCATAGTCTTAAAAATATTCCAGAGTCTATAAAATCTCTGCTCAGTTCAATTTAAGCCTATAAACCAGTGCTTAGAGTAGTTAATAAAGTGAAATGGAATTTGTGATTATATTTAATTTTATAGAAGATGTTTAAGTTTACGTATGCTTTCTTTGCCAAATATTTCTTAATGTGGACTTACAGACTAATGAGAGTGTGAATGCATTTGTATACAAGATTTTTGCCTACTTTCTGCACGCACTAGAGTGTGAATGTCTATATTGAAGTGTCGAGTCTACATATCGAGTCTACCATCAGTAAATTTGCGGATGACACCAAGTTGGGAGGGAGTGTCCATCTCCTGGAAGGAAGGAAGGAAGGCACTGCAGAGGGACCTGGACAGGCTAGGTGAATGGGCGGTGACCAATGGCATGAAATTCAACCAAGCCAAGTGCAGAGTCTTACACTTTGGCCACAACAACCCCATGGGAGACGAATGGCTGGAGAGTGGCTCAGTGGACAGGANCAGCCTTGGTGATTCTGTGTGATTCTGTGATTGAAGAATGTAGCCTTGAACATGCACAAAAATTTGCTCCCATACAGTTTGACTAGAAAAAATTCAAACAACTGAACTATACATTTGCATAGGAACGTAAGTATTTATTAAAATTCTNCTAGGAGTGTTGGTTGATAGCCGGCTGAACATAAGTCAGCAGTGTGCTCAGGCGGCACGGAAGGCCAATGGCATCTTGGCTTGTATCAAGAATAGTGTGACCAGCAGGAATAGGGATGCAATTCTCCCCCTGTACTCAGCACTGGTGAGGCCTCACCTTGAATACTGTGTCTAGTTCTGTGCTCCTCACTTCATGAATGATGTTGAGGTGCTGGNGTTTTTTTTTTAAAGTGAAAAATAATTTTTCACAATTGATGGTTAAAAACTGCCTAACTATTTTGATTTTATTGCCTTTTTGTATTACGAAAGTCTACTGATCATACTTTATTTGAGCTAGTAGAAATTTACATTAATTTATTGTATGGGTATTTCAGTGTATCTTTAATTGCTTTGGTTATTCAGGGTTTTTTTTATACTCATGTAGATTTATTTGTTTAAAAATGCAGAAAAGCTAGCTGACCAGATCTTGTACAAAATCCTTTTAAATTAACCACATTATGGATTGCCCTAGATAAGGATACTTTTCTTAAAGGGTCATAATGTTGACACGAATAGTTGAGAACTTTTGTGTGCAGTTTATAATTTGTTGACAAATATGCAGAGTTCAGTTTAGGGGGAAGCATTTCTCTAGGTTATAAAGAAAATAGGATTTATTTGATAGTGTCCTGAGTGTCCTAAATTTTGGGGAAAAATAATCTGACAAAGTAGGTGGGTGTGCTTTGAGAAGGGAGTTAGTGCCATTGGCCTAAGTTTCTCTTCTAATCTAATACTAGCTTTATAAGAGTCAGAAACTTTTGTGATTGTTCCTATCTAAGATCGGATTTTGAAATAAATGTTTAGTTTCTATAATGCAAATATGCCACAAAAAAAGAGGGAGATAATGTGCTGACAACTAGTAAAAACAGTTCCAGAAATATGCAGTCTGTATGAATGCAATTTGTTGGCTGATCAGAAACTTTGTGCTAAATCAAGGCCAATAATGAAATTCAGAGGCAGATTTTTTACAGTGCCTACACTGCATTACTATGCCTGTGTGTGAACACTTTAGATGGGTTAATTATACTCTCTTATTTGAACATTTTCATTTACATAAGGAGCAGAACTTAATAAATATAAAATTCAGTGTCTGAGTTATTAGATTGAGGTGTTACATAATCAGAATTTTAAAAGCAAAAGTTAAAACAAAATTTGCCCTATAAAAGCAAACCATTCCAGATGAATGTGAATTTATAATTAACATTCCCCATGCTAATCAACAGTGTTCCACAGTTATATTTTTCATACTTCCTAATAGTCTCACTAATAAGAAATTACCCTAATAAGATAATTCTTTACTTCCTTAATAATCTTTTTCCAGAATTTTTACCCTTTGGTCCTTCATCACAAAACACTAAAATTAGGAAGATGATAGCATGCTTATTATAACTTGTAGCTTGTCATCCCATACAAGTTTTTTCTCAGAATCCAAAGAAAGATAGGGCTCCGAGTAGCAGGAAGGTAAAACACTGGGGGGGGAGAAGTACAATTCCTGAATTATTAACAAATTGCTTTTAGGGTTGTAGCTGTTTACAAGCTAGTTTACTCTTTTGTCATCATGCTAAGAATCGGGAAAGGCTTATAGATGTTTTATTTAATAACTCCCTAACAGGAAGAAATACACCACTGAATCTGCATTTCTTAACTCCAGTAGCAAGAAGTCTACCTTCCAATTTAGAAAAATGAAGTCTTGCTTATTTGGCTCAGAATTTTTGAAAGATATGTTTTTACACTCTAATTTTGAAGGCAGTTGTTGTCTTCCTTTTTAAAATGAAAATATATAGCAATTTTTCTCAGCAGGACAATTTCAGGTAGTTCTCCGACATGCTTTTAACTTAAGCTAAAGGCAAAACTGGAGTGCAGATGATTAAGCTATCTTACTGAGGTGGTTTTTTTTGTGGGGGAAGGGGGTTGTTTTAGGGTTTTTTGTTTCTTTTTGTTTGTTTTGGGGTTGGGTGTTTTTTTGTTTCGGTGGGAGGGGAGCCAAAGGAAATGTTCCAGAAAGTTTACCTAAAATTTTTAAACAAAAAAACACTCTATATGTCTAGAATTATATGAATTATATGAAAAGTTTTTCTTCATCAAAAAACAACTGTGACTTTACAAAGCTGTAGAACTGGCCTATAGGTTGGCTTAAAGGTGCTTGTTTGCCCAAGTTATATTCTTCAGTGCCAGGTGGTCCAGGCTCAATTGCAATGTGCTTGTAAAAGTCATGTGGGCACAAGTTACTGAGTTATTTGGTATCTACCAAGATATTGAATGTATTTTGTTAATATTGTGAAACTGCTTTCCAAATTTACATTGTAAAATTAAGAACAAAATTGGTTTTGTGTATAAGTCTGTATGACTTAAGCTTATTATGGTCACCATAGATTTCAGAGTATTTTCTGTTCTTTTGGTTCAGAGAGAAAGGATATAAAAAAGTGAAATCTCTGTTCTCAGAAAATAACTTACTTAAAAGATTTTTAATGTGTGGTGATGTGATTCAGAAGATTCAGAAAACTGGCCAATAATATTACCAGTTTATGGTACCTCACAGTTCATGCCAGTTAATAAGTGATTACGGTCAAACTAAAACAGTTTCAAAAAAAAAAAAGAAGATAAAGGCTGCTGTTTTCTTTAAAATACATTTAATCAATGACTTGCTTCATTACTACTACAAAGAATTCAGAACTATGACATCATAGTCATTCTACTGCCAAATGAGCTGGCATGAAACTTATTTCTTCTTACTTTCTTGAAGATGTAAGAAACATTTTTTCCATAAAATGTGCCTCTGTACTCTATTCCTACTGAATAGTTTAGATCTCTACTGCACTGGAATGTTTCGTGTTTTTGAACACTCCATCTTTTGTCATAGGCAATGTTCAATGACTTTTTTAATTACTGGGAGAGCACATTCTCTTAGGTTTTTTTTTTCATTGTTGTGAACATTAATGATGGATGAGATTATTCAAGTTCTCATTTGCTTTAACAATGAAGTGGACTTAAGCTATTTTTTTCTTTTCCCCTAGAAATGAACTTGAGCTTCTGAAACTGCATTTATCCACTTTGTGATTCCCTCTGTGCCAAGAGGTTGCAAAATGTTGAAAAAGTGGTGTTAGCGGCAGCAACTTAATTTCTGAAGTGCATATAAGTGAATGTCTACAGTTGCATTTAGTAATTACAGACTATTTTTGTCTGTCCTGGAGAAATGGGTCTGGTCAGGATGGCACAAAGACAGGGCTTACAGGAGCCACACTGAAAAATTTTGAGAAGCGCTGTGTTTATTGTAAATACTCACTTGAAAGAACTTGTAATAGCTGTCTGAAACTATAGAACAACTCACCTCTAGGCTTGTTGTCTCAGAGGTGCTTTTTGCCCAAACTGTGTTGTTGAGTGCCAAGTGATGTTTGGAAATGTCAAGTGAATGCAATAGGCCTAGCAGGAGGAGGGAAGGGAACTGGCACATTGCCTTTGTGCATTTCATTGGTGTCCTGGTTTTGCTGGGACAAAATCATAGACCAGTCCTGGGTCTGAGGGCCATTAGCAGTTTTGAGTCAGCCAGGGCACCTGATCTGAGTTGGCTACAAGTGTATCCCCATACCATAAATGTCATAGTCAGTATAAAGGGGGAAGTTTGCTGAGGAGAAGTAGGTTTCCTTGCCTCTCTGAATGACTTTTCTGTTTATTATGACCACTGTACCTTGGCTGGGCTAAGTATAACTTCGTATACTTTATATTGGCCTTGGTATCAGTTTCGTTCTTTCATTTTACAGTGGAAGAGGGAGTGTTTTATAGTTTTGTTCACTGAAGTTCATAGTTAATAAGTACTGGCAGATGGAACAATGCTTAAAAACAAGATGCTAGTCTTATGCAATTAACTTAAAGCAATCTTTTTTTTTCTAAATGGATGCTTATGATATTACCTTGCTTGTCACCAGCAATTCCGCACAGATAAAGAAGAATCCTCATGCTTTTAAACCATCTATGAACTATTGAAGAAATTGTTGCTTCTTTTAGCTAAACCTCAAAAATCGCAACTATACTTATGCTGAAAAGTGATTTTGGCAATCTGTTTTCATTTCAACCTACAGACCTCCTCTTGTTTTCCTAATCCTCATTTTCTGCTGCGAAGGGGTCATTGGGTGATAGAGCAACTGCTCTAGTTTAACCAAAGCCATAGGCTAAGCATAGGCAATTCAGAAACTGTAGAATGTTTGAGGAATTATTGGCTGATGCTACATATATATGCAGAGAGGCTGTGTAGGGCTTTTGCAGTTTGCCTAGTTGCATGACAGGGTAGGAGTATGACCTTCTGCTGTCACTGGCCTACAGTTATAAGGCCTTGTCTACAGAATTTCTCTAGACCATTACCAAAGTAGTGTTTTTCTAGAATAATATTTTTTCTTGAAAGAAGCTGGAACAATTAACTTTGTGTGAGCCTTTTAATAGATACAGAAATTGGAGTCCTGTAGTAGTCCAACCTGAGTGTCATCAGATAGCATTATTATAGGAAGACACACGAAGATGATGAAGAAGTTTTTGATACTGGGGGGAAATATAAGGCTAAATCTTAAGTCAAAATCTGTGTTTAGCATAAGTTTCTTAAACCTTATTTTAATCATTGAAGTTTTATCTTAGATATCTACATACAACAGGAAATGGGATAAGATAGTATATGTAACAAAATAGTGTAATTTTGTAGGCACTGAGAATTAATATCATATGCAGATGTTCTGTGATACCCAAGGTTTTATACAGTTGCTGGACCTTTTGAGAGGTTATCTGTAAAATATATTGTTGTACATATGCCTTAAATACAAAAATCTGATTATTTTTAGCCACCAAGGTCTGCTGCAAGGAAGTATGTGGAGACCTGTAGGATAACATACCCAATTCTCATGAACATAAGCAGAAGAAAATTTCAACGTGTTCTCAGTTATCACTTACGGTTCTTACAGTTTATACCATTCAATCTACTTTGGGCACTAACTGTCTTATTGATGGTAATTTGTCAAAACTTTTGGAATGGAATAGGGAGTTTGTTACTCAAACTGTTGTGTCCCCATGGTTGAAATCCACGCTCCCTCTTTGATTGAGTCTTTCACTTATGGATGTACTTGCTAAGTTTTTTGCATTAATGAGGCTTATTCTTTCTACTTGAAAAAATTAGATGTCTCATGAGGCATTGGTGAGAGTGTTGCTGGTGAGAGTAGCATTAATTTTGTTCTAGTGCTAAATGTGTTTCTATTTGGAGGAATTTGGTGCTCTCTGGAGATGATGTTCAATGTGTGGGTTTGTGAGCTAATACCATGAAATCCAAGTCAGTGCTTAGGTTGATACAAATAGTCTGACCTCTCCAACATGAACATGGTAGACTTAATCTCTGCTCCTGTCTAAAGCAGTGTTAAAATAGAAACATGTAAAAGAACTTTCTTGTTCTGACTAAAAATGGCTTTGTACATTTCAAACACTCTCTTGAGTACTGTGTCAGAATCCAAAATCTGATTTGAGGAATAGGCAGCCTCAGCTATTTAATAGATTTATTGTTTTATGTTTTCACTGAGTGGATGAAAAGGCTTGATTGTAGGCATCACTGTAGTAGACTTATAAAAAGTGGAATTGCCTCTTCTGATTTTTTTGTGGTGTATTGACTCTGAAAAGTCAAAGCCTTGCAGTCGTATTCTCTCTTGCTGAACAGTTTATTTTCTTTGAAATTATGGATTTTTTTACCCCAAATCTTGCACCGATCCCAAACTGGTGTAATTCCAGTGTTTTGATAAGAAATGTGATGATCATACACAAGCATTGAAAATCATGTAGGCTGTTATAACTCTCAGTTATGACTCCTTCCCCCTAACCCCCAAATCAGCTAAGCTTGTGGTATGATTGTTGATGAATTATTCTGTAGATAGATTTCTGTAACTATGTCACTTCACAAAGGATTCTCTTCAGTTTCTTTTCAGACTCTCGCATTTCTCTTGCAAGCAAAGACTCTAAATGTGAAGAAATACAGTACAACTAAAGAAATGTGCAGCAAATACTCACTACACAACGGCTCATATATATTTCCATTAATCAAATGAGGGGCTTCCTATTCTTCTCCTACCTCTTGTCTGTCTGCATATTAATCAAGTATTTGAAATAGGCATAGGAGAAGTAACCATTTGTACTGTAGTAGCTATAGCTTTAATTGTAAATTTGATGTATAATAATTTGAACCATTTTTTATGAGATATGCTCATAATTTCTTCATTGTATTATTTCCAGTCCATTTTCCACAGCTGCAATCTGAATAAGTGCCTCAATTAGAGTTAGTGTGTTATCCTTTAATATTCACTGTGCCTCACAGAAAACTTTGAAAGAAATATTACGTTTAACAACAATTATGCTTAAGTATCATGGTTTTCTAAAGACATCTGCATGAAAACAAATGCATGAAGAACTCATTTTCCTCTTCCATACTCCTGTCTACAGTAATGATTCTGCCACATGACATCGTAATCAACTATCATATGATATCACAGTTAAGCATTACCACAATTTTCTGGCTTGGACACATAATTAAGTAGCATGGCTTAAAAACCAGGCATAGCCCTCATTTTGGTTCTGTGAAGAAATAACTGCTTTTTTAATACAATTTTCTTATTTTCAAGCACTAATTACCTTTTTTTTTTCTCTGTAGAGGCAACCTTAGTCTTAGGAAATGGTACCTAGATACAGATTTGCTCAATGGATTACCTTGTTCAGAACTTGTACAAGTACAGGCAGTCTAAGAACTGTGTTCATATTGTCTTTGCACTGCTCTTTATTGCACTTAAAAAATATATGGACCTGAAGGCAGAATTTTCTTGCAAACTTTGGATTCCCATAAAGTACCCACCTGTGTAGCTGCTACTCTGCTATACTGGCAAAATACATAACACTAGTATCCTACTATGTGTTTCTTTGAAGAGTGTAAACTAACCAGACTAAGCACACAGAAAATGCTGTGTAGAATCAATTGAATATAAATTAAATGTCTGATCTTCAGCTTTTGGCATATTATTTCTGCCTATACTCCTATTTTATCAAATTGCTCTTCCCATTTTTTAAGATTAGGAGTGCTTGGGAGTCATGGTTTATAGAATTGTCATTGTGATAAATAGTAGAGATTAATGCTTTCATCCAAATTATGCATTCTTTTTAGGATGATAACATTACATAATAATAGAGGCAGATTTCCAAAGTCTTCATCAACAAAATGATCAGAGAAAGACTTCTTAAATAATTCATTTCCATCTATCAAGGCTGACATGAGGCAGCATTACCAAACAACCTCCTTTTGACAGGATAGTTCAATAGTACAGTTCTTATTCATTGCTCTGCTACTGGCACAGGAACATTTGTGGGCGTCTATCCAGGTCCCCAGGAAACTTGGAATTGTTCCATATTAAAGAACTGTAACTGTGGCTAACAAACCAGCTGCTGTATTGAGCTCAGAAGGAAGTCTTTGTAGCTATGTGGAAGGAACTTAAGTTATTTGCATAACATCCAGCAGCCTTAGTGGGAAGGGTTGGCAGGAGCGCAACAGCAGGGTGGGCATCCAGCTTTTTCTTTTTGGACCGTATCTGTCAGTGATTCTGTTCTTAAATGCTAGGATGACACAAAAAGAGGGAGAAGTGAAGAACTGGACCAAAAGGACTGTACAGGTCTGAAGAGAGGGGTACTCAAGATCATAGTGACAGCATTCTATGTGGAAGTAATAGTTTTATAATTGGTTTGGAATAAATTGTATCAACATCTATAGGAGAATGTTTCTGAGTTGCTAAATTCTTACTACAGAGAGAGAAAAACCTTAAAGAACAGCAAATCCAGGAGAATGTAGTGCTAACCATCAACATAGGTCAGCTGTCAACCAATGCATGCTGTTGTACTGAGTTACAGGAGTTTACAGAGAAGGTTGTTATATTAAAAACAGGCAGATCTTGTCAATTGGGCCAAATTCAGGTTTGTTTTTTTTATTACTGGTATAACTTCAATGTACTGCATCACATCTTCAAATATTAGTATTTCCAGTAAAATGTTTGAAAATAGACATTTCTTTGGTATTCTGTCACACCAGCTTTACACTGTAATGAACAATAATTCTCTTTTTTAATACTCTTTTGCAATGTACCTTTGTTTTAAAGTACTCAGGCCATACTTCATCAAGTATTTAAGCTATGACCACCAGAAAGAAAGAGTCTTGCTTTCCTGTGACCTTCAGGCTCCCTCCTGCCTTCCACAAATACAGCTGTTTGTGAGGTCAAACAGTAAATCACACAGTGGATTTGGATTGAAAAATCAATGAGGTGATAGTGTGCATTTGTTGCTCTTTCTGCCGCCCACCACCACATCCCCTATTTAGTTTCACCTTGGATTGTGTTCCTAGTCCAATTTACTAGTTTTGCACAAATGCTTGTGGCAGAAAAAGAGTTAACAAAGGGAAGGAAAGAATTTAATTTGTACAGGATAGCCTTTTCTGACCTTATATGTATTTTCTCATTTTGTAATGACTTCTATGAATGGGTTTAATGTAGGAGAAGGGAAGAAAGCTAGAAGATGTAATTCACCGTAATTTCAAAGAAAATTGAATTAATCTTCAAAAAGCAGTTAAATATCTTTCCTCATATGTGAAATTGACCTTTCTGTGTTCTCACTATTATATATTCTTGCAGAAACATAAAAGATGATTCTGCAATAGTTTAGTTTTCCTTCATTGTTTTTATTTAGTAAATGTTTCTCACACTTCTGCAATTGTATAAAGAACACTCCTAACAGATGATAAAAAAGCTGCTGGTTTTTTTTGATGTTATTCCGCGGGGGTTTTCTTCTACTTCACCTTCATAATATTACTTGTGCCCCCAAAATATTAAGCATATTGACATGCTGAACAGCAACCTTATGGATGGGACTTGGGTTACTGGTGGAATGAAGACTGAATATGAGCCAGCAATGTGTACTTGCAGCTCAGAAAACCAATCGTATCCTGGACTACATCAAAAGAAGTGCGACCAGCAGGTCAAACGAGGTGATTCTTTCCCTCTATTCCACTCTTGTCCAGCTTCATATGGAGTACTGTGTCCATCTATGGAGTCATCAGCACAACAGAGACATAGACCTATTGGAGTGGGTCCAGAGGAGGGCCATGAAGATAAGAGGAGTAGGACCACCTCCCTTGTGAAGAAAGGCTTGAGAGAATTGTTGTTGAGAAGAGAGTGCTCATGGGAGACCTTATAGCAGCCTCTTAGTACATGAAGGGGCCTACAGGAAAGATGGGGAGGGACTTTTTGCAAGGACATGTAATGATAGGACAAGGGGTAATGGTTTAAACTGAACAAAGGCAGATTTAGATTAGATACTCTGAAGAAATTCTTTACTGTGAGGGTGGGGAGGCACTGGAACATGTTGCTTGGAGAAGCTGTGGATGCCCCGTTGCTGGAAGTGTTCAAGGCCAGGTTGGATACAGCTTTGAGCAACCTGATCTAGTAGGAGGTGTCCCTGCCCATGGCAGAAGGTCTGGAACTAGATGATCTTTAAGGTCCCTTCCAACCCAACCCATTCTCTGATTCTGCGACTGATGTTTTCCTTTCTGTGTTATATTGTCATAACATACATGCCACTTTTGAAATACTGTTTATCAGAATACCTCAGTTGTTTAAATAATTTTTTAGACTCCTGTAAGGAATAAGAAACTTTGCTTTAATTGCCGTTGTTTGCCATCGAACAGGAGTTCTGAGATACTTGTGTGTGGTGAATGTAAGCTACAGTGATTTATTGTTGTTATGCATTGTTAGTAACAGTCATATAGAAACCATGTCAGTTGCAGTGCTGCTGTTAACTCTTAACTTGTGTTTATTAACCCACTGTGGTAGAAGAGGTGTAAAATTTGCTGTACCAAACACAACTTTATGTTAACTTGTGATAAGCAAAAAAAAAAAAAAAAATCAGTTAAGTTCCAATTTATATTATTCTGTTGCCTCCTTGTTTGGGGTTTTTTTGGTGTTTTTTTGGGGGGAGGGATTTTTTTGTTTGTTTGTTTTCTTTCTTTTTCTGACTGGAGGAAGGCCAATTATTCAAAACTTCAAAAAGGACAAGAAAGNTAAGTGTAAAGTACTGCATCTGGGAAAGAACAGGATCAAAGAGACAACAGACAGAGTTTTCTCAGATGCCAGCCATTGAAGAAGAGAGAAGAAAAACGTGAAGGGATGGGAAATTGCCCCTTGGCTTTATACTGAATATGGTGTGTATGGTATAGAATACCTGTTGGGTCCCTTTAGGGTCACCTGAGCTGTCCACTANGCATGTTGTGGAGGATGTGTGCTGTTGTCATGGGTTAGGGGCTGGGGCAACCCCATATCCATTGAAAGACACTCTCTATTACCCTTTTCCCCTCCCCCTGCCTGGGAAAGGGGAAAGGGAAATAATAAAGACTGAGAGGACCTGTGGATTAGAAAATAAAACTAGAACTATTTTAATAAAAATAAATAATAAGGAAATAAAAAATATACAAATATTTACAGATATATACAAAGCCAATATTGAGCCCAAACCCCCTCCCTTTAGTGATTATGTCAGCACTGATACTGCACAGGCCCAGCAGCAGGCCATAGCAGGTGGGGAGCTGGATTTTGGAACCTTTGGTCAGGATCAAAGAGACAGCAGACAGAGTTTTCTCAGATGCCAGCCATGGAAGAAGAGAGAAGAAAAAAATTGAAGGGACAGGAAATTGCCCCTTAGCTTTATACTGAATATGATATGTATGGTACGAAATACCTGTTGGGTCCCTTTAGGGTCACCTGAGCTGTCCTCTACTCCTTAAGTTGTAGCCTTTTACTCTGCACTTCCCTTCATGGGACACGAGATTTAGCAGTGACCTTAGTCTGCATCAGTACAAGGTAGGAACTGATCTGTTGGAGAACAGCCCTGGGGAAAAAGATCCAGGAGTCCTGGTGGATAGGAGGATG
>VWZO01001800.1:108353-123604 GCA_013396975.1 Bucco capensis | reverse complement strand
CTAAGCTTATCCAGTATTTCCCTGGTCAACCATGCAGGTCTCTTTTACTAGATTTTACTAGATTTCCTACTCTTTGGGATGCACTGATCCTGAGCCTGGAGGAACAGGTGCTTGAATACTAGCCAGCTTGCTTGGGCCCCCCTACCTTCTCGAGCCCTGTCCCACAGGACTTTATCAAGCAGTTCCCTGAGAAGGCCAAAGTTGGCCTTTCTGAAGTCCAGGGTAGCAATCCTGCTCTTTTCCCTGTGCCTACTGCCCACAGTCTTGAACTCCACCAACTTGTGGTCAGTACAGCCAAGGGTGCCCCCTACCTTCACATCCTCAACAAGTATCTCTTTATTTGTTAGTACAAGGTCCAGGAATGCTCCTCTCCTTGTCGGTTCCTCCACCACCTGAGTTAGAAAGTTATCATCAATGCTCTGGAGGAGCCTACTGGACTGTGTATGCCTGGCTGTGTAAGTCTCCCAACAAATGTCTGTGTAATTAAAGTCCCCCCATGACAACCAGAGCCTGTTGACCCAACAAATCTGGAGGCTACTTCCAGCTGCTTATAAAAGGCCTCATCAGTTTCCTTATCTTGATCAGGTGGCCTGTAGTAAACACTCACTACAATATCTCCCATACTAGACTCCCCCTTAATTTTTACCCACAAGGTTTCCACCTGCTTATCATTGCCCCCCAAGGAGAACTCTATACATTCCAAATGCTCTCTCAGATAGAGAACAACTCCACCTCCTCGCCCTGCCATCCTATCTCTCCTAAACAGGACATAGCCATCCATGACAGTGTTCCAGTCATGTGAGCTGTCCCACCATGTCTTAGTGATTGCAATGAGATCATTGCAGATCTGTGTTTGTCTTCATGGGATTTTTTTTTGAGTCCATGTTTTTCAGTTTATCAAAGGGGGAGTTTGTTTTAGTGTGTCAGGTTGAAAATTTCAGTGAGTTTTTTAACATGCAGCTCAGCTGTCCTATCTCAACAACAGCTGCCTCCAGGGTAAGGNGAGATCATTGCAGATCTGTGTTTGTCTTCATGGGATTTTTTTTTGAGTCCATGTTTTTCAGTTTATCAAAGGGGGAGTTTGTTTTAGTGTGTCAGGTTGAAAATTTCATTTGAGTTTTTTAACATGCAGCTCAGCTGTCCTATCTCAACAACAGCTGCCTCCAGGGTAAGGGGAGAGTGGGTAGTGAAGCACAGACACCCTACAGCTATAGGCTTCTAACCATGTGGATAAGTTAACCTCCTTTGCCTGCTTTTGTAAAATACTGCAAGGTTTGTGCATTTCATTATCTGCCCTGTGCACATATTAAGTCATTTGTTGAAAGCCTTCTGGTTATTCCCCATTATTTGTTGTGTCGAACTACATCCGTAACCTCCAATACATGAACTGTTCTCCTTCATCTTGGTCATGTATGTGAACTTGTTGAGGATGCATTCCATTCCTTTGAGATAATGCAAAAAAAAAAAAAAGTAAAAGTAGCAACTCTACTGTCAACTTTTTTGATAAACCTTTTAGTAACTGGCCATTAATTGGAATTCATGTTGCTGATCACAGTCCTTTGTGGCCAGCTGTCTAGCCAGTTTATGTCCACCTTGTAATTTGCATGTCCATACCATGTCTTTTCAGTTTGGCTGCACAGATACTATGGAAAACTGTGTAAAAAGCATTGCTAAAGTATTAGTAGGTGACATTCATTGCTCCTTCCTCATACATAAAGCCAACAATCTAATTGTAGAAAGCAAGTGGGTTGGTCATGCATGATTTGCATTTGGTAAATCTATGCGGGCTGTTTCCAGGCATCTTTTTGTCCTTTGTGTGCCTGGAGATGTCTTCCATGAGAATTTGTTCCTTAATCTCCCTGGGAACTAAGGTTTATCATGACTGGTGTATAGTGTCCCAGACCCTCTTTCGTGCCCTTTTTAAAGGTGGGAGTAACCACTCACTGTGACCTTTCAGAGGTGGTTAAGAGTGGCTTGACAGTGACACTGACTAGTTCCATCAACATGCATCCTGTTTGGTCCCATGAACTTGAGTGTTTCTAGTCTGCTTAAATGGTCTCTTACTTTATCTTTCCCTTCTATCGGTAGAGCTTTACTATCCCAGACTGGCTTAGTTGTCTCAAGAATGAATTTATTCATCAAAGACTGAAAAGTTACTAGCCTCAATTTGCACTTGTTAAAACTGAGTTGCTGCTTTGAATGTAAAGCTTTAATTAGAATAAAATGAATGAAATGAAGGAAGCTACATAGAACTTAAATGTTTGAAGAGTTAGTTTTTAAGACTGTATTTAGATATGGTTTCTCCAAAGCCATTTCCTACAGCTTCAAGCAAAATGATTAACTTCATAGTAGCAAAACATCAAAAAAATTAATAATCGCAGCAGTTGCAGTAATTTGAGTTATGTGATATAAGTGACCATTCTACTCATCAAAATGAGCATTTTGTGATTTATGTACTTATTGTGCAGTTAAGAAGATTGCAAGCCAGGGTATTTACAGATCTTGTAGCTCAATTTAAAAAAATATTCCTGCTGCAGAAATTTAATGAGATCTGATGAACATTTTGTAGGAGACTCATACTTCATTATTCTCTCTTCATTCACTCTTGTGCAAAAGAGCATCAGAACTACTTTGGAATTGATGAAAATCTTGGACCTGTAGCAGTCAGCATCCGGAGGGAGAAGGTTGAAGATGTGAAGGAGAAAGAAGGATCTCAGTTCAACTATCGTGTAGTTTTCAGGACAAGTGAGGTAATGTTCCTTCAGTACTTCTGCAAAGGATTTGAAAAGTTAGCTTGGAGCTTAGGATACTAGTTGTTTGTCTCTGGATATCATGCTAGCTTTTCAAGTAAATGTGTTAATGGGAAAGGGATGTTTCTTGTACCATTAGTAAATGTAGTTGCTCCTGGAACAAAATTGTTTTCTTCTGTACTGCATAAAATTTTTCTCTTTTTGAGCAGACACCCAAAAGGAGGTAAGTTGGCTGAGGGGAACTGCCAGGGGCAAGCAAGGAAACACATGATAAGAACGAATCTAAAGAAAGTTTGTCTCAAGCTTCTTTCTATCTAATGATAGAAATAAAAGATTAAGGAATGGATGAAAGAAGGGGGTGTAAAAATATGAAAACTAGAACTAGGACTTATTTGTATGTTTGTGATTTGTTTCGAAATACTTGATTAGAAGCCTTGTACTGCGAGATGTTTTTATATACTTGTGCATACATGCTTTGTGGAAGGAATATTAATATGTTGATAAAATAATTGCCTTATTTACAAGAATAGTTAACTTGTGATCTTTGTGGAAGGAACATCTCAGCTTCTATTTCAGGCAAATTAGTATCTCTTGCAAACTAGTTTCTTTATCACAGCAACTAGCTTTGATTTGTATGAAAATACAGTTATTGTAAGAAACAACTATATATTTTCATAATCATTAAGACCATTGCTTTTTATTGTGATTAGGACATAGAGACATGTTACCTGGACCTCCTGATATCTCTGGGCTCATGTGATTTTTACAAACAGATATATGTATTTTTTATTTTATTCTTTTAGGCTGTTTCTTTCTTCTACTGCCAACAAAGGGCTGTCTCTTTATATGTGTGTGGAGAGGTGATTCATCTGACTCACTTCTGAGTAATTACTCTTTTTGCTAAATCAGTGACAATAAAACTGGATGGTTTAAAAATAGGTGGATGAGTATGATGGTGCCATTAGCTGTGGCTTACCTCACCTGTCCAACCTCATATTCAATCTCTGTCTGTTAGAGTAGTATGGCATTAAAATTAATTTTTAGTTTTCATAGTGTTTTCAATATTTCTTCTCCAAAAAAGTAATAGTCTTGGGAACTGGAGTAAGTTAATAATACTATCAATGAATTTCTTCAAACAAAAAATGTATTTGTCACTGAAACAGTAAGACCCTGCCTCGTCTTTAAAAGTTTAGTGATCTTTCCCTGCTATTGCTAAAACCTGAAGTTTGTCTTTAAAAGCCATTGTAGTATTAGAACTAAAAATATTTTGTGTGTTTTACCTTTACTGCAGCTTACTACACTTAGAGGAGCAATTTTAGAAGATGCTATACCATCCACTGCTCGGCATGGCACAGCAAGAGGTCTGCCCCTCAAAGAGGTACTGGAGTACGTAATACCAGAGCTGAGCATTCAGTGCCTGAGGCAGGCTTCCAACTCACCCAAAGTACCTGAACAGCTCCTTAAACTGGATGAACAAGGGGTATGTAGCATATGATTTTTTCTTTAAAGACTACTCATTGAAAAATACCAATTTTAAATAGTTTGCAGGCAATGTTAATAAACATGGATCTGTAATGCAAACCATTCAATTCCTTGATTTTTTGTATTTTCATTGACAAAAATGAGGTTTGCTTTTCTAAGCAACTTACTTTTAAAATAAATTGCAGCTTAGGAGAAAAATTTGGTCTATGGAGATTCTCTTTACATGAGTGAGAGAGAGATTATAACTAAACTTTTAACATCAGTAAGAAGTGATTTTTCACAATCTATATTTGCACTTTAATATGTATAAATGCTGAATCCAAATGAAAATACATCTAACATTTTATTAATATTGTGTATAGATAAGGAGGCAAAAGGATGTAACATTAAGTCTCTACATCTAAAATGTTGCAGTAGTCTTGCTAGAACAGAGTGCTTCTGGGTTCAAAAAACTGAAATTGATTGAGACTGATGAATTAACTACATGACAATGAAATATTAATGTGGCTTACATTTGGAAATAAAGTTATGAGACTTAGTTGGCTGAGTAAACTGAATCAGCTGCATTCAAAGCTAGTGGTTAAATTTATAGCTTCTAAATATTTTGTGAAGGACAGGCTTTGATGAATTTTAAATCTATTTTTAAAAAATGTTCATTTAAAGTGAAGATTGCACTTTCTAGGTAAAATTCAGTATCTGTCTGTTGAAGTTGAATCAGCCAATGGATCTAGTTGATTATGATGGGGGTATAATTAATTTTTGAATGCTAGTTCAGTTTCAAATATAGTGATTGCATCTAGCATTGGTGATGTTTACTAGAACTCCTTGGTCTTCTCTTTTGGCTGTAAGAATTACTCGAAACCAAGTAAAACTAGACAGAAGAAGAAAATTGCTTTTTTGGGATGGTTTGTTAATGCTGGTTTTGTATGTATATTTTACTACTTTTGTTCACTGTAGCCTTTGAAGAGGACTTCTAACTGAAAATTCATTTTACCAAATGTCCTTGTTTTCTCTTGTGTTTCTGAGTTCTTCTGGTAAAAAAATAAAGGGAAATCGGTAGCAATTACAACAGTAGTAGTTGTGAATTTAAGAGTCGCTTTCATGTTTGAGCTCCAGAGTGAGTTTAGGTTAATCTAATAAATAACATTCACTGCTTAGAGGGACAGTATGTTATAGGCAGTGTAGACTATTATTTTATTTAAGCTTACCTGAATATTTCCTAAAGTCTCACTGTAAATATTTCCCAAAAATTGGAAATGGAAATTGTCCATTGAACTGACTGAAGTAATTCTTTAATCATAAACTCCCAATTTCGAGAAAAAGCAATACATAGCTCTTCTTATTTTGGGTGATCAATTCTGAAAATTCAATTGTGTTGTGAAATGGGCTGTCACCAGGCAAAATGTAATGTTAATGTATATTATTTGCTGCTTATTAGAGGGAATTACTTGAACACAGACAAAAAGCTGTTAATAGAACTGGCATGAGATCCATGTATATTTTTAATCTTCTTATGTACTTGATGCTTTCATTTTATTAATATAAAAAGAGTTATGCTTAGCAACTGAAGGTGATGACTGGCTGAAGTGTCATGAATTTAAAAATACAAATCATGATACAGAGGATTAATACTGTTGCCAGCATATTATTCACTTTACATAACAAAGTATTAAATATTTGCATAGTTCCTCAGCATGTCAAATACTGTTTTGGTGCTTTGATTTTCATTCTGTGCTTGTTTCATGGTTTTCAGTGAAACAGTATGGAATATGCAGGAAATACATGGCTATAACTTTGTCTCTAAATGACAGTAGAAAATAGATGCAGATTGGATAGTTGACCTAATTTGAGTATATAAATAAAGAATATGCATTTTTCCCAATTTGTACTGGCGTATGATGATCAGCATTAGGTCTGGCTGTGAATTTACAAGAAAAGTCAACAATAACCTGGACAAAAATTTATTTCATTTTTTACCTGTCTGTAATTTCCCACTAGTTCCCACTCCCTTTTTCTGCTGATGTTTTTTTGTTTGTTTGGAGGTGGGTTTTGTTGTTTTTTTTAATTGTGTATGTGTTCTTTGGTTCCCCTCACATCCCTCTGGGAGTGTTCACTTTTCTCTAGACCAAAGGCTGAAGTTGACAAAAAACTCAAAGAAATTTGGAGGTTTGATTACAGTGATATTTAGTAGCTATTGAGTGTCTAATCTCTTGAGATTCCTTACCAGAAAAACTCTAAGAATCTTCACATGATGAAAGTCAATAAGTTGTTGTTGTAAGGTACAGAATCTATACTGTGCAAGAAAACTACAAGATGTCAAGATCCATTTGTGAGTGATTCTGACTAGAACACAGTCATTTTGCATCAGGAAGGACTCCTGTGTACCTTTAATACAGAGCATATATCCAAATAATTAAATGAGTTTGGAAATTATTTTTTCACGTTACATAATTAAATTGTTCTCAGTATTACATTAAATGTAAGATTTCTAATTTAGAAATCATTAAATCAGAGTCATGCCTGCAATTATTTACTTAAAAATACTTGGATAAGCATGTGGTACCATTTCAAAACTGGCAAAAAGATGGTTTTGGAAAATAGAAGTATACTTCCCTACTGTTTGGAATTATAGTGATACTAATGAACAAATTCAGGAATGACTTGTATCCTTAGAAAGAATGAAGTAATGTGACAGCATATTTCTAGATTGAATATTTTGCCTGGGTGCTTCTTTACTGTTAGTTGTTGCCTCTGTTGCTGGTGGCTTAGTTAGCATTTAACTTCTTTGCTCTTCAATTCTAGTGCAAAGTGAGGGAAATTAACTTAAATTCCCCAGCGCTTAAGTTAAACTTTGATACAGAGCTGGGATAAAGGTTGCAGTGTGCTCAGTCTTATTTTCAGTCTCTGCTGGGAAGTGTCAAGTAACAGTACTGCTTCCTGTAATTCAAGGTTTTATATGACCAGTTCACTTCTAGTTTCCTTCATGAAATGCTCGTGCTAGCTTTTTCCTGAGCAAACGAGTGCATTCTGGCACTTCTTGGATGTACCTAACTCCAGGCAGTGCTTCAAAGGGCGAAGATGGATTGGGGCTCACCAGAGAGGCAGGAAGGCTGCTGTCGTACATTACTGTTATTCCTTCTGTGCCACAGGTTTTCTACACCAGCAAACCAAATTCGGTAGCGTGCATTGCTGTGAATGTAGATCTACTGAAATCAGAGTTACGCCTGTTTATACTAGTTAAAATGAGAAGAAGTTGTCCTACTGATAGGTTTAACTTCATAGTAAGAAAAGAACTCCAGGCCCAATTGATGTTATGAAGTGTGTTGCTATTGGCTTTCATAGTGTAGCATTTTAATCCATTTACCTTTCAGGTGTGAGATTCTTATGATTCTATCTGTGGCATTCAAAAATCTTCATTGATGTGGACATCTTGGGGAGTTTTTGTGTGTTGGTTTTGCATGAAAGTAAATAGTTAAACAAAGAATTCTATCAAGTTAAATCTTGAATTAAAAGGGAGACAACGAAAGAATATTAGCTTAAAAAAACATGAAAACACAGAAGACCAGGTTAGTAGAAAAATAATGAAAGCTTTTATTTCTCTTCATTTGTGATGAGGAATTGGGTAGTGTTTTTTTTTTAATTATTATTCGACTGTTGGCAACTGCCTTATTTATAACTCTCCATTTACAATGGAGAAATACAACATTTATTGAAGAGGGAAGGTTAAGGGCTATTTGAAGTCTGGAATGATATTTTTGATACTTTCTTCTTTCCTATATGTATGTTTTCTTGATTTGACCTTTTAGTATTCTCATCATGGCAGACCATGTATTTTACATATGACTAAGGTGGGGCAGGCTGTTCTTGTCACCTTTGCTCTAATAGGAATATATACAGTCTTTACATAACACTAGGCACAGTCTGAAAATCACTTGGGGTATTCTGTGCCGACAGCAGAGGGAGCATTAAACTCATTCCCCATGGTAAAGTGTGGGGAGTGAAACCCATGTTCCTATAATCCTTGTATGGGTAGGATGTGCTCATTAGCCTTCTGGCAGTCATCCTAGGAGAAGGACAACTCTGATTCCAAACCCGGGCAGATGGAGCTCGTTTAGCCCTGTAAGGCCTTCC
This sequence comes from Bucco capensis, assembly GCA_013396975.1. Classification (NCBI taxonomy): domain Eukaryota; kingdom Metazoa; phylum Chordata; class Aves; order Piciformes; family Bucconidae; genus Bucco; species Bucco capensis. The sequence goes on along the minus strand of VWZO01001800.1, from coordinate 115,241 downwards.
ATCTAAGAGAAGGACACTCTAATAAAACCTGCGTCCTAAGGACTTCGCTGCCAGCGTCCAAGCTTGCTAGGCCCTGGCAGATGAACCTTAGTCCTAAAGGGTGGGTCCAGCTCTGTGCATGCTGTGTCTCACCTAAAAAAAAATGCATTGCACAGGCTCGAGGGTGCTATCCGCTATCCTCTTTTTATCAGCGTGCTTGTAAAAGGCGCTGATGAGGAGCGTGGATGGAGCCCTCCCTGGATCTTCGTTCGCGAAGCCTAGCCATAGATACATATATACATAACACACATTTTAGTCACTAATCCTGAAATTTGATTAAGAGAAGTCTGCAGCTGGAGAGTTGATAAGAGTCACGAATATAGACAAATGTGTTGAGGAAATCTGGTGTGATTGATAGTCTCTTGATGGTTTGTGAAGCTCTAAAAGTTGTCAGTTAAGAATAATAGGACTAATCCATTCACATGGAAGTTTCCTGTTTGTCATCTTAAGTATGCATAAAACCTTGGAAAACAAGAGATTGCTCAGGAAGTAAGCATCTCTTTTTATGCTTTTTAGAGTTTTTAGAATTATTTTTTATAGAAGTAATTTTATCTCTTTAATGTACTAGAATTGAGACTCTAACATAACTATTTAACTGCCATCTGATTTCTAGCTTGAGGTATGCTTTTGAAAATGGGGAATAATTTTTAACAGTGGATGATTTTATGGGGATGGCGAAAGATTACATATAACAGAAATTACTGTTCCAAGGGCCTGTTTTGACTTAACTGCAAAGGACAGAAATAAGGGAAAATAAGCTCACCTTGTTTTGAATCTGAGAAGGAAGGTACTTATGCAAAAAATGCAATTAAAGTTATCATACTATAACATGCAGTAAAGTGTGCTTTTATAGATAGCTGACTAAGTCAAATAAGTCAAAAGTCTTCATGCACTGCTTTTATCTGCTTTTGGATAGTGACAGTCCAGCTTTCTTCAAAGATGGTTGGGGTGGTGTGTTTTTTTTCCTTTCTGTGATGACTTAATTTCTCAGTTCAGAACACATATTTTTTTCACTTTCAGATAACTTCTGCCAGGGATTACAACAGTGCTAATATTTATTCTAGTATTGACTTTCCTTTGCTTCTTTTGCTTCTCTAATTTTTCCTTTTCTCTTTTCCCTTCATTTCAGCTGAGTTTTCAACATAAGATTGGTATCCTTTACTGCAAAGCAGGCCAAAGCACAGAGGAAGAAATGTACAACAATGAGATGGCAGGGCCTGCTTTTGAAGAGTTCCTTGATCTGCTGGGCCAGAGAGTACGGCTAAAAGGATTTAGTAAATACAGGGCTCAGCTAGATAATAAAAGTAAGTTATGTTTCTGACCTGTGGTAGAAACTATAGTTATCCAAATGATCTTCTGCAAATCCTGTCTTGTCTTTTCATGCTTTTGACTTTTAGTTTTGATTAGCAAGATTACATGGTAAATGAGGAAGATGAAGCATGTGATAAGGGCATACATTACATCCTGTCTGAAAGGCTGTTAGGTTTTCTGTGGCATTAATAGAACTGAAAATCAAAACAACTTCTTTAATTTGTTTGCACTTAATTAAAACCATGCTATGTGAGTGACACTTTTTATATCTTTCAGAGTTTCCCAACTACACTTAAACATCTTATGCTTAAAAAGGCAAAAGAAATGTATTGCCAAATATGGAGTCATGACGAGGGACCATTTTCCTTATTTCGTCTAAATTTTGTATTTCTTTTTAATCAACATATGTATTGAAGTTTATATCTGAGGAGCAATCAAGTTTTCTCAGTTTTCTAGTTAGTTTCTCACAAATCCACAGTAAGCATGTTATCATTCAGCAGCTAATAAATATTCATGTACCTAACCATAGTGCTATTACTACCATTTCCTCAGGTCTTTCACTTTCCATAAGTGCAATAGTGTAATAAATCAATTGTAAAAATTTGTGTTTTGTAGCCAAAATGGGGACTGAAGTATTGCTGTTAAAAAAGTCAATATGTTAACACAGTTCTTTATCAGCACTCCTTCTCAATGTCTTTAACTTAATTCAGTCTTAGTCTCATGTAGTTTTATCAGGATTTTGACAACTGATCATTGAGCTGTGATCTAAGGATACCTACCTAGGTATTCATCTACTTTATTATAACACAGTACTTTTATAGGTACAAGACTGGATGTAAAGAAGTAATTTTTTACAATAAGGGTGGTGAAACACCTGGCACAGGTTGTCCAGAGAGGTGGAGATGGCCCATCAATGGAAGCATTCAAAGTGAAGTTGGACAGGGCTCTGAGCAACCTGATCTAGTTAAAGATGTCCCTGCTTATTGCAGGGAGGTTGGACTAGATGAACTTTAAAGGCCCCGTCAAATGCAAACCAGTCTATGATTCTGTGATTTGATTTGTATCCTTATTTTTCCTATAGCTTGCGTATTATAATCTGAAAGTAGAAATTATTTTATATACTCTATATGTGTATAACAGAACAGGAATATATTTGTTAGCAAAGTACATCTTTTTAAGCTATTAAATCCTGCTGCTAGTGTGTATATTCTCCTTGCTTCTCTAATCAGATGGGAAAATTCCTTGAACTGTTAGAGGTAATCTGCCAAGAGGAAAGTTTAGAAAGATGTACTTAAAGGAAATTAATTGAGGATCTTATTTTCTTGCAAGGGATATTTTGCCTTTCAGATAATCACAGTGATAAAGGGATTTTTCTTATTTGCTTCTCTGTTCCTCCTGCCACTTATCCACCTGATGTATTCTGGTTCTTAGGAATCTCTTGTGTATTTTTGCTACTTCAGCTTTACTTAACTGGAATACATCTGGGGTTTTTTTTTGTATTTTATTTGGGTTTTGGGTTTTTTTGTTGTTGTTTGGGTGGGGGGTTTTTGTGTTTATCTTTTGTTTGTTTTAATGGTACATTTGATCAGTGTCATAGTCATAAAAGGACTTTTTTTCTGTTATCCTCCTGGTAGTGCCCTGATGCATTGTGATGTGTATAGCATTAGGAGAGATTTGACGATTTGCATAAGAAATTTTTGGAAATGTCTAGTGTGTGTATAGTGTGATTGGTGCCCAGTGCAGATAAACTGTCAATGGGCTAATCTTCAGTGGGAGATGAGCTATGTGAAGTTGCTGATAAAATCTAATGCTTTTGCAATGAAGGGAGACCAGCTTTGCAACTCAAGAAATCTTTCACATTCTCTGTCTCTAGTAGTAGTGGGAAATGATGAAAAAGTGAGCTGAATCATGTGACAGATTTATGATTTACAAGGTGGGAAAGCTGCATTTCCATAGCCCTGTCAACCTGCATAGGTACCACATTTATTTCTATTAAGATTATTGTCTCTTTGATTAAATCCATGCTTATTTTACTTCAATAATTGATAGAGACTATTACATCCTATTTCAGTGTAGAACAGTAACTAATTTTTGAAATTAATGTGTAGAAATATTTATTAACATGCTGTGGATGTCAGACATCTGGCATAAATTGTTAAAAAGGGATGCAAAATTCAAAGTAGTAAGGGGTGTTTTGGTTTTGCCTTTTTTCCCCACAATCAGAGTATCACCTAGTAATTTTTAAATACGAAAATATATGCTGGTCTGTCAAGCAAATTCAGTTTCTGTATGCTTCAGTATGAATGCTGATGGACGTTGTGTATGTAGCATTCAGTAACGTAATTTTAATGTTTTACTAATGCTGTGTGCCATTAATGATATTGGCCTGTCATAGTATGTTCTCATTGTTTGCAGCAAACAGAATGGAATTAAGAGAGTTCACAAAGTTATAGTCTTCAGTGTTATATGAAATGTTAAATACTGACTTAGTTGTCATCTTTTTTTTTTTTTTAACTATAATGCCACAAGTGTTACTGCACGTCATATTCATAATTGGATAATACATTGATAATACTACCTGCAGGTTCAGAATAGTGTAATAATTTGATCTCTAATAGCTACATTTTTGCTAAGCATAATGTTTTAGTGATATTTCTTGCTCAGTTTTTGTAGAGTTCACATTTATTAAGTTTTTCTATTCTCAAATGTGTGACCAGCTGTGGGTTTTTCTTTTAAGGAGCTTGTAGTATTGTTTTGTTTTTTAATTTGGTCTGTTTATTTAACATATTGGTAAGTAATTAATTGTCCTGTTTTGTATGGAATACGTAATATAGAATGTTGTGGTGAATTGACCTGTCTGGCAGGTGAGGCTCCATACCCACTTGCTTGGTCACTGACTCCCAACAGGGTGGGGGAGAAAATCAGAAGGACAAAAGCAAGGAAAACCTGTGAATTTATATTAAGACAGTTCAATAAGTGAAGGAAAGAAAAAAAAACCACCAGACCTCTCCCAAAGAAGCCCCAAAACAAACACCAAAAAAACAACCCACTACCACAACAATCAACCAACCAACCAAAAAAAACCCCACTAAAACAGGTGATGCAAAGGCCATCAACTGCCACCTCCCATCAGAAGACTGATGCCCAGCTGGTTTGACGAACACCTACCATGGATAGACCTTCCTGTTCCAGTCTTACTGCAGAGCATGACATTTTATGATATGGAATATGTCTTTGGTCAGTTTTAAGTGAGATATCCTGGCTGTGTCCCCTCCCAAACTTGTTCACCCCTAGCAAATTCCCTGGGATGGAGTGGAAGACAGTGCAAGAAATAGAGAAAGCTCTGATGCTTTGCAAGCACTAGTCTGCAATAGCTGAAACATTGAAGCGTTATCAACACTGCTGTGACCACATGTAGAAAACACAGCCCCATATGGGCTGCTATGAAGAAAATTAACTCCATCAAAGCCAGACCCAATGCAAATATGAAGAACATGTGGAATATATTAACTACAAACACTTTTCTGTCCTCCTTTAGTGCATTTTTAATTGCATGCAATTCTAAATCCCAAGATCAAGAAATAAGAAAATTGGAAGATACTTCACCAATTTCAACACTATGTAATTTATTTAGTATATGTTTTAAAACATCAGTCTACCTGAAATGAATTAAAGTATTATTATTGGAACATTAATGATCTCATTTGTAATGTCCATACTTTAATTATAGATTGTATTATGGCTAAATTTTATGCTTGCATTTAATTTCCGTGTACATGAAATGAAGGTGAAAGAAGTTGAGGAAACATTGCAATTTTATAACTACAGATGTATAGTGCTGTTTCACGTTCATTTGGTAAAAGGTGGTTTTCTGCAAAAAAGCAGAACTATTTCATGACTGAATTTAGCCAAGTTTTCTCAAACTTTGTGAGATAAAACCTAATGTTCAGAAAGGAGGTGCAAAAGTGTCAACCTAAATATAATTTTTTTTCACTGAAGTTTTCAGCAGAGTAATGTTTATAGTAGCAACCATTATTCAAATTAATTCACAGTGGGCCTTAGTGTAAACTTGCTTAGTGTAAAGGACTAAATTTCAGAAGAAAAGCTTGCTAGCTCATTTCAAGTTGAGATGCTAAATGTAAACTATCCAACTAAATTGGATGTTCTACTAGGAAAGCACTCATTTAAGGGTAAGGAATCTGCCTTTCTGTAATAAGTATTTAAATGGACTGTTCTGTGCAGTATCTGTTCGAGATAGTATGACTTTAATATCTAATTGCAAAAGGATTTGGGGAGTAGAGTTGCTGAGATCAGAGTATTTTAGGCAGATACTTGTATTTCACAATATAATTTATTTCTAAAATGCAATGGAAAGGTTGTAATGGAATTATATTTTAAATATTTTAAAATAGAGGAGTGCAATGTTTTCTTTTTTTAGCAACATTTAAGTTAGAAACTTCAGTGGAAGTGATGCTCCCTATTTCTTATTTAACTACAATTTTTATTACATCAATATTAATAAATGAAGTTAATTTTATTGTACAAAAATAACTTACGAAGACATATGTCTTCAAAATTATATGCTCATAGTAGTATTTCAGATTTGGGGCTACTTATACAGTATAATTACTGTTAAATTTTACACTTAAATGTGTTTGTATGCCTTTAACTGGAGAACTAACATGGCCAGTCACAGAATGGGTAAGGTTTGAAGGGACCACCAGAAGTCATCTAATCCAACCTCCCTCCTCTAGCAGGGTCTCCTAGAGAATATTACAGAGGATTGTGTACAGTTGGTCTTTGAATATCTCCAGGGAAGGAGACTCCACAACCTCCCCGGGCAACCTTTTCCAATGCTCAGTCTCCCTCACAGTAGAGAAGTTGTTCCCCATGTTTAGGTTAAACTTGTGTGTTCCTGTTTGTGCCTGTTGCTTCGTGTCCTTCGTAGAGCCTATCTCCATCCTCCTGACACCCTCCCTTCAGGTACTTATATACATTGATAAGGTCCACTCTCAGCCTCCTCCAGGCTAAACAAGCGCAGCTCATAGAATCATAGAATGGCCAGGTTGGAAGGGACCCTGAAGATTATGTAGTTCCAACCTCCCCACACTGAGCAGGGATGCCAATCAATAGACCAGGTCACGTAGGGCCGCATCCAGCCTGGCCTTGAACACTGCCAGGGATAGGGCATCCACAACTTCTCTGGGCAACCTGTTCCAGTGCCTAACCACTNCTGGGCAACCTGTTCCACAGTGCCTAACCACTCTGGGTAAAGAACTTTCTCATAATCTCCAATCTAAATTTCCCCTCCTTCAGCTTATAACCATTCCCCCTTGTCCTATCACAGTCTGACCGCTTAAAAAGTCTCTCCCCTTCTGTCTTATAATCCCCCTTTAGGTACTGGAAAACTGCTATAAGATCCCCGCGAAGCCTTCTCTTTTCCAGGCTGAACAATCCCAACTGTCTCAGCCTGTCTTCATAGGGGAGGTTCTCCAGTCCTTTAATCATCTTTGTGGCCCTCCTCTGGACTCGCTCCAA
>VWZO01001800.1:77566-107756 GCA_013396975.1 Bucco capensis | reverse complement strand
CTGACCTTCCTTTTCTGGTTAATATACTTATAGAACCCTTTTTTATTATTTTTTACATCCCTCGCCAATTTCAACTCCATCTGTGCCTTGGCTTTCCTGACCCCAATCCTGCACTTCCTAGCCAATTCCCTGTATTCATCCCAGGTCACTTGTGCCTGCTTCCAAAGCCTGTGCCTTTCATTCTTCCGCCTCAGGACAAGAAGCAGGTCATTATTTAGCCACACCAGTCTTCCTCCTGCCCTACTTGATTTCTTACAGAGAGGGATGGAAATTTCTTGTGCTCTAGTCAGTGTATCTTTGAAGAGCTGCCAATTCTGGTGGGTTCCTTTGTCCCTAAGGACAGTGTCCCAGGGAACCTCTCCCATCAAGTCTCTTAACAGCTGGAAGTTTGCCTTCCTGAAAAAAAAAAAAAGCTCCCTCATCCTTTCCTCATAAGGGAGATGCACCAACCCCCTTATCAGCTTTGTTGCTCTCCGTTTGGCTCGCTTCTTGTCTCTCATGTACAGAGGAACCCAGAACTGAACACATTACTCCAGGTGGGACCTCCCCGGAGCTGAGTAGAGGGGCAGAATCACCTCCCTCTACCTGCTAGCAATGCTCTTGCCAATCCCACCCAGGATACCATTGGCCTTCTTGACCATAAGGGCACATTGCTGGCTAATGGACAACTTGTTGTCTGTCAGGACTCCCAACTCCTCTACAGAGCTACTTTCCAGCAGGTCAGCCCCCAGCCTGTACTGGTGCATGGGATTGATCTTTCTCAGGTGTAGGACCCTGCCCTTGCCTTTGTTGGATTTCAGAAGGTTCCTCTCTGCCCATCTCTCCAGCTTGTTGAGATCTTTCTAGATAGCTGCACAGCAATCTGGGGTATCAGCTACTCCTCCCAGTTTTGTATCATTACCACACTTACTTAGGAGGCACTCTATTCCTTCATCTAGATCACTGATGAATAAGTTGAACAATACTGTCCCCACTATTGACCCTTGTGGGTCACCACTAATTACAGACCTCCATGCTACTGATCACAGCCCTCTGAGACTGGCCATTCACTCATTTCTCAATCCACCTCATTGTCCACTCATTCAGCCCATGCTTCCTGAGCTTGCCTATGAGGATGTTGTGGGAGACAATATCAAAAGCCTTGCTGAAGTCCAGGTAGACTACATCTACTGCCCTCCCTTTGTGTGTCCAGCTAGTTATCCCATTGTAGAAGGCAATCAGGTTCGTTAAGCATGATTTCCCTTTGATGAATCCATACTGACTGCTCCTGATCACCTTATCTTCCATGTGCTTAAAGATGGTCTCTAGGATGAGCCATCCATCACCTTTCTAAGGATTCAGGAGGGGATGACTGGTCTGTAATTCCCCAGGTCCTCCTTCCTGCCTTTTTTGAAGACTCATGTGACATTTCCTTTCTTCCAGTCTTCAGGCATCTCCCCTGACTGCCATGACCTCTCAAAGATGATTGAGAGTGGCCTAATGATGATGTCCACCAGTTCCCTTAGCACTCGTGGGTGCATCCTGTTAGGGCCCGTGGATGTGTGGATGTCAGTCTAGAACCCAATCCTCCTCAATCCAAGGGAAAGTCTTCATTTCTCCAGACCTTCTCCCTGGTCTCCTGGCCTTGGTAGTGAAGGCTGAAGCAAAGAAGACATTCATTATCTCAGCCTTCTCTAACCAGTGTGGTGACTGTCCTAGTTCCACTCAGTAGCAAGCCTACATTTTCCCTGGTATTTCTTTTGTTATTGATGTATTTGAAGCCTTTCTTGTTATTCTTGACATCCTTAGCCAGATTTAATTCCAACTGGGCCTTGGCCTTCCTTGTTGTATTTCTGCATACCCTGACAACCTCCTGATATTCATCCCAGGTGACCTACTTCCACCTCTTGTGTACCTCCTGCTTATGCCTGAGTTTTGACAGGAGTTTCTTGTTCATCCATGCAGGTCTTCTTCCCCTATTGCTCAATTTCCTGCCCATGAGGATGCACCATTTTTATGTCTGGATGCAGTGATCCTTGAATATTAATGAACTTTCTTGCTCTCCTCTTCTCTCTAGGGCACGTTACTATGGGATTCTTCCAAGAAGGTCCCTGAAGGAAGCCAAAGTTGGCTCTTCTGAAATCAAACGTTGTGATCTTACTCATTGCTCTACTTCCTCTTCTCAGGATACTGAACAACATGATCTCACAGTCATTGTAGCCAAGGCTACCCCAGCCTTCACCTCTCCAACCGGATCAGTTTCATTTTGGAATACAGTTACTATTTAAAATAAAACCCAAAAATCTTAAGCAGTATGTGAAAGAGAGTGCTGGAGAATGTTTACTGGTGCAGATAATATAAAATTATATATAAAAAATGAGTGAACATGGAAAAAGAGAAGAAAAATTGATAATTGTCTTTACTCACAGGATGTTCCCAACCTCCTGCTTTAAAGTTAATTGTACTTACTTAAATAATCCATACATACATATTAAAGAAGGTGAATACAAAGGATTTATATATGACTAAAGAGTAAAACTCATCTAATTTGCTGTAAACATTCTAAAATGCAAAAATCTATTAGTAGAATTTCTAAATTAAAAAAAAATAGTCATATCATACATGAAATCTATTTTAATAATTTTAAAAGATCTGAAAATTCCCGGAAAAAGTGTTTGACATTGTACTGCAACACATTATGTCCATATTTCATATTTTTAAAATGTCTGATCTGCAATATGCTTTAGTGTCAAATTCAAAATGGCATTGTCAGTTTATTCTTGGTAAAGTATGGGATTAGTCAGTTGTCCATATTAACATTTTAAATAATGAAAATATGTATTGTATAAAGCTATACTCAAGTAACTGTGTTTGGGGACTTTTTTCATTAAATGCCAGTTTATTCTAAATGAGATCATTTAGGCCTCAGACAGCAAACTGAGCAATTTCTTGCAAGACCCTTCTATGTCATAGTATGAAACTGAAGAGTAGGTTTTGTTATATTGAAAATAAAAAGCACCAATAGATTTAAATCACATCATGCAAAACGATGTCTTAAAAAAGTATGAATACTCTGTTTTACTGACCTTCTTGTGATTAAATTAACTTTCAGCTGATTCAACAGGAACTCATTCCCTCTATACTACCTATAAAGATTATGAATTAATGTTTCATGTATCAACAATGCTTCCATACATGCCCAGTAACAGGCAACAGGTATGTTTTTTAACTTATCATTGTAATTTTATGTTGTAAAAGTTTGACACTAAGGGTTGTTGGGTTTTTTTTTTAAGCAATACTGATTTAAAAGTCATTTTTTTCTGTGAAGTATGACTCAATTGTATTTTTTTTCTTGAAATATTCTGAGGCATTAGAAATCTCATAGGATTTTTATACTATATAATTCAGGAATTTATCTTATCTCCCCCATTTCATGATATTATTAAAAGGTAGTGTTGCCTATGGTGAATGAATTATTTTCACCTTGGACTGGATTTACATCTTATATATATTTTAAACATTGAATGGAATGAAGACTTCGAAAAAAGTCTGATGGTTAAAATATGCATGTAATAAGATTTTTGAAAGATTCCACGTAATCCTTATATTACAGATCTTGAAATGTTTACGAATGTGTTGGCTTAGTAGTAAATGCTTAACCGTATCCTTCAAAATGTCTGCATGTGAAGACAGAAAACTGCAGCATACTTATTTTATTTCTGGAGGATTCCCTTTGCTTATGTAATAATACAGAATATATTTGAAGCATTAAGGATGGCTAAAAACCAGCAGAGCATCCAAAGTATGTGGTGCACCAGTAAGGTTACACTGTCTTGCCTGTCATGGATATTTCTTGTGACTAAATTAAAAAGTACAAGCACATTTGGTATAATATATCAACATTAACACTTTAAAAAAAAAAAAAAAGGGAAGTAGAATTGCTCATAGGTCAGACTGATGATAATTTGTAATTTTCTGCAAATTGTAATTGGTGGATTGATTTAGTTAGTTTTAGAATATTCTCTCAGTGCCATGGGACATATAAAGACTTCAGTCATTTTGGAGGGTTGTCATGAAATGAAGATGCTATCTCATTCTTTTTGAATAGCATACAAAAGATGGTTACTGATTGTTAAACCATATGTGAGTTGTGTCTTTGATATCTGCTCTGTCAGTAGGTCTTGTGGGAAGAGAAAGATGTGTTAAGGCAGCAAGAAGAAGATAAAATAATACTACTAAAATTCTTGAGAAAGGATAAATGAAAATGAAAAAAAAATGAAATGGAAGAAAGTACATATTTATGTATTTTACATAGTCAGTGCATAATGTTCTGAACTGTTTGAGGTGAACAGTTAAGGCAACTGCAAGTATTACTCCATTACACGTAGGATTTAGATGTAGTTTAAAGAAACTAAATTAGGAATCAGAACCCAGAAACTCTTCACCACATGAATACTACAAATGTTTAGATGACTTACATCTTAAGATGTGTGGCTTTCAGAAGACAATGTTCAGCTGTATCAGACACTCAACTGTGTCAATAGCTACTAATTAAAGTGTTGGATCATTGTCACTGATTTGAGATTGCTCCACTTCTCCAAACTTTCACTTGCACTTTATTACAAGATTAATTCAGTAAATAAGGAGGAGTTACTCTCTCTGTAATCAGTCATAACTATCTTTGACTGGAAAGCACATGCAAATAGAGAAAACTGTACACTATAAAGAAGATATAATACACTGAATGAGCTTGCCTTAAAGGGAAAACAGTATTTTCGTAGCTAATCACAGGCACTGACAGTAAGTATGGCCTTACTTGGAGATTACTACTTTTATTATCTTTCATGACACCCTTGTTTGTGAGAAGAGGGTATCCCCTTGCCATGATCCACTACTTTTCATAATTGTTTGCTGTTTGTCAGCTTCACTACTGTGTTGCTCAGCCACGCTTTATTACTGTCCTTTCACTTCTTTCTGTGCCTTTGTTTCATTCTCGTACGTTCTTATGCCTTTCTTTATAGTCAGGTGCCGATTCTTGTGTATAGCACAGTCTTCCAGTTGTAACTCCATGGTTTTCCCCAGCAACAAGCACTCCTTTCCGCAGTGTTTTAGTAAGCTTTCATCATTGTCACTTTAACAGGATCGATATTTAGTAGAAGCACCATGTTGTTATTCATGACTTTCTTGGCATCAAAATAATGTGGCAGTTTTCCAAGTTCAAGTAGTATGCCTTTCTGAAGACCTACCACATTATTTGTTTAGGTGCTGGGATCTAGCAGTATTTGCACAGCACAGGCACTGTTGTAATGAAATGTGACAAGTACACCCAAATGACCAGAATTTAGCCAGCCTTAATGTGCCTAAGAGTTCTATAATATTTGTTTAATTTTCTTATGTTACTGTTTAGTTCTAAAATACATACTGAAGCATGAAATGTATCAACAGTGTTATTTCTCACAAGCTAGGATAAAATTTTGGTTAGTTCTCTTTCCTTGAGACATCTTAGATGACAAAGACCATAGATGCAGTTGTACCAGTTGTGCATGAGAGAGGGAGAGAGACTTACAGGTGCTGTGGAATATGAGTATTGTTTGTCTCTTAAGAGTTTGGCTCACTATACTCTATATACACAAGTAAGAAGAAGTTAGACTCCATGGTGATTTTCTTTTTAGGTTATGTTAGTAGCGAAGATCCCACTTTAATAGTTATTATTTTGCTAACGCATTGTGTATGTATTGGCAATGAGGTTATTGCATTCTATCCTATGTCCCTTGTTTGGTAATCACTGGACAAAGTGCTGGGACACTCTTCATCATCTAGGACTACAACCTTCAAAGAGCAAGCACTGAGCATTGCTTAAATTCCAAATACCTGTGAGCCAAAAGTAGGCCGCACCAGAATTGTTTGTTGCTTCTTCCAGGACATAACTACGCCCTGCTTGGTCCCTGATCAGGACATCCCTCTAGTTTTAGAGCCAGCAGGAGATCCAAAGAGCAAGGTAATTTTCACTTTGGCTGCAACATAGGCTGGGAGCTGTCAAGTCAACTGCTCCTTCCCTAGGACAGAGAAGACTACCAGCCCTGGTGTGGCCAGTTTGTTGTTGTTTTTTTTCCTTTACTGGCCTTTTCTTCAAATCATAGTTCAAGACCTTCCCCTTTAAACTTTACCTTTGCAACATCCCTTCCGATTCATTCCCTTCCAAGTTTCCCTTTCACACATTTACAGTCTGCTTGTGTACACATGGTCAGATCTAATTCATCCAAAACAGTTCAAATAATCAGTTTTCACCTGGTTTACTTAAAAATGAAACAGATATGCAATAATGAAAGAAACTTGTTTTATTTAAGCTACTGTTAAAATGGTTGGGATTAGAAGGTATCATTATACCATGCTCAGTTTAATTGGATCTGATGAAATAATCTTTTGCCATTTTTTCTAGTCTTGCTACTTGTTAAGAATACAAATTGAAAATAAAACTTTTGAAATCACTTATTTTAGAAATGTGCTAAAAGAAGTTAGAAGATTTTCTTATTTGACTCCTAACAGTTCATTATTTAGTTCAATGAAGAATGTATTTTACTGCTACTTCAACAAGAAGTCTTTGTTTTTTCACAGTTTGACTAGACCATTAAAATTCCACAGAAGTGGGTAGATTTTTATAGCTGGGCATAACCTGTAAATATACTGAGTTTTAAGACAGTACTTTTCTTCAGAGATGCATATCTGAAAATTAAGAATTGAGTAGTTAAGGTCTCAAAATTATTATAGATATTATTTGGTATAAATAACTTTAATGTTTTCTGCTTTTCTAACATATTTTCCTTTTTGTGTCTTGTATTCTTACATAAAACTTCACTGATTTCCTTTTTACTACCTATCATGCTTGATTGGTTCATTTTCAAATTCTACCTTGCCAATTTAGACTGGTACTAGAATGATGTCAAAGTGTATTTGATGTCTCTTACTGTAAGTAATCCTCTGTAATTGTGCACCCTGTTGAGAGTTGCTGTCGTGGTCTACATTGGCATGAGACTCTTTAGAGTATGTTAGAAAGGCAGATTAAAAAAAATAATTAATAATAGAACAATCCCTCCAAAAACCAAACCTGAGCAGACCTCAAAATGGGAGAGGAACGGGAAACTGAGAACCTGGAAAAAAAAAACACCAAAACAACAAAAAACCAAACCAAAACCCAACAAACCCACACTAGGAGGTAAACTCTGGGAAGAAAATCTAGGTTATAGATTGAGAACTAGAAAAGGGTTTCTTAAAAATCTTTTTGCTTTGTTCCGGTTTCCTTCAATTCCTTTTTCATTTTCAGTATGCTATCCTTATCTCACTTTTCCCAGGGAGCTATGCATTCCCTCCTCCTTCTCCCTTCAATACTTTATTATTTTCCTGTTCCTTTATCCTATCCAGAGCACTTCTTTCCATGTTCCAGGTCACCCCAGTTTACTTCTCTTCCCTTTCGAAGTTCTTTGCATTATGGTACTCTGTGCATAGCCATGACTGTGCTTTGCCTTTGCATTGTGTTGAAGTTTGCTGACCACTTATGCATGACAGTTATTTATAACAGTGTTACACTGATTGTGTTTTAAAATGTTGAAGAAGTCACTAAGATCTCTGCAAGCTGGTAGGTAAGGTTCTTAAAAATTATGACCTACTTCTTGTTTCTTGTTTTTATGCCTCTTAGTGGTTTAAGCTCTTGAAAAATCAGTTAGGGATAGGATATGGGAACTGCAATAATTTTGAAAAGACTATTTTTGCTAGTAAATTTTCAGACATATCTAAAGCTTACCACTTACTGACTGCTATTCTTGCTTAACCAACTTGTGATGGCAAGCAGAACATGCTAAAGAGGTCTACAAAAGCAGAGAAATAAATATAACTTTAATCAGTTTATTGCTTTCTAGTTTTTGTAATTTTGCTCTGTGGAAATTCATAGGCATAGATATGAACCACTGTAGCAAGAAAGGGTAATTGAGCAGTTACATAACAAAGGCAGAAATGAATCACCTTGTACCTCATAATTGGAAGGTTTCTTACAAATTTAACTGTGATGTAAATTCCAACTCGTGAGATAATAATAACCTCTAAACATGAATGTGTGCTTCACTGCTATGGTCTAATTGTACACTTCACTAGCTCAGCAAATTAAAGTGTACCTGGCACACTTAATTCTGTGATCAGTTCTATATAGTGTGCTTCTACTGTAATTACGCAACAAAACGTGTATCTTAAATTGCTCAAATAGCTGGTTGTTTTGATTTTAATCTTAAAAGACATGCAAACTTGGCTGATCCACATGACTTTTTCCAAATATTGTATTCTTATATCTGTTTCTCATCAGAAGTTTTATTTCTTTAATCTACAGTTGGGATTTTGATTATGTTTAAAATAATATAGATATACTAAGTGCTTTAAAATTGTGGCTTTGGGCCTTCTTACTACTTTTATAATACCATCCTTTGTCTTATATATAATGAAGCATACTTATGGACTTTAGCATGTGCAACTTTGCTTTTTTTGGTGGTAGCTGAAATACTAACTTTTAATGGAACTGAGAAAATACAAGCAAATACTGTTACTAGAAATATGTTCTGTAAAATCAGCTGAATAGAGAAAATTTTTTCTTGTTCTGCCAAAATTTATTCTTGTATCCTTTTATAATTACATATGAGCTAAGGTAAAACTGTAAGTGTATGCTGTTAGTTGACAATGCAAGGTCTTTGACAGACTTCGGATGGATGTTTTGAGATGTAGCACATGCTGGACTACTTTTTTCCATCTAGTCATATACATGGATGTTTTGTAAGCAAAAATATTTAAGGAAAAAGTGTAAAACTTTTGAGAGGTGCAATCAACTTCTATGAGGAAAGCCAACATCATTTTAGTATGTTTTGTTGCTTGTTTTTTGGGAGAGAGAGACAAGTGGTCCCTTATTGCTGGACTTGTTCTGTAGTTTTTATTAAGTCTAGCTTGTAACAATGGTGTAATACTTTAAATTATTCCTTAAATATGTTTTGATGATAAAAGCTACCAATTGCAAGAATAATATTTTAAGTAATGAGTTTGTAACAACTGTTCATTCTCCATGAGTCTCAGCACTGTTGCTCAAGTATGCAGATGTAAAAATTTGTGAATATTCATGATCTATTTTAAAAAAAATTAAGATCATAATATTAAGAACAATGTTTAATGAAAATTCAACATGCAAAAGGAATATTTACTGAAAACGAAAAACAATATTGTATTTTTCATACAGAAGCAAATATAAAACTTGTAAAGAGGGACTGAGGTACAGTTCTCTGGATAGTGAGATAATGTCAAATGATGTGACACTTTTATTACTAAAGTGATGCACTAAAGTAATACATTTTCTCAAAGGAAAGGAGAAATGAGCAGAAACTATGCTGAGCTAGTGTGGTGATGTGAGAGAACTCAGTAGTATTTTTGTGAGTTTAGCCCAATTTCCTTTCCCTATGTTTTTGCAGTTCAGTCTGATATTCTTTATCTGTAGCTATCCAGGATATGATTAATTAAAAGTTATTTCTGAAAAATCAAGCTTAATTTATTTTGGTTTGGTTTCTTTTTTCTAAAATGAAGAAATTGTGATTTTATTACTTTTTTAATAACTAATTTTTCAATGCATGTTTCTTGTCTAGCTGCTAAGGAAAAGGCATATAGGAAATGACATAGTTACCATTGTCTTCCAAGAGCCAGGAGCACTTCCTTTTACTCCAAAAAATATTCGTTCCCACTTTCAGCATGTGTTTGTCATAGTCAAAGTGCATAATCCTTGCACTGAAAATGTATGCTATAGGTGAGTAGAGCCTTGCAACTATTTAAGTTTGTTTTAAAGATTGCAGTGGGACTGCCTCTTCTAACAATTTTGTATTTCCCAGAGGTATACAGTTTTAAAATTTCAGCTGCATTTTCTGTGAGTTTGAAACCCGAGTGTCTCCCTTGCACACGTCTATAGTCATGGGCCACAGTTTGTGGGCTTAGATGGGTGTATGCAGAACTCTGGGTTGCTGATTTATGGGCACAAAATGGGGATATGACAAGTTAGTGGAAATAAGCATTGCAGACATAGCAATAAAAATTAATTTAGAATTTGTATTGTACATCTTTTTCAAAGACAGTGATTTGAACTGAAGTATTTCAGAACCTGTATAAATCCCTGAGTATGACAGTATGACACTGGGTTGAGTCATGGCCTTTAAGCATGTGAATGAGGACTTTTGGAGAGTATAAAAACATCTCAAATTTCAGATAACCATAACTCTCAAATTTAAGTTACTGCATCATGAATTCTAGCAAGGTTACTGGGGTGGAAGCTTACTTCTGAACTGATTGGGAACTGTGCAAATAATAAGGGCTTGAGGCATAATGGTGCAGGTTTAGCATGTGTAAATGTTATTTATGCATTGTTTAAAATGAAATTAAAGTAAATCTTGAAGTCGACATATTATTGTCTTTTAGCTGTCTTTTAGAACATAAACTATCTTTTAGAACTTGATTTTGTTTCAGTAGCTTTTTTGTGGTTAATAATACATGACATTTCATGAGCGACGTTTCCTTAATACTGAATGTCTGTCATCCCAAATGTGAGTGCATTTCAGTCAAACTAGTAGTAGTTGTACGTTGTTTGCACAGTATTTTGAAATCTTCTTTCAGTTGAACATTATGTAGATACCAATTGTAGATAAAATTGTATCAGTGAGAAAATACTCCTATTTCTTTTATATCTAGCTGTGAACTGTCTACATCAAGAATTGCAGATATTTTGAAATTTTAGGAACATACAGTAGGCAACTTACACAGATGCAGAATGCTCCCATTATAGATGCGTTTGACATGAATACTTTTCTTTGTCTTCATGCTTCATTGTAGCAAAATGTCTAAGGATTAAAATAGTTTCTGTTTATATATTTCGTAGTTTTAAGATCATGTAACTGACAGCCGAAAATGATAGACCTTCATAAAAAATTTTTTTAAGAAATACTTCTCTCATTACTCAGAAAGCAGTTTTGTGACACCCTGAGAAGTCATCCTTGTTATTTTTGTGTAAGATGCATCCATAATGTCTGTTATATGTTTAAAAGAAAAAAAAAATAAAACAGACAACGTAATCCATTTTCTTTGATTTGTCTAAAATATCTGAAAATAGACATGTCAGAGCTAAACCCAGCTATGTAAATGCACTGCACAGATTACAGTTCTGCTTATCATCTGATAATTTTTCTCTTTAGGAATTAACCATTGCATTTTTTCTATTTCTAGTGTTGGTGTTTCACGGTCAAAAGATGTACCTCCGTTCGGTCCACCCATTCCCAAGGGAGTAACTTTCCCCAAATCAGCAGTCTTTAGGGACTTCCTTTTAGCCAAAGTTATTAATGCTGAAAATGCGGCACATAAGTCGGAAAAATTTCGAGCCATGGCCACAAGGACACGTCAAGAATACTTGAAAGATCTGGCAGAAAATTTTGTTACCACAGCTACAGTGGATACTTCAGCAAAGTTCAGCTTTATTACTTTAGGGGCAAAAAAAAAGGAAAAAGTGAAACCAAGGAAAGATGCACATTTGTTCAGTGTTGGAGCAATTATGTGGAATGTGATTGCACGAGATTTTGGCCAGTCTGCTGATATTGAATGTCTCCTTGGAATTTCCAATGAGTTTATCATGTTGATTGAAAAGGAATCAAAAAATGTTGTGTTTAACTGCTCCTGCAGAGATGTTATTGGATGGACGTCTGGATTAATGAGCATAAAAATATTTTATGAAAGAGGAGAATGTATTCTTCTGTCTGCAGCAGATAATTGTACTGAAGACATCAGAGAAATTGTTCGAAGACTTGAAGTAAGTACAGTTTCTAAACTAGAATGGTCAATTTTTAATGAAGAGTTACTTGTCTCCACCTCATCTGAGATACAATTTAAAATGTCCTATGCTTATACTTGGAAGTGTTTTCAGTCTTCAAGGAACATTACAAACAGTTCTCACAACAGCATATGAGATAAGTGTTATCAATTCATTTTCAGGAATGAGGAATCTGATAGACTTGCCCAATTATGTGGATGGTTTCGGTGCTGAAATAAGATTTGAAAAGCTGAGGTTTTGTCTTTTCTTCCTATAGCCTATTCTCAAAGAAATACACCTTAATTTGAAAATGTACAAAATCTTACTGGGTAAAATACACCCAATTTGACATTTTATAACCACTGATGTGGATATTAGCAAAAAATTAGTGATTCTGCTGATTTGTTCCTTTATACTGAGGAACTGCAAGAGGTAAAGTAGACCAATTAATGCCATTTTTCACAGCTGACTGGATAAAGTTATTCAGACATTTGAAGAAGATACTTGAAGAAGAGATTTTGGGTGTTCTGAGTTGGGAAAATCCATATGCTTTGGCCGGTGCATTTATTCTACTGTATTCTGTAATTGGGACATAATGAAAAAGAGGTGTCTGCAATAGTATGCTTTTATCACTACATGACTAAATACTGTATGTATTAGAAACTTATGACACAAATGTAGGGAAACTAATGAAGAACTGAAATTTTCATATTCATTTATCTAGTTCATAAATTATGAAAGTCTTGTTGTAAATTAGTTGTGACTAAAGGTGAACCTCAGAGCTGGAAAGAAAAGAGTTAAAGCTTTGTGCTGTCAGCATAACATGTAGCTCTAATACTATTAGCATAGTTTTAAATACAAAAGAAAGTTCTGTTTGAAATGGAAAGCTGCTAAAAGATACCAAAAACTGAGAGCTGACTGATGACTCAGAGTTGCTTTTTTTGCTAGGAAGACCCAGAAAATGATTTTGTAAACAAAACCTCCATAGTACATTTTGGACATCTCAAGAATTACTTCCACATTTTAACATTGAAGTCTACATCTTCCAAAATAACTGGAAGGTTTATGAAGTTGAAGTACTACAGTTTTAAGTGGCCTAAATTTGCCAGGCAAAGATTCTCAGAGTATCAGATTCTTGCAAGGTCTTTCTCCAATGTGTCGCAGCTCATAGAAGATCAGCACTTAATGAACAAGGGCTGACTGTATTTCATGACCTTGAGTTTATTGCAGGTTAAAAGCATGGGCATGAACCAGCATTCTCAGGACAGCAAACTTAAAATAATTCCTGGGTTTGTGGCACTTTATTCTCATGTGTGCAAGTTGTGATTTTTTTTCTACTAAGTGACAGATATACATGTAGAAATATTCTATAAAGGCAGTAGTGCTTTGAAACGTATGAAGGTACCGAAAACCAGTCTGACCAGGTTGCAGGCCTAAGTTACACAAACACTTTACAGTTATTGCAGTGAGCCATTGGATTGGGAAGGATGTAGAAGCTCAAAAACACTGTGAGATCTTTGAAAGAGATGCATTATGAGAAAATATTTTTCTAATGTTTTTTCACAGAGTTTTAATCTTGTTCTGATTGTACTGATTGACCTAAAATACATACTGGTTTTGTGACGCTGACAGAAAAGAATATTAGGGTAACTCAAAAACTTACCTTGTAATGTGGACTAGGATTTGGTCTTCTGAGTCTGGTGCGGTATGCCAGCACACACAATATTGTATGATTATTTTTTACAGGGCAAAACTCTTGAGAATTTGTTACATAGTATGTAGAAATGAGCATGCTTAGTGAGTATTAATTTGAAGGATTTGGACTACTCTGTGTAATGACAGAATTACTCTTCATTACACATGAAGTAATTCTTTTATTTCTTAATTTCTGAGTGACATGGAAACTCTTAACCCATTTTAGTGATGTCCACATCTGGATGTAGCGCTAATTAGAATCTGATTACAAGGCAAAATAAATCAAATTATCTTCAATGATATGTTCCTTGGGAAGAAAAGCTGCTCAAATTGAAGCATTTAGCTCAGTTTGGCTCATAGAAGCAGTGAAAAATTCACAACAAGAAATCCGAGGGCAATCATGAGAGACTTCAGAGCTTTGGGACAACTGGTTGAGAGATGAGCATAAGTAGTGTTCTCCTCTATCCTTTCAGTTGCAGGAAATGGCAAGGGAAGAAACAGGAAGATCCATCAGATCAATATCTGGCTCTGAGCCTGGTATCACTGGCAGGACTTTGGTTTTTTTGATCATAGGTCCATTTACATGATACTAGTCCTGCTGCTGACTGATGATGGGGTACACCTGCCTCAGAGGGAAAAGAATTTTGGCATTGGTGTTGGCAGGGCTCATTAGAGAGAGTCCTGGGGTGGCACATCAGTGACTGTGGGATAGAGTGCTAGCAAGGTCCTTCAGTCTCTCATCCCAGTGGGGAATGGGGCACGGAGTGCCATGCAATAGCAAAGAAAAAGGAGATGTTTATGGCCTAGAAATAATCATAGAATTATAGAAGGGTTAGGGTTGGAAGGGACCTCTGGAGGTCATCTAGTCCAACCCCCCTGCAGTGGGCAGGGACATCTCCAACCAGATCAGGTTGCCCAGAGCCCTGTCAAGCCTCGCCTTGAATGCCTCCAGGGATGGGGCCTCAACCACCTGTTCCAGTGTTCCACCACCCTTGTGGTGAGGAACTTCTTCCTAATGTCCAATTTAAATCTACTCCTCCCCAATTTAAAACCATTGCCCCTTGTCCTTTCATTCCAGGCCTTTGCAAACAGGCCCTCTCCAGACTTCTTGTAATTTCCCTTTGAGTACTGCAAAGTCACTATTAGGTCCCCCCAAAGTCTTCTCTTCTCCAGGCTGAACAATCCCAGCTCCTTCAGCCTGTCCTCATAGGAGAGGTGTTCCAGCCCCCTGATCATTTTTGTGGCCCTCCTCTGGACCTGCTCCATCAGATCCATGTCCTTTCTGTATTGAGGGCTCCAGAACTGGACACAGTATTCCAGATGAGGTCTCACCAGAGCAGCGTAAAGTGGTAGTGCTGGGGAATGGTGAGGTAGGAATTAGGCCTTCTCTCCCAAAAAGGTGAGAGGATCGATAGCCCAACTGAAGAGCATCTTCACCAATGCACATAGCATGGGTAAAAAACAGTTGGAGGTGGAAGCCACTGCACATCAGGAAAACTATGATACAGTTGGTATCACAGAACCATGATGGGATGATTCGCAAAACTAGGGAGCTGCATTGGATGGCTATAAACTTTTCAGAAGGGATAGGCTGGGAAGGAGTGGTTGTGGGGTAGCCCTGGATGTTAGGGAGTGCTTTGATTGTTTTGAGAATAGTGATGGTGATAATAGGGTTAAGGGTTTATGGGTAAGAATCAGAGGGAAGGCCAGTGTGGTGTGAGTCTGTAATAGACTGCCCAGCTAGGATCCAGAAGCAGACAAAATATTCTGTAAGCAGCTGGAAGAAGTCTTACGATCACCACCACTTGTTCTCATGGGGAACTTCGACTTAGCAAATGTCTGCTGGAAATACAGCACAGAGGAAATAGTCTAGGAGCTTCTTGGAGTGTGTGGAAGATAACTTCCTGAGTGAGTGAGCCAACTAGGGAAGGCTTCCTGCTAGACCTGTTGTTTGCAAACAGAGAAGGACTTGTGGGTGATGTGAAGGTTGGAGGCTTTCTCGGGCTTAGTGATCATGAAATGTCAGTTTCCAGTTCTTGGGGAAGTAAGGAGGGGCGTTAGTAGAACTGACACCTTGGACTTCCAGAGGGCAGATTTTGACCTGTTTAAGAGACTAATTGACAGAGTCCTTTTGGAGGTAGTCCTGAAGGACAAAGAGGTCCAGGAAGGCTGGACATTCTTCAAGAAAGAAATCTTAAAGGTGGATAAGCAAGCTGTCCCCATGTGCCAAAAGACAAGCCAGCAGGAAAGAAAGCCAGCATGGTTAAACAGAGAGCTTTGGCTGGAACTCAGGAAGAGAGGGAAAGTCTATGATGCATGGAAGAAGGGGCAGGCCACTCAGGAAGATTACAAAGATTTTGTGAGGCTATGCAGGGAGAAAAATACAGAGGTCAAAGCTCAATTAGAACTTAATCTGGCTACTGCCACAAAAGACAATAAAAATGTTTCTATAAATACATTAACAGCAAAAGGAGTACTAAGGAGAATCTCCACCCGCTTTTGGATGCATAGGGAAACATAGTAACCAAGGATGAGGAAAAAGCTGAGGTATTGAATGCCTTCTTTGCCTCAGTCTTCAATAGCAAGACCAGTTGTTCTCTGGGTGCCCAGCGCTCTGAGCTGGAAGACAGGGATGGGGAGCAGCTTTCCAAGCCACTTTCCATCATTTGTTAGCAGTCCTGGCTAATGAGGAAGGTCCTAGTTGATTGGAGGTTAGCAAATGTGATGCTTATCTGCAATAAGGGTTGGAAGGAGTATCAAGGGAACTACAGACCTTTTAGCCTGACCTGGTTGCCAGGGAAGGTTATGGAGCAGACCGTCTCCAGTGCCACCATGTGGCACATACAGGACAATTAAGTGATGAGGTCCTGTCAGCATGGGTTTATGGAAGGCAGACCCTGCTCGACTGACCTGACCTCCTTCTATGGCCAGGTGTCTTCCAACCAAAACAATTCTGTGGTTCTATGTTATATCTGTAGATTAGTACTATAATACCGAAGAAAAAATACTTGCACATTTGCAATCAGTCAGCCAACACATAACTGACAGGACAGCATTTTCTTGCTTTGTGTTTTGAAACTAAAGCAGCTGTTAAGTTTTTAATAAGATATAAATTGTATTGTGTAAATGCTTGATAAGAGGGAAGGAACTTGACACAGGTGAAGTGGTTGCTCTGAGGATGTAAGATTTTTAGCATTGTGAAATGTTTTGTTCATTTTGTTTTATGCAGA
This sequence comes from Bucco capensis, assembly GCA_013396975.1. Classification (NCBI taxonomy): domain Eukaryota; kingdom Metazoa; phylum Chordata; class Aves; order Piciformes; family Bucconidae; genus Bucco; species Bucco capensis. The sequence continues at coordinate 90,989 of VWZO01001800.1, read as the reverse complement.
AACTTCCATTCAACCACAAATGTTAAAATAATTTCTACTGTTAATATATTAAAGATATTTAATGTCAAGCCAGGCATGGCTGTATAGTGTTTGAAACTAGATCTGTTTGTGTGTCCAAAGAAATGAGTGTCCTGACAACAGCATAACTATCTGATACTTCTCTAGATAGTGACCAGAGGATGTGAAACTACGGAAATGACCCTTCGGAGGAATGGATTGGGTCAACTTGGATTCCACGTGAACTTTGAAGGAATAGTAGCAGATGTGGAGCCCTTTGGTTTTGCCTGGAAAGCAGGCCTACGGCAAGGGAGCCGCCTGGTTGAGATCTGTAAAGTAGCTGTGGCAACTTTGACTCATGAGCAAATGATTGACCTTTTACGTACATCAGTGACAGTAAAAGTGGTGATTATTCAACCACACGAGGATGGAGCACCTAGAAGGTAATAAGCAACAGTTCTCAATGTGACATTTATATCTGTTTGGTTTGTTTTTTTCTCTGCCACTGCCTAAACCATGAGTCTTTTATTGGAGGCTCTCAGGAAATTTGTATTGTCTCTCATGTTTGGTGCTAATATTATTAAGGCTCTTAAAATAGTCTCTTCCCTGGAACCCCTACTGGCTTGTAATAGAAGACTAAATAGTATCCTGTAAGAATTCTGATGGGAAATATAATTTTATACGGCTTTAAAATAGTAAGAAGTAAACTTCAGTGCATCATGTCTTAGCTGTTACAAAAACTGATGTTGTTGCTTCTTTTCTTCCAGAGGGGAATTTTATATTTTAATACTAAATTTGAAAATTGGGAATACTTCCCTGAAAACTGTACCTTGTCTGCCTTTTACATTTCTCTAACTCCTGAGTGTTAAAAGAAGATTTGCAATTTCTTTCATTGAAATTTTAACAAAAGTACTGAAGTGCTGTGTTCTAGACATAAATGGTACCAAATCTTAAGAGTCCTACTTGCTACAGATATCTAATCTGGTCATAATACGTACTGAATTACATCAATGAAATTGTCAGTTAAAGCAAAGAAATCTTGCTGCAGCATGAAATAAATGCTCACACACTCAGGAGAAAACTAATAAATATTATTACAGGTACAGTACCATTGTTTTCAGGGAGGAAATACAATTTTCTTTTGCCAGTGTTCCTTTTTTGGTGACAAAAAGATTTTTCTGCTCTTTTCTCCATTTTTTAATATTACGAGGTTACCAAGAAGTAGGAAAAAATTACAACTTTATTATAATGTGACTTTATTTCTCACACGTCTTTTCTAGGCACTGCTAATTTGGTTCATTCTAAATGAGAACTGTACCAGAGTAAATTGAATTACTTGTCTTCTTGTAGAAGGCCAACTTTAAATCTCTTGTTGATTTTTAATTTAACAGAAAAAACATTAGATGTGTTGCTTTTGGCAAGACAACAAGCCATAAAATTTTATGTAGCATGCAGCACTATAAAGATGGTGCCAAGTGTACATGAATACTATTTAATTGGTGGCAATTCTCCAAGTAGTCATTGGCCTGATGAATGACACAGAAGTGCCCTCCTCTGCCTCAACCTGCGTGTCGATGTGTTGCATTCCTTTCTGAAAAAATTGACTGCAAATACCACCGTTTTGCTTAGATGGATAGAATTTGCAATTAAGCCTCTCTTTGCTTAGCTTTGCTATTCTCACCATCTGCTTCTGGGTATGAATTTTCACTGACTTGTTTGGTATACATTTCCAAGCTGTTTACAGAATATGAGCCTAATGAGCTGATCCTATTATATTGAACGTAAAAACGTGTATTTTATAGACCTTGATGGAGAAAGACATGCTGTATGAACTGTTTATATCTTCTTGGTACCTTTTTAGAAATGAAATGTTAAAATCCCAAATCAACGTGAAACATGGCACGCAGTCTATGTGTAGAAGGAATTTTAACTGGGTGCCACCAAATTGGGAGAAACCTGTGAAAGCTGTTCTTGTTTATAAAGTTTTGCGTCTTTAAAACTGTGTGACTAATTACTAAGGAAATTATTTGTTTAAAACTATGTTTCTATTGTAAAGTACAAAAAACAGCAAAGCATTTGTTTAGGGTTTTTCAGCCTCATTTCTCTCGTATATAAAACAAATCTTCAATACCTCTTTCTCACAAATACCAATTTTCCACTGAAACAAAGCTCCTCATTTTCTGTTTCATATCCCCAAAATACGATTAATAGTTTTTATTGTCCAGCTTGAAAGAGATCTGATATACAGCGAGTTTTGGTCTTGCCTTTTCTCAGTCTTTATAGTTTAAACAGAGAAGACAGAAAGCAATATAGATATCAGGTGGCAAGACTGAGAGCTTCAGTGACGAACACGACCTATGACATTGTAAAATACATTAATGAGCAGTGGAATGAGAAGAAGGCAGAAAGGAATAAGCTGCCAGATATTTGATGAAAGAAGGTAGTCTGTCACAGTTACTTACTAGTTAAAACTTGAGCAAATCTGTGTCCTTGTTTCCTACTCAGTTGCTTGTCTTATACATCTGCAATGTCTTCTCTTGTGGAATCAGAGAATAGTTGAGGTTGCGAGGAAACTCTGAAAATTGCTGAGTCTAACCCCATTGCTCAAAGCAAGGTCAACTAGAGCAGATTGCTCAGGGACTGAACTTGTGTTTGTAAAAGCAGAATTAATTACCACCCCTGTTACTAACCTAAGAAGGCTGCAAATACCTGAAAACTCTTTAAGTTTTTAGAGGTAACTGAAAGACCTAGAGCTAAGAAAATACATTAATTGGAAGCCATATCACTTGCAAAAGTTAGTCCTCTCTACCTATCAAAAAAGGAAAAGGTAGAAAATGCCAACATTTCTTTTAGTTAGAACTACTGTACTTCTTATAACATTATTAGATTTACAGAATGAAACTTACGTGCTGTGATTTAGCCTGATGGAAACTCATGGCTAAAACAAACTCTGTCAGAACTTTGATTGGGAACAGAGATTTTAATCTAAGCTGTTATATTTTAAGTGCAAGTCCTAATAGAAGTCAATATCACGGGGAGATCTTGTAAGTCTCCCTCTCACTGTGAGGTCTTTGCCACTCCTCTACCTTTGGAAGGGTGGCAGCACAACTAAGGCAAAAGGTATGGCCTGTTCTCTGCCCATCTTTAATATGTCATCCAAGATGTGCTTTGTCTCTTCTCTAAATTACCAAAACATAGTGATTTTCTGCTGTATAAAAGAAAAAGACTTTGTCTTTCAAAAAATCTTTGGGTTTTATACATCTTTTTGAGCTTTTTTTCCCAATACAGTTTTCAAAGCAAAGTATCTGTGAACTTGGCCTTTGCCAGTATCTCCAGTTTGCATTTTAACATATTTCCTTAAATTTGTTGTACTTTTAGAGAGGAAGGCTAAATATGCAGCATTACTATAATCCTTGGGAAGCTGAAACATTTATTGTATGAGCATCTTTTTCTGTTTTGATTTGCATCAAAACAAAGGAAAACCTAGGCAATGTGCATCTCCACCTAGGAGTAGCCTTAACAAAAGGACTATAAACTAGAAAGGTACAAAGTTGAAAACAGTTCTTTGATGCTTGTTGTATTTCTCATCCAATAAGAAGTCTTAGATTTTTTTTCTTACATTTAATAATGAATGAACTCATAGAAGGAGTTAATTTCTGAACTTTATTATGTGTACAGTTGTTAGTCAAGCAGAAAGAAATAAAAAATGCCAGGCAGAATTCTGATTGTCTCTATGGAGAAATGTAAAGAGGAGTTCCAGACTTTTTTTTTTCCTTCTCTCTATCTTTCAACTTGATTTTAAAAAAAATCAAGAGAACCATGTGCTTTTGACATTTTGAAGCCTACTCAATTCTGGGTCAGCAAAGATTTTCACTATAACTTGAGGTTTATATATCTACTATTATACAAAACATTTGTTAGGATTCATTTTTGTTATGTCTGGATTGAACCTTGACCAGAATAAATCTATGGGCCCTGATAACATACATCCTAGGGTCCTGAAGGAATTGGCTGATGTTGTAGCGAGACCGCTCTCTATCATATTTGACAAGTCGTGGAGGTCAGGAGAAGTTCCGGGAGACTGGAGAAAGGCTAATATTACACCTATTTTTAAAAAGGGTAGGAAGGATGACCCGGGGAACTACAGGCCGGTGAGCCTCACCTCTGTGCCTGGGAAGATCATGGAGTGAATAGTCATGGATGTGATGCTCAGGCACATGCAAAATAAAGAGGTGATACTGAGTAGTCAGCATGGATTCACCAAGGGCAAATCGTGCCTGACCAATTTGGTGGCCTTCTATGATGGAGTGATTGGAGCGGTGGATGAGGGGAAACCGACTGATGTAGTCTATTTGGATTTTTGTAAGGCCTTTGATATGGTCCCTCATGACATCCTCATCTCAAAACTGCAGAGGTATGGGTTTGATGGGTGGACCGTTCGGTGGATAAGGAATTGGCTGGAGGGACGCAACCAGAGAGTTGTGGTTAATGGCTCTATGTCTGGGTGGAGAGCGGTGACTAGTGGTGTCCCTCAGGGCTCGGTTTTGGGACCGGTGCTCTTTAATATTTTCATTAATGACCTGGACGTGGGTATGGAGTGCATCCTCAGCAAATTTGCAGATGACACCAAGCTGATGGGTGTGGTTGACACGCCAGGAGGCCGAGATGCCATTCAGAGGGACCTGGACAGGCTTGAAAAGTGGGCCCAAGAAAACAAAATGAAGTTTAACAAGTCTAAATGTAAGGTCCTGCATCTGGGCAGGAGAAATCCCAGGTACCAGTATAGATTGGGTGAGGAACTCATTGATCATAGCCAGGAAGAGAAGGACTTGGGGGTCATGGTGGATGAAAAGATGGATATGAGTCGGCAATGTGTACTTGCGGCTCAGAGAGCCAATCGCATCCTGGGCTGCATTAGGAGAGGTGTGGCCAGCAGATCTAGGGAGGTAATTCTGCCTCTCTACTCTGCCCTGGTGAGGCCCCACCTGGAGTATTGTGTCCAGTTTTGGGGTCCTCAGCATAGAAAGGATGTGGAGCTGCTGGAGAGAGTCCAGAGGAGGGCCACAAAAATGATTACGGGATTGGAAAACCTCCCCTATGAGGATAGGCTGAGAGAGTTGGGGTTGTTCAGCCTAGAGAAGAGAAGGCTTCGAGGGGATAGCAGTCTTTCAGTAGCTAAAGGGAGATTATAGGACAGAGGGACAGAGAATCTTTAGGAGATCAGAGTGTGATAGGACCAGGGGGAATGGTTTTAAGTTGAAGGAGGGGAGGTTTAGACTGGAGATTGGGAGGTGGTTCTTTACCAGGAGAGTGATTAAGCACTGGAACAGGTTGCCCAGAAAGGTTGTGGCTGCCCCATCCCTGGCAGTGTTCAAGGCCAGGCTGGATGTGGCACTGGGCAACATGGTCTAGTGTTTTGGCATCCCTGTTTGTGGCGGGGGGGTTGGAACTAGATGATCTTTGAGGTCCCTTCCAACCTGGCCATTCTATGATTCTATGATTCTATGATTCTATGTTTCTATGAAATGTGCAACATCTCTGCAGAAATACAAGAGATTTGATCTATCTCATTGAAAACCTTCTGGGTTCATGGAATCATAGGATAATTCAGGTTGGAAAGGACTGCAGGGAATTATCTGGTTCAACCTTCTGATCAAAATGGAGTCAGTGATGAGGTTAGCTTTATCCAGTCAAGGATTCAAAAACTGCAGGGATTGAGAGTGCATAACCTCTCTCTGCAAAACACATTCTACTTGGTTTTCTTTGATGAGCATCATGTGCATTTCCCTGTATCTGGTCATGTATGCTGTTATTCCTAATATTGTCTCTCCAGTATCTTAAAGACTACTTCAAAATCAGGATTCATTCTGAACTAAGTCCTTTTGGAGCTCAAAGACTTAGATCTCAGTTTGGTACTGTTTCCCCCTACTTTGTTTGTCCTCTCTGTTACTCATAATTTCTGTTTCTTACGTTGGAGCATGACAGAATTTTTTCATCCCAGCTGTCACTGGTTTTCCAGCTTTTCTTCATCATAAAATCTTATGGTGAATTTTGAAGGCTTTTCTCTTTAATGTCACAATAATCTTTCCTATTTATTTTTCCCAGTGATTCTTCCTTCTTGCCAGAAGCTTCTCAAGTCTTTATTCCCCATAGTCATTGTCTTTTGATGTAGCAATATTCCTGTTCCCTGGGAATACCGGATTGCTGTAGGGTTTAGTTGGGGATGTCCCTGCCCACTGCAGGAGGGTTGGACTAGATGACCTCCAGAGGTCCGTTCCAACCCAAAACCATTCTGTGATTCTGTGTGTGATTTAGGAATGTGACTTGCTCTATTTGTGCCCCAGTTTCCATCAGCAGAGACTGCAGAGGTTGTTCCTGCCTTACTGATCATACAAGTAAGCTAAACGCCATTGTTGGTTTGGGTTTTTTTATCCTCTTATTTGTTGTCTAGCGCCTTTCATCCAATGTCCCATCTGTATTTCTCTTGTATTTTTCCATACAACAGTACAGGCATAGAGGCTCTTTAGAGGCCTTAAACTTGTCAGTTTACCAACACCAAGATTCTGTTTAAAACATCATAGTAACAAAGATCAGAAGGACAATGAATGTATCTTCATTGTCAACTTCAACTCTTCAGCTGTCAAGGGACTGCCAGAAAGTTATCACTCGCCTTAAACCAAGAGTGATAAAGTGGGCAGCAGCCTTATCTGAGGTTGCCAAAAGCTGTCACCTACTTACGTTGTGCTGTGAAATTATTTTAAAGTAAAACCAATTCACTGTAAAACCAATTCATATTACATGTCTTTCTCTTTTGATGCAATGTGACTACTGTTAATAGGTTTCTGTGGTGTAAGAACTTGGAATTTTTGTTTTGACTTTTTGACTGAAGTTCTTTAGTTCTTTTAGACCACTGGAATCTTACCCAGTGTCTTTGACTTGTGCTGTAGGTGATATAGGGAGTCAGTGGAGTTGAGGGGTTATCTCAAGGAGGTACTTCAGAATGTCAGAGAAGGGAAAATGTGTATATATCTTAGTTAACTACATGGTGAGTCTAAACAAAACTAAGCTACTAAATTCTGCTTTTCAGTTAAGTCTCTAACATAATGTGAAATTAATCTTTTTTTTTTTAATATGAATTTAACAGTGTAAACTTTGTGACACGGTTTTAGTGGGCATGGTGGTGTTGGGTCAATGGTTGGACTTGATGATCTTAGAGGTCTTTTCCAACCTTAATGATTCTATGTTTCTGTGATTGTATGATGAGTCCTCAATCTCTGTGATGAGTCCTACAGCACTGTGGGAACTGCTGTAGTGTAAGAATGAACATGCACTGTAATAGAAGTGATAACATCCAAATGCAAAGTTTGAATTAGAAAAATGTGATTATTGTACTGCTAGATATAGATGAAGACTCCTTATTGAGTAAGTTTAAATGTTTTGAATTGAAAAGATTATGATAGAATTGTAGAATATTCTGAGTTTGAAGGGACCCACAAGGATTGAGTTCAACTTATATCAGTGCCCAGGACAACACTCCTCTCTCCAATTTCCCTCCCTTTTTCCACCCCAAAAAAAACCCAAACAAACAAAAAAACCCCCACCATGTATTTCCCTTGTTCCAGTACTTCACCATCCTCTTAGTGAAGAACCTTTTTCTCATATCCAACCTAAATGCACCCTGACAGAGCTTCATGCCATTCCCCTGGCTCCTGTTGCTGGTCACCAAAGAGAAAGATCAGCTCCTTCCCCTCCACCTCCTTTCATGAGGAAGTTACAGACCACAGTGATAGGAAGGAATAACTTACCGGTGTAATAAAACTGGTGAACACCAATGATTACTTTTGTCTCCCTGCATCCCCCTTAGTGGTTCAGATCTGTAATACATTGAACCAACGTTAAAATATAACCAATTATTCTGGTTTTGTTGTTACCTTAATGAATCGCTCATGATGCATGAAATTGGTAGATAGTTTAGGTCCAAACAGCAAAGTCATACCCAGTAGTTGATAGTGGTAGGATGTAACAGAAAAGAAGGCTTTTGTGTGGTTATCAAGGTGACAAACTGCTGATCATAGTGTATGAAACCCGCTAACTTTTCCATGGAGATGAACATTTACCTTTTTTAACTATCTTCCTTGCCTAATGTAGGCTCTTCACAGAGCCTTTTACGGAACCTTTATATGGAATCTTAAATTAATATTGAAAGTTTTGATTAACATAGTTTGAAAAATTTAATGGACTGCTTGATAATTGTTTCAGAATATAATGCTCCTTGCAGTAACATTTGACTACTACAGATCTTTTTAGTAGACTCTTAAATTTTAATATGTGGTCATGACCTGCTAGCTGTATCATAGTCATGCTCTGTGTAATAGCAGAGTAGATTTTATTAACCAAATTTTTTATAGGATAATATGGCTCTTGAACCAAAGATACTAGTAGGATTCTGTGCTTTATGTTGAAGGATTTATTTAATTAAAACCAAACTACAGTGAAGAACAGGAAGTGCTACAACAAATATATTTTGTAATTTTGGATATGTAAATTTTTACATTAAGAAATTATTTGTTTTTATGAAATTTTAAGAAACTAAAGCTATTATAGAAGAATGTGGTATTTTCTGACTTTGAATACTTTGTTTCTACTAGTTGTTGTCATGTAAAATTAAAAGTGCAGATTAATTTAGAAAAGCCTTAGTATTTTCTCATTTTTGAAGGGGAAGGAGAGAAGTCAAAAGCAAATCCTTTATTTTGAAGTGTTTCCTAACTGGTTGACATGATAGTTGTGAAGCATTTGAGGGTTGTACAATGGTATATGAGCACCTTCAAGCAACCGGAAGAAAAATACGCATATTCTTCTGACTGTAGAATGCAAGATCTCTTCTTCTGTTCCCAACAGAAAGATTATCAATTTTATTTATCCCATAGGGGTTGTTCAGAACTTTGTCGTATACCCATGGTGGAATACAAACTTGACAGTGAAGGCACCCCATGTGAGTATAAAACCCCTTTCAGAAGGAATACCACTTGGCATCGGGTGCCGACTCCCGCTGGGCAGCCTCTCTCTCGTGCCTCTCCAATCCTAGGAACATCTGACAGACTGCAGTGCCAGCAGCTTCTCCATCAGGCTCAGCCAGCCATTCCTCGCAGCACTTCCTTTGATAGAAAACTGCCAGATGGTGCAAGGTAATACACTCTCTGTTTAATGCCTGTCGTTTTCCTAATGTGCCTTACTTTAGATGTCTCTTCGTTATAGAAAATAGAACTTTGTTATACTTCTTTTTTAAAACCTTATATTGACAGTAATTTTAATACAGAGGCTATATTAAAGAGCATTCACTGAGCTTAGTTCCCTCTACTTTGAAACAAGTGACTTTTGTTGTTTGTGATGGAAGTGGACTGTACTGAAGATCCTGAGGACAATTAACCTTTCCCTTTATTCTGAAATCAATAAAGTGGGAAATTGCCTTGTGACTTTCTGATCTAAATAATGTCCTGTCCACCACCTTTTGGGACCTTATTTAAAAAATAGTAAGTGTAAATACAGTGAACTTATCCCTTTAAAAATGAATTATTTAATCTCATTACCAAGCTATTGGCATAGTTTCAAAGGGTTCTGTAACTTATTACTAGTCCTTATGCTTTGCTTTGCTTTTAATTAAACAAAGCAGAGCTGTTGATTTGAATATGTAACACTTCTTAGAAGATGGGATAGTATCCATAAATGTTAGCTCTGTTCTAATTTAATCATAATTCTTCATGAGATAAAAAAATAAAGTTAAAAATTTGTAAATACATTTGACCTTTGAATTATTCAGGAAAACCATATGTCTTAAGCAGAACTGTCTGTTCTTTATTGTCTGCAATTATTTATGCTTATGCCCTTTTTCCATGTGGCAAGGTAGTTCTGATTTCCAAGGATAAAAGTACTGCATGTTGGAAATATCTAATTGACATGAAAATGCAAAATACTAGTCTTAAATAGCTTAAAAAAAATTCTGGATTAAACAATGAAAACACTGCTATTGCTACACTATATAGCTCATTTAGAAGAAAAGAATTAGTGACTTTTTACCTTGTTTAAAATATATACACATAATAGTAGAACATATTTGAAAATATGTCTATATCATAGTCTGGGGAAGGCAGACTCCCAATTCTGGCCATTTGATCATTTGTAGTCTCCTCCCCTACACCCTTCCTCAACCCCCCGGAAAAAAGAGAGGTGTTTTTCTGTAAGCATATATAGCATTATAAGACTTAAGCTTTTCCTAAGGTCTTGTTACTGAAATTCTCAGTAACTTCTAGCATAAGGAGAAATGTATGAAATATCTAAAAATACTACAGGATTTATGGAGCTTTATTAAGCATACTGTATGCCTATATAGAGAAAAAATGGAAGCTTTCAGTCATACTACTCGTTTCCAAAAAGCTTCACAAACTTAAGTTGTGCTTCTCCTAACATTCAGTAAAGCATGTGAAAAAATGTATAAATCATGAAAAGAGAGGAAAATGATCAAGTGTGGCATGTTGGTCTTGAAACATTAAAAGGAAGGTACCTAATTGGCAAGGTCTTTCTCATTGGAAGAGGCATGGTTTGTGGCTTGGCAGAGATATGATGGGCTTAAACCGAAAGTGTTCGAAGTAAGGTTGATTAGTACTTAGAAGTCATCTTGCAGGGGTAAAAATGTATACTCAGGCTAGGGAAACAATAAAGAGACTTTAAAGGGTCAGAGACCCAATATCAGTTTAGACAAATTGAAGAGTACAGGCAGGGAGAAGCAGGTAGTTAAAATAGGGAAGTTACAGCAACTGACCTGAAAATGAGCTAACACTGAAGTCGGTGACAAAATGGTTGGGTTTAGAGGTAAGAAGTAGCAACAGCCTCAGAAATGTGGGCTAGATACAGTAAACGACTTAAGCAGAAACAGTTCAACTCCTGTGACACGTAACAGTTAGGCGCCCAGCCCCTGATGTGACATTAAAAACCGGGAGCTGAACACCTATGCTTCTAGTATAGCTCTTGAGAAGGTGATAAAAATGTTTTTGTGTTGCTCATGGAGTTTCCTCTAATTAGTCACTAAGAAATACAAGGCTATCCTTGAGCTCCACTCCTGCTTTTACAAAATGCCTAATTGTGTGGCAGCTGCTCATAGTGTGTGCCAAAAAGTGAAGCTTCAGACTCCCACTTCTGTTTTTTCACATCAAGAAGTGTCTATGTTATTTCCTTAAGTCACACTTGTAGGCAAGTGTATCGGTTCACTTTGAGTCAGGAATCCATTCCTGAGAGCAGACTGGTGCAGTGTTTCTGTAAAGGAACTGTGTGAGGCATTCAGTGACTAGATTACTATGGTTCTGCTTTTGTAGTCACCTTGTGCTTAGTAGGCTAATGGATGTACACTTGTCCAGCAAATGGCAGGCTTGGGATTGAGACATTCTTCAGCCTGGGATAGTACAAACCAGTGTCCTAGTTTTGAGGACAATGTCATAAACATCAGTCTGAAACACGGGGATCATAACTAATCCATTCCTTAATGCTCATTCACTTAAACTGTACAAGAAATGCAAAGTTCTTGGTGGTAAGAAGCAGGAGCATGCAACTGAATTCAGCTGCAGCACATAGACTATTTCACTTTTTTAGAGAGGCTCAGTTCTGTCAATACTTAGAGAGAGATGCTGCAAAGATAGACACAACAATATCCACTTATTGTATAGGTGTTTGGCTGTTAAACAAAATACAGTAGCTAATATCTTCAAAATTTTCAAGCTGAACAGTAAAGCTGCTTATTAAATGTCATGTCCCTGGGAAAATGTGCAGAAATCCTCAACTACCTCTTTTCATCTCTTCCCTGAGAGATGACACATAACCTTTAAAAAAACCAAATAACCAAAAAATCAAACCAACCAATCAAGCAAAGAAGACTAAAATATGAAAAAAGAAGGTAATGCAGGGAATTCATGGTAATGACACTTGTATTGTAGTTATGGACTGATATGCACAGAAGAGAAGAGTAGGAGGGTGATCAAAACCAAATTTGAGGATTGCATTTCAACTGTCTGGAAATCCAAGAGGAGTAATTGTTAAGACATGAGGCTCAAAAGTTTAAATAAGTACAAAATAGTACTATTCATGAAAATAGTACTTTTCTTATTGCTCTTCTATGTCAAATAATTAATAAAATAAAAAGGCATTAGTATTACTTCTTGAAAATTACAAATTACTATGCTGAAAATTGGAATACATGTAACACAGCTAACCACCATTCTAATCTATCATGAGAGTTTTCCACAAAAGACCTAATTCAGTTACTGTGACTCCTGAGTAATCCCACTTGTTCACAAGTAAACTAGATGTAACGAAAATAGGATTTGGCACTTACTCTTTCCCTTTTTATGCCTTTTTATCCACAGATATATATAAATATAGATACACACTTTAAATATACTAGTTTAAATACTTTAAATATATAGTTTTATGAAACTAAGATAAACTGTAAATTCCCACAATGAATATCATTAAATGTTCATACTCCATCTGCATTATTTGTAAAAATGAATGTATTTTATGAAAAAAGCACAGCCCAGTTCAAACCTGAAAACCCCACAAATACTTCAGTGCACTGTTAGTGACTCTAGTTAACATTACAGAAGTTCTCCAAGCAACCAATCCTCCTCCAGTGACCCAGGACCCAGTGGGAGCAGCCAGTGGAGACAGCAAGTGGGATATGATGGGTACTGGTGATATTTGTTTACTTATTTATTTATAATCTTCCTATAGCTCCTGTGCCTCTTCTTTCTTAAAGTTTATGTGGATGTTCTATTTTATAGATTTATTTGCAGTCTCTGTCAGTATATTTTAAGACACATCAGGTTTGCTGATCCTGAATGTAATATGTATGCCAGTACACTTTTTAAAAAAATGTGGTTTTTTTTCAAAAAAAAAAATAGTTTGAAGACAACCTGGATGCATCCTAGATCTAAGCATTGGCATCTCGTCGATTATATTTTAGTGCGTCGGAGAGATGTCCGCGATGTCCATCACACTCGCGTGATGCCTAGTGCAGAATATCAAACAGACCATCGTCTTGTGCGCTGTAAATTTAAATTCAATCTTAAGTTCAAACCTAAAAGGGGTGGTTTCACAAAAAGGAGATTTAATGTTAACAACCTCCAATCAGCCACAGTGAGAGACAGTTTTCAGGCAAATCTCCAAAACAGACTTGAAAATCATTCTATAGATTCTACAGATGCCTCTCCTGAAATACTTTGGCATCATATCAAAAACAGCATTCTGCAGTCCTCTGAAGAATCCCTTGGGTTCTCCATTAAGAAAAGCAAGGACTGGTTTGATGAAAACAATCAAGAGATCCAGGAATTGTTGAGGAGGAAGAGATCTGCTCACCAAGCACACCTTGCATTGCCATCCT
>VWZO01001800.1:30582-77237 GCA_013396975.1 Bucco capensis | reverse complement strand
GAAAACTCTATAAAAGAGTCTGGCAAAATAAACACTTGAAGAAAAGTACAAAGATCAGTGTTTATAGAGCCATTGTGTTGTCTACTCTTTAATATGGTTCCGAATCATGGGTCATTTATTGCCACCACCTATGACTCTTGGAGCGCTTCTATCAGCACTGTCTCTGTACAATCCTAAACATCCATTGGACAGATTATGTGACTAATACGTCTGTCCTAGAACAAGTAGCAATTTCAAGCATTGAAGCCATGCTGCTGAGAATGCAGCTGCGTTGGGCAGGGCACGTCTCCAGGATGAAGAACTACCGCCTTCCTAAGATTATGCTCTATGGTGAACTTGCCAATGGCTGTCGCAAGAGAGCCCTGAAGAGGAGATACGAGGACTCCCTGAAACAACATCTCAGCCTTGGCCATATTGATCACTTTAACTGGTCTACTCTGGCCTCCAATTGGGAGGTCTGGAGACACATTATTTTTAATGTTGCAGATGTTTTTGAGAAGGCACATAGAATCGCTCTTGAGAAGAAAAGACAGCGTAGAAAGAATCGTGTCTTGCAGATTATACCTCCTAAGGAGTCCTTCTGCTGTGCCTTTTGCAACTGCTCTTGTCTGTCCCACATTGGCTTGTAAAAAGCACTTACGAAGAGCGTGGATGGAGCCCTCCCCGGATCTTCGTTCGCGAAGCCTAGCCATGATGTGATAATGACACTTTCAAAGCCACACTGCTTTAATTCTTTAGGACCAAATTGTTATTTTACATTTCAGGTAAATAACACAGTTCTTCGGTTTGCTTTCCCAGAAACAGGCCAGAAATCAGCTAGTAACTCAGGACTGGAATAAAATATTTCCTCCTTTTGCTTCATTGGAAGGATAGTTGATTAAAAAATTATCTTTGTGGTCTTCAAAGGATTTATTTCCTGCTGTGCTTGTTCTGGAGGCATCCATTCCCTAGCATCTCTTCTCAAAAAAAGCAGCACTCTTTCAGAGGTCTCTTCTCCCTAAAAGGCTGTTTCAGTGTATAGATGGTTCTTTCACATCCCTGTTAATCCCTTGCTGCTGAAGTTTCAGATTTAGCTGTGTGTATATAAAAGACCACCCCAATATACTGTCATTGTAATAAGACTTTAAATTTATGACTGTCGTGTAAATATAGCTGCCAAAACCACTCCTGTTATAAAATGTTGAGCTGTGGCAGAATCTATATAGCATGCTATAAAAGCATTCCAGTTTGGCCACGTGGCTTTCAGAAGCTACTTTTCAGGAAAATGTGAATATTGAAAACATCAGCTTGATTCCTTGTCTGTAAGCTTAATATTACTTTGGCATGACTGTTTGTGGACAAGATATTCCATGTAACAGATACATATATATACATATATATGCAATATCCTGGAGACTGCTCAAGGATTTTTTTTTTTAATACTTACTGAAATCTCTGGCAACTCAATAGATGCTAATAATTGAATTAAAAGTGTTTTTTTGCCAATAAACACATGAACATGCATCTTGTATCATTTTTCCAGCACAGATATTTGTAATAAAATCCTTCGATTTAATGTGTTGCTTTGCAAAAGTTGAATTATTTTGCAATACAATACAGAGCAAGAGATCTGGTACTAGCTTATGTGTTCTGAGTGTAAAAACCGGCAAAACTACAGAGCTACTTTCTGTGGGGCTTAGTTCATGAAGTGGTTAATCATACATTCCCATAGTTCTCTGTTGCAAAACCCTTTAGGTCTGTATCCCCAAGAATGCATTTCTTCTTACAGTTCAGTATCTTGTTGGGCTATTCACGCTTAAGATATAACAATATGCTGTTGAAAACATTGCATGTAAATATTTCCATGCAGTGGTGGGATATGTTACTATACTTGCTTGGGGGGAAGGGCGATGATTGTTTAAAGAAATCACTTACAAAATATTTGCTCTAAAGAGTAAAAACTGTTGTTCATGATGTAAGTAGTTTTCTTAGGAAAATAAAGCAAACAGCTTAATTTTTTGCTTACTTTAAAAGGTGCCAGTCCCCTTTGCTCCATGAACACCACCAAGGTTCTGGCTCACTGGAGTGTGAAGGAGGCAGAGAACGAGAAGAAACCTTGGAAGGAACTAGACATTCTGGTAACGAAACCCACTGTACCTTAAAAATAAATGTTCTTTGCAGAGCAGTGCCTGTTGAAGTGCAGCCACCTTCTGATGCAGAGGTTTGATGCACAGAGCCTGTAATATGATAGTGAAAATGGGGACTGTTAGAGACAGCCTAGCAGAGTATGGTGTGGGATATTTAGATAATACTTGGAACAAACTATTCCTGAACTTCAGAAAGCCTCATGAAAAGCAGATTGATTTTCTTTTAATTGTCATTGAAAAATTAGATCTTAAGAAATTCTGAAAAGACACACATCTCTGATTCCAAAGAGCATACTGGTTTGAAACCTGATCCTAAGCCATATACCTTTTTTCTTTGTACAGTATACTCTTCTTTTTAAAATTCAGATATTAAAACACAATTATTTATGGCAGAAACCAAGTGGCATGCACCATCAACCAAGGTCCTGAGCTCCTACAAAGACCGGGCTCTACAGAAAGAAGGAAGTGGCAAGGAGTCGCCAAACAAACTTTCACATGTAAGTCTTTTATTTGGATGTCATTCAAAGCTCTAAAAATATCAAAACCAAAAAAATCCAAATTGGACTTAAAGAAATACAACTAAAAAAGTACATTTCAGTAATTTATGAAGACCACTGTGTGTTTTTGGGAAGCAAAGAGTATGTTCACCCAGATGTGGGGTGAAATGAGTATGTTTAATCTGTGTTTATAAACTAAGAACTCTAAGAGGGCTTGAATCTGGAGTATTGTGGAGATAAAACTGGTGTAGTCTACACTCAGATGCTTATTAACAGCTGAATTTATATTCACTTGCTTAATTTGTGAATTTTTTTCATTCCCTTTTAAAAAAACGCATCTATCCACCATACCATTTGTCATGTGTGAAATACCCATGTAGTATAATTATCAATTAGCACTATAAAAATGTAGTTTCTATGTTGGGAATGCTGACCAGATTTCTAGTCTACCTAGTTTAATAGCTTTTCTTCAGTAGTGGCAAAATCCTCAATTACTGAGTGATGAAAAAGTACACTAATGATATGCATGATCTTCTATTGGTTTTGATGTTACATGGGAAAACCTGCTATATGTAGTAGGAATCAGTACACTATTTGTAGACTTACATTGGTTATTGCAGAATTATTCACATAAAGTCAAAAACCTTAAGGCATACATAAAGTCTTGTACCTTAAGGCATACATGCAATACATCTTACCCTCAGTAAGTTTGCAGATGACACCAAGATAGGAGGGAGATCCAATCTGCTTGAGGTTAGGGAGGCTCTGCAGAGGTACCTGGATAGGCAGAATCAGTGGGCTGAGGCCAATGGGATGAGCTTTAACAAGGCCAAGTGCCAGGTCCTACATTTTGGTCACAATAACCCCATGCGATGTTATAGGCTTGGGGAATAGTGGTTGGATTGCGGTCTGACAGAGAAGGACCTGGGGGTGCTGGTGGATAGTCAACTGAACATGAGCTAGCAGTGTGTCCAGGTGGCCAAGAAAGTTAACAGTGTCTTGGCCTGTATCAAAAATAGTGTGACCAATAGGACCAGAGAAGTGATCATCCCCCTGTACTCAGCACTGGTAAGGGCAGACCTAAAATACTGTGTTCAGTTTTGGGACCCTCAGTTCAAGAAGGACATAGAGGCATTAGAGCACGTCCAGAGAAGGGCAGTGAGGCTAGTGAGGGATCTGGAGCACAAGTCTTATGAGGAGCAGCTGAGGGAACTGGGGATTCTTTAGTATGGAGAAGAGGAGACTCAGGGGTGACCTTATTGCTTTCTATAACTACCTGAAAGGAGGTTGTAGTGAGATGGAGGCAGGTCTCTTCTCCAGGGTTAGCAGTGAGAGGATGAGAGGAAATGGCCTCAAGTTGGACCAGGGGAAGTTTAGATTAGATATAATCACAGAATCACAGAATATTCATGGTTGGAAAGGACCTCCCAGATCACTGAGTCCAACCAAAAAAAAAAAAAAACTAAAACCAAAAAACACCAAAAAAACAAACCACAAACAATCACAACCACCCCTACATGCCTAACACTAGAGTATGTCCTGGAGCACTATGTCTACACATTTCTTAAAGACCTCCAGGGATGGTGATTCAACCACCCCCCTGGGAAGGCTGTTCCAGTGCCTCATCACTCTTTCTCTAAAGATTTTCTACTTAATATCCAATCTAACCCCCTCCCGCCACAACTTCAGACCATTCCCTCTGGTTCTGTCATTAGTTACTAAGGAGGCCAACACCCACCTCTCTACAGCCTCCTTTCAGGTAGTCGTAGAAGGCAATGAGGGCCCCCCTCAGCCTCCTCTTTTCTAAACTAAATATGCCCAGTTCCCTTGGCCTCTTCATACAACTTGTTCTCTANATCCAGCTGGGCTTTTGCCTTCCTAATTTTCTCTCTGTATGATCTGACAAGATCTATGTACTCCTCCTGAGTTGCGTGGCCCTTCTCCCAGAGGTAGTAAACCCTCCTTTTCTTCCTAAGTCCCTTCAAAAGCTCCCTATTCAACCAGACTTGCCATTTTCCTGGCCCTTTAAGATTAAGACAGCCCTCTGCTGGGCCTTTAAGATTTCCTTCTTGAAGAGTGTCCAGCTGTCCGCAGTCTGTCTCGGAATTTCTTTATTGAAAGTGTCATTAAGTCTTGGAATAGGCTGCCCAGGGCAGTGGTGCAGTCATTGTCCCTGGACGTGTTTAAGAAACATTTAGATGTGGTACTTAAGGACACAGTTTAGTGGTATGTTAGTNTAACCCCTCTCTTTACATCCCTAAGGATTGAGAATTTAACCAATTCATGATCACTAAGCCCAAGATGGCCTCCGATCACCACATCTCCCACTAGGCCTTCTCTATTTGTGAACAGGATATGGAGCAAGGCACCTTCCCTGGTAGGCTCATCTACCAGTAGTGACAGAAAATTATCTTCCATACATTGGAGAAACCGCCTAGCCTGCCTGCTCTCTGCTGTGTTATATTTCCAGCAGATGTTTGGTAGGTTAAAGTCCCCAACCAGAACAAGGGCTGGCGATTGCGAGACTTCAGCCAGCTGTTTATAGAATATTTCATCTGCCTGCTCATCTTGGTGAGCACAGTCTTCTTCTGCCGGGTGGAGACCATAGTTCTTGGACTGGGCTAATAATTTATTTATTTATTTATTCTTGTTCTAGCAAGAAGGCTAGCTCTCTCGCTGTCAGTGGTCTGGCACCACTTCCAGTTTCGCCGCATTCAAATGTCATGCAGTTTCCCAGGGAACGCCCCGGTTATATCTCACAAGAGATGCCAACCCCTGCCAGTCCCTCCTGTGTTTCCAGGTCCCCCTGCTTCAGGGAAACCCCCTGTTCACCTGAAAGAAAAACAAAGTAAAGAAAAACACCCTGGAGCCAGTGCTGGGGCCAGTCCTGCTTTCTCGCTGTCCGCAGTCTGTCTGCGGAATTTCTTTATTGAAAGTGTCGTTAAGTCTTGGAATAGGCTGCCCAGGGCAGTGGCGCAGTCATTGTCCCTGGACGTGTTTAAGAAACATTTAGATGTGGTACTTAAGGACACAGTTTAGTGGTATGTTAGTGACAGGTAGATGGTTGGACTTGATGGTCTTAGAGGTCTCTTCCAACCTTAATGATTCTGTGATTCTGTGGCTAATTCTATGCCTTTGAGCTTTCCTCCCCTTGTTTCTTTCCACTTTGGTTCTGTTTTATATTTATAGTAAGAAGTGATACACCTTTTCTCTAGTCACCTTTCTCCAAGTCTCTCTCCTTGGAAAAACTCTTTTTTTTTTTTTAATTGTTCCATTGTTTTTTAAAGTCACAGCCATCTTGTAGAAGTTAGAATGAAACATAAGTCCTCCTTTTTTTACTAATGTATTATCCACTAACGTATTTTGAGGCCTGTTAATTTCCATATGGAATAGAAGTATCATTTCTGGATAAAGTCTAACTGCTTTAATGTGTGAGCAACAGCTATGTTTATATGTATCTGCTAGGAAGGTGATCTTACAAAAAATCCCACTTGCCTTCTACCTAATAAAAGTCTATCTGCCCTTATTCTGGCTACTCTGTCACACAGGTAAGTTAATCCAACTCTCTATCAAGATTTAAAAAAAACCAATAAAGCCCCCCAACTTTATTGATACAAATGCCACTTCAATAGCCATGCTTAGCTTAGGGCCCTGTGACTTCAGTTACTTTCCTCTGGTACATGTAAATCACAATTGGCTTCAATTTAACTAGCCACACATCCAGCTGGGTTTGATCCAATAAGCTGCATGTTTCACCCACACTGAGAAAAAGCCAATGATAATTCAGTCTTCAGTAGAACTTGTTTAAACAAATAATTACCAGTGCTTCTAGCTTTAAGAAATGATTATTTTAACTGTTCAGAAATGGAATTTTATGGGTGTTAAGCAGGTCCTATAATCAGAAAATTCAAGTGTGATCTTATGATTTGCCGTAGAAGATAGAACTAGAGCCTTTTTATTTGTGGTGACTTTAACCTTTAATGTGTCTAGCCAGCTGTGCAATTCATTTCATACCAACTGGTGGTATAATTAGCTCTTTTCATGCTTTGCAGTAATAGCATACTGTAAAAAGTAATAAAATGGTCTTTGACTGGCACAACTTCAGTAATTTATATGAAAATAAATATTTTAATATTTAAATTGAAGGGGGATCTTTTTCTGTTTTCTTGTTAAGATTGGAGACAAAAGCTGTTCAAGCCACTCAAGCAGCAACACCTTATCCAGTAATACATCCAGCAACAGTGATGAAAAACACTTTGGTTCTGGAGATCTGATGGATCCTGAGCTGCTTGGATTAACATATATAAAGGGGGCTTCTACTGACAGTGGAATTGATACAGCTCCCTGCATGCCTGCTCCTCTTCTGGCCCCTTTGCACCTTGCTGGCAGCAGGTCTGGGGTGCATTGTCGTCCTGAGCAGTGGACTGAGTCTTCTGAAACTCCTGGACCAGATGATGACCCAGCTAAAATCTATGCTGTTCATAGCTATGCTTCTGCTATTTCTGCGAGTCATACAGCTGAAGGCAGTATGGGAGACCTAAGTGAAATCTCTTCTCATTCCAGGTATGTGTTTCTTAAAAATAAGGCATTATGGATTATAGTTTAACAGATAGAGAACTCCTTTTTTTGTTGTTGTTATTCTGTTTACCTTTCTTTGAAAGTGCACTTAACTGATTTTGACCTTTTTTTGTGTGTTTAAATGCCTATATGAGCAATTTTCAGGGTATTTTTGTTGATTCTGTTTAAAAAGCATGGAGATTTTATATGTAACCTTGTGCATATTTCTTAAGGATTTAAAGTTGGGAAATATCCCTAAATAAAAGCGAAGTTTTTGGACAGTGCAGCAAATTACCTGGGAGTTAATGTTGAGGGAAATCAGAGAAATTGCAGTGGACGATTTTTGCATATAGTGATGCACAATTTTTACATATAGTAAAACTGAATTGCTTACCATCATTGTGTTTGCTATTTTGTTTGTTGAACTGAATTTTTGAGTCGTCTTCTTATTACCAATGCAATATGTGCATGGTACATCTGTTGTAAAGCAAACATTGAAAGTACATTTCACAACTGGTTGCCTTCACCTCCCAATTCCTATTTTATGGTGACTTTGAAGTTGAAGCTTTGGTCTAAGTGTTAAGGTTTTTACTCTGTAAAAAAGGAAATAAATTGTTTGTTCTTCTTTCTCATTTTCCTGGTTTCAATGTCAAACCAGTACAGAAAAATACCTAAATAATATCTTGTATTCACATTTCTTAATATGCTTGACATGAGTGAATTAGTCTTGTATACTTAGTCTGATGTCTAAATTTTTTGGCTCAAGTTATAGAAGGTGGTACAGACTGTTGTGCAAACTAGGTAAATGCTTTCACATTAAGCTTTTGCTACCCCGTGATAATCCAGATTTATTCTACTTTGTGTGTTAAGATTTAGTTTTATATCTTGAGACTTCTAAAGCACTAGAAATAACATCTTTCTAGGACTTCGTCGTAATGGGCTGAGATAGATTTCTAACGGCTAGAATATGCATTCTTAATACTTGTGTGACAGCTGTCATATTTAAGGTACCAGGTAGCCATTAAGTGGTCTGCTGCTCAGTTTTATGGAATAAACACTTTATGGCTTTATTTAAAAAAAAAAAAGATTTTAAGTGAATTTACCTGGGCTTTTCCAAAGTATTAGTTGAGATGACAACTCACATTAGAATTGCCCAATTCCACTTTGGCAATAGCAGTATTTTCAAATGTTCATTTTCTAATTTGTGTGACAAATCTTTTGCTAAAGGAAAACACCAGACTTACATTATGTGACCCGCCTGTTCTATTTAAACTTTGCTTACATATTCTTCAAATTTGAAGTAATAAATAAGTTTGCAGTTATATTTAAAAGCTGGCGTCACCTATACAGCTCTCAGAGGCATACATTATTTAAAAAAAATCTCATTTTGTAGCTATGATGCTGCAGCACTGACATGTTCAAATAAATATGAAGGTTAATAAATGATCCTGTGATATCTACTGCTGAATCCTAGATGTATTTTCCAACTGGTCAGACAGTTGAATTTGTATTTCTTCATGATCTATAACAAGGGAATTCTAACACTATTGAGGCATTCATTCATAATTGTTTTGCAAATGTTAAGTAGTAAACTTGTTCTGCATTAGCTCAGCAGTTTAAAACTTCAGGAAACAAGCCTACAGACTGGTGGAATGTCATTGATCTGTAAATGCAACATTTCTTTATTTAAAATTGTATTCTATTTACTGAATAGACAAAGCGCAATGCACAGGAAAGATACTGGTTGGTTGAAAGATAATGTCCTGATTCTCTAACACTATCTGCATGGACAGTGAAGTAGCCATGTCGGTCAGCTGTGAATTCATCCAATTCTCTTGGGTTTAGACTAAAAGACAGCACTGCGTCTGGTAATTGGAAACCAACAACAGAAGTTAGGAACTTCTTCTTCAGGTTCCAGACTGATTTTAAGCAAGACACATGGTTTCTGAATGTTTTCTTACTTCACCTCCAAGATGAAATTTATTCTTCAGGAAGGTGTTTGCTTTAGTTAATTTAAAATCATTTAGAGTGCCTTCACTAAAAGATTTCATTAGTGCCTACTAGTGCTATTGTTCATAATATAAGAGACTATTAAAATTACCCAGAAGACTGTTTCTGTTGAACTGAAATTTACTTCTGTTAATCTTAAATTCTCAGTATTTCTGAGTGAAAGACACAGCTTAAATGGGCATGAACTGGCCAAATTAACCTGAAGTGGAAAGGGATATAAGTTTTATAATTAGAGAGATATTTGGGGTAATTACCTATTGTTATGGTTTGGATGAAATAATGAGACTTGTGGATTGGAAAAAAGGCTGAGTAAGTTTAACTATTTTAATAGAAAACAATGGCAATAGGCAAATATATACAAGCAGAGATACAGAGCCAGCACCAAGATCCAAACCTCCCACCTTCCCTCCCGGTCGCTATATTACCGCAGCTGAACTCCCCTGGGGGGGGGGCGNAGCACCAAGATCCAAACCTCCCATCTTCCCTCCCGGTCGCTATATTACCACAGCTGAACTCCCCTGGGTGGGGGGGAAAGAAAGGGAGGAAGCTGGACCCTGGGGGCCTGGACTCAGAAGCGGGGAAGCAGCAAAGCTGGGGGTGCCAAGCAGGGCTGCAAGAGAGGCGTAGAAGAGAGAGAGAAGATGGGACGGCCCCCCTAAATTTATACCGAGCATGACGTGTATGAAATGGAATACTCAGTTGGTCAGTTTGGGGTCACCTGCCTTGCCTGTCTCCTTCCTATAGGTGAATGCTCTCACCCTGCACCCCTCCCCCCGACTTCTCAGTAAAGTCTCAAGTTTACATTCCAATTCTCAGGCTGTAACCCAAACATTCAGGCTTAAGCTATTAGAGGATGATAGTGTGTTATGAAAACATACTGCTAGCTTTCAGAGGAATACAATCACTGTTAAAGGAACACTGGCTAGAAGCAATACCCTCTTAGCAGAATTAATTCTGCTCCAGCCCAAACCAGGACACCTATGTAGGTCTTGATGGAAATGGAATTATACCATTAATAGCTCATGTATACATATTTACTTAAAAGTACATCCACAAATTCTATGTATATGTCTTGAATCTGGTCTTTTAATTCATTGCAGTTTGCATTGGCATTTCAGCATGTTTAATTATATATATATATATATTTTAGAAATTCTTCACAATTATGTTCTTAAAGAGCTTTAATTAATACACTGCTGGTATGTAGAAAATTACTGTGGCAATATTGTTACCTTAATTTTTAACCTTCAGAATAACTTAACCTTAAGAATTGCAGTTCCCTACCTGACAAAGAGTTCATGATTTATTATTGTGTAGCAGATTTCATTTTGATTTTGTGTGGGTTTTGTTGTTTTTTTTACTTTTTCAGTGGGTCACATCGTTCAGGAAGCCCATCAACACATTGCTCTAAAAAGAGTGGCTCCCTAGATACTTCCAAAGTCTATATAGTGTCACAGAGTAGCAGTCAACAGATTTCTGGATCAGTTTCAAAACCGTACCACAGACAAGGAGCAGTGAGTAAATATGTCATTGGATGGAAAAAATCAGAAGGAAGTCCTACACCTGAAGATTCTGAAGTTACTGAGTGCCATGAGTAAGAACTATGTTTAACTTTTTGGGGGAAGGAAGGGTAGAGAAAAGAAGTTTCAAAGTAGGCTAGAACACAGGATACTGCATTCTCCTCTGTTCTGTCCAGCTGCATCTTTTTCTCATGTGTCAAATAAAGCAAGCTGACAAATTTCTGAAAGTGTACATAGACAAAAACATATGGCTATGTCAGACATTCTGAATTTCCACTTTGAATCTCTGGGAAACAATTGAGAAGGTACGATGTTAATAATGTCTTAAAGACGTTTTCTACAAATTTTCAGGAACTTTAGTTAGTTGATAAAAGCTTGGTTCCTGACATTTCTGTATTAAACCTTAGTACCTTGTTGCCTGTTAATTGACTAATACATTACAGAGATGAGAGGTGACCTTAAATGTATTGATGATCTATGGTAGAGAATTTTTTAAAAATAGTGTCAGTTAGGGGTATTTTAGTAATTTTTTGGAATAGTTTTCTGACTTTGTATTTAGTGAATAGGTATAAACTGGTGTTTAGGACCCTACAAGGGAAAGATTAAGTGTGGCTATACCTGACCGTCTCTTGTCAAGACTCTACAAAATATGCAGACTTCAATAAAACTGCATGTTTTTCTAGCAAGTGACATTTAGACAAAAAGTATTCAGAGCAGTTCTAATGAGCAGCTATATGTACAACTTAACACAGGAATAGCTCGTGAGAAATGTATTCTTCTTTGGTAGAAGAAAAAAGCTTGCACTCAAAAGTAAAACATGCAGTATTTCAAATATAGACATGATACTTCTCCAGTGCTTCAGAAGTAATAAGTAATGTTTGAGTCTGCTGTTTAAAACTAAGCATTAAATTCCTATTATCTTCAAAGCCATCTTCTCGGATAGCCTCCTTGCTTTCTTTTTGTTCCATCTCAATAAGTCATAGTCAGCCCTCTGTATCTTGATAAACTGACAAGTTGACATGCAATACCTGATTTTTGAATATTTAATATGGGATTACTCTTTGTTTACTGAGCATGAGTTATTTGCAGCTGGTGTCTCATATTGCATATATGCACATGTTTATGCAGGATTCATATTTTCAGACAGAAGCTAGAATATATGTGCTATGAAATACAGGCCTGAAGTTAAGCTCTTAAATTCCTGATTTTGAAAAGTGGATGATGTTATTATCTTCCTGTCCTGGTTATTTGTGGGTTTTGTGTTATTTTACTGATTTCAGTTTTTTCCCTTCTAATGTCTTAATTACTTAAATTGTTCAGTCATAGTAGTATTTGTACTTTAAAAAGTAACCTCATTGATTCCCATAAGTTCTGGCATTTTGAAGCTGATGAACTCCTGAAATAATTTCTCTTCATTTTGAATGGAACCCTTAAGACAAAATTGCATAATGAATCATGGTATTCAGATTGAAACCACAGCAATTTAGAAGTGTGTCAAGAGCGCATTCTATTTATGAAATATTAATTGAATATGGCAGTACTATATATATCAGAAAATATTTTCAGCTTTTTCCGTGCCATACTGCATTGCTTCACCGCTGTCTAGGAAAGCTTTCTATACATCACAGAGATGGAATATCTCTCTGAGGATAATTATGTTGAAATAAAATAACATCTCTAATTAGCAGTGATGATGAAAATCAGGTCAATTGCTGAATGTTGTGCCACTGTAGGATATAATTCACTGAGAATTACACTTTACCGTAGCAAAGCTTGTTTCCTCTGCTGAAGTCACTGATTATGCTGCACTTGGCAGTAAGTAATGGCTTCAAATGTATGTTCTGTGTGATTGGGAATCTCTAGTTCCTTCGATTGCATTTTAAGAGTAAACCTGTTCAGCTTCTCTTTCTCCTTTCTCACTGAAAGGAATCTGAAATATAACAATTCAGTTTGACAGTCTTTTGTTGAATGTTAATGTATTTTTATATGCTGGTAATGAAGGAAGACAGCTTTTTTATTTTTCTTCAGAGCTTTATGAAATTGCTGATAATAAAACACACTTGGCGCATGTCACAGTCAGTTACCAATACACTTCAAATATTGCCATTGATGACCATAGTAATTTTGGGGGATTGTGAAGCTGGATACAATATCACACTATACAATATTGGGAGTTTTATTTGCTCATATAAATACAGCTTTAATAACAGAGATAATAAAAGAGAGAGAGGCAAGCTAGGAGAAACAAGCATTATGCTTTTTTAAATTGTTTTTCAGCAGTCCTAGAATTGATTTTTCAGTGATTTAAGAATTTCATTTTGGACCCAGAACCAGTTTCATAAATATAAAATGATGGAAAAAATGTTCGAAATAAAGAGTGTGCTGTGTCAGGAGATAATTCTAACACTTTTTGCTTTGTGACAGAAAATGAAAACATTCTTTAAAATCCAAGAGCGCTATCACTTCTCTTGCTAAAAACCCCAATTGTCTCAACAGAGTGTATGATGATATTGATGCTGTGTCTGCATCGAGTCCACTCCAAACGTCAGTGAGGAATGCCCTTATTGAAAGCCAACAAGTCTTGTCCAAAGAAGATTTTCTAAAGTTGATGCTGCCAGACAGCCTTTCTATGGAGGAAGGAAGAAGAAAGGTTAGCTACTTTCTTTGGCTCTGTGTATCTCAGACGTAGTTACCTTAGAAATATCTGGGATTCCCAAAATTGTTACAGAGAAGTCAGGTCCCAAAATACGATTTTTTGTAACGTAAAAATAATATCTAGTTCGATGACTATATTTGAAATATAGTATTTAAGTATGTCTTTGCTTAGCTTGAGCATAGACAGTTGCAGGTTGAGTAACTTAATTATAATTTCAAAGATTAAAAGTAACATTTTCAAGGTTGAATGACTAAATTTATACACCTCATGATATTAAGGCACATGAATAAAAGTAGTGTGCTTTTTCTTGGCCTGTGATACTCAGCACCAAAAATTCTACTTGAAGTCTGAATCACAATTTAGCATAGTTATCAGTGGCAACTACTGAAAAGGCAAAATTGACAGTGCTAGTGGAGAGCATACTTCTAATCTTCATAGTATGAAGACAATTGGTAATATTAAAAAGTTCACAAAAAGTGGATAGAGAGCTTAAAATTTACTACTCCACAAAGTATACATGATTTTGAATTCTGTGCTTAATGTGGAATAAAGCGCAAAGCAATTAAATTACTTGAGGTAATTGTCACACTTTGATATTAGCTCAGTGCTCTCTTAGCCCGTTGTGCCTATACAATGGGCTAAATAGCATAATCATCGTGTCTGAACAAGAGTACCATATGGGAATCCTTCGAGTGCAGAGTTGAATTTAAAATTCAGATCATATATATTTTTAACATATGGTATATTAAGCATACATTATAGGTACTTGAACTCTCATGAATAATATCCTAGTAGGTTTTATGATTTATGATTGTTACAGTAATTTGTTTTCTATGATGACTTCAAGAGCTGCCAGTGTTTCTGGCTACCTAAATACAAAACAACAAAGAGTGAGGAGGTGTGGCCATCCTGAAATAAATCTCTGCTATCCTCTTCCTTTCCAAAGACACTCAAACAAAATCTCACTGAGAGACCCAAAGCCCTGACTTGAAGGGGATCTCCAGCTGTAGGACTCAGCAGTATCCAGTCTTTGATTATGCCTTCGTAGAGGGTACTAATCTTAGTGTGAGTCAGTTGTCTTTGACAGCACAGCTAGGAAGGAATTTTCTCAATGTGTGAGATTCTACAGAATCAAATCACATTTTTGGTTTGATTTTACCTTCTTCATAGACCAGAAAATAATGAGCCCTCTTGATAATGTTTAATTTTTGTCACACCCTGAAAGGAAACTCTGTAAAGCTGCAACAAATGACATTCAGAATGTTTGAATAGCTAGTGAATAATCTTCATAGAGAGAAGATGCAGTATGTTGAGCAGTCTAGCATAACAGCCATGAATTGCAGGAGGGTACTTGCTGGGAATCTTGAGTGCAGAAAAGAGGATCAGAGACCCTTCAGTTGAGAGGGTAATGGCTTTTAACCGTTTGCCCAGTGTGGTCCCAATAAAACTCACAGTCTTTTGATACTCTTTAACCACTGCTTATAGAAGGATACTATATATCCATTAACTTATGCATGCTCTGGATGTCCTTCATTTAGGATGCTGCTTATGTTTATTGTTGTGGTCATTTTATGTATGTGTTAAAGTTCTGGTTTATGTGTATTCCCACAGCCCATATCTCTTTCAGGCAAATATCAAGAAATGATGTAGTATTTTGATGCTTTCCTAGATTAGAATCTGAATATTTCCCTCAGTTTTCTCTGGGTCACAGTTAAACATTCAAACAATTGAAAATACTCTGTATTGCCATCATCACAGATGCTTTCCTGAAACAGCACTATGAAGTGTGTTTAAGTATTTTGTAAAGACTGTGTCACGTAGCATGATTGTTCTGTGTATTCCTTTTAGAAGTATTTCTCAGTGAACAGGTTTTTTCAGAAGTGTAATGATGTTGATATCTTTATGCTATATTCACTCTTTTAAAAAGCTACTGCTCTTAAGCATACATTCTGCATAGGGAGTTCACAATTCACAATGAATTACAAAGAAAACAGGACATTAGATTGTTATATGCAGGAAAAAACAGTTAAAATAATTAGGGCAATAACTGATATTAGTAGATGAGAAGAATAACTGGATTTACAGTGCTGAAGATTGACTTATGAAGTAGAATGGCCTAGTTTTACAGTACAGTAACATCTTGTTTTACTATAGATATTTGGGTTGTGGTTTAAGTAACTTTTCGAAATGCATAAACAGTTTTCACAGAACTCTATCCTCTTTTCTAAGCCTATTTCATGGTATCTGAAGAGATGTGGTGTCTTAAGTCACTTGTGTCATCCAATGAATTATGTTGCACCATATATGAGTTCAGAATGTTTAACATTAAAGTGTAGTCATTTCAAATTAAAATCAAACAGTTCTATGTATAGTCTTGAATAAGTGTTGTCAGAATTGGTAACCTTATCTATATTTCTGGAAAACATTGCCATCATAAGGCTATGGAGGTTTCATTTAACATTTCAGAATTAATAAAACTATAGAGTATCTGATAAGTTCATGGTGATATGTTCCAAAATATTAAGAAGAAGTATGAATATCCAGATCAGTAACTCTTTTGAGGCCCCAGTAGATCTAATATGGTGAAACAATTCTCTGATCTTATGTATTAGCTGAAGAATTCCAGAGTGACTGCCCAGAAAAATACTCCCAAGAACTGGTGATGGGATAGAATTGTGTGAATTATTTTAACCATTAATACATATTCTTATATCTTTATATTTTGATGTGTAGTTTTCATTTTATGGAAACCTTTCTCCACGGAGGACACTTTACCGCACCCTGTCTGATGAGAGTGTATGTAGCAATCGAAGAGGATCTTCATATGCAAGCTCTCGAAGTTCAATGCTAGACCAGGCCTTGCCAAATGATATCTTATTCAGCACTACTCCACCGTATCATAGCACATTACCTACCAGAATGAGCCTGACTCCTGGGATGGGAAATCTGAGAAGTGAGTGATTGTTGCTGTCATTGCTGAGTTGGGAATGTTTGTGTAGTAAACTCAAACAAATCACCAAAATATTAATTTAGATTTTGCTCATAAGGTGAAATTATGAAATGTCAAATCAATGTTCTAGGTATCCTAGTAAGTATTTGGTCAGCAGTACATGCTTATACTTGTCTTGGTGATCAATTCAGATTTATCATCTTTGGAGACAGCATTCACTTTACTTCCCCAAAAATATTAATGAGACTAGGCAACAAACACTTACCTGAAGACATTTCTTGTTATCATTTTATTTTCCAGTGATTACCTAATTAAGGTCAAAAAAACTGGGCTAGTTTTATTTGTTTATTTTTTGTGTGCATTCAAATTACTGGAATGTTTGTGAATATATTCAAAATAATAGCTAAATGGGACAACTTCTATTTAGATGATTGTTTTGGTAACATCTTAAGAGGAAATGTGTGAAAGTTTTTATCTTTAATTTCAAAACTGAATTTGGTGATACTTTTTAAAAACATTTAGTGTTCTTTCTAAAGATTTTTCTGTTTTAATGACAGAAAAAGTAGTCTGGGGTGCTAAATTGAAACTATTTTATGAAGGTCTCTTGTAAGATCTTCATAAGCAAGATTTTTATTGTATTCATATTTTGCAATATGGAGTGATGAACTATAAATTCTATAGAACTTCTGCGGAAAAAAATGCAATGAAAATTACAATTTAAAAAATTGTGAAAAATATGTATGCTTATGTAGCACAGCCCAAATCAACACAGCCAGATACATATATTCAGGTTACATATCCATGTTTATTTAATTTTATTTTTTTTTAAATGCTAAATCTCTTAATTTCTCAATTACTTTAGGCTGACCTGTAAGGAGAAAAAAAGGCACTTTTAGTTGGCTACATGAATACTGTATCACAGCTGACTACAATTTAAAAAATAGTAGAGCAGTTGTGGACTCTGAAGTCCATAGTTTAGAAGCTGATGGGTTTCTCAAAAGCATTAAGGACTTCTGTAGACTCATGTCTAGAGAGAATGCAAAAGACTTAAAAGAAGTAGTAATTAAAAAGGGATCTGTCATTCGTCCCATCTTTCAGGAACTAGCAGTCACTAACTTTCAAAGTAAGCTTTATATACAAAACACTTTTCTAGTTGTAGTAGGCTCAGCTCTGAGACTGAATTTTAGTCACTAACCTTGGGCTAGTTTTAAGCTGGTATCGCATACAAGTTCTGGTATCGCTAAATTCCTGTTTCACCATGGTTGGTGTACCTTGTGCCATTCTAAAAATATTACTCTATCAGAGTGAAACTCTACTTTAAATATAATATGAAAGGATCCTTTGCTTTTACTTAGTGAATAAAGATCCGTTGTGTTTCATTTTAGATTAATTCAGTAGATTTTAAAGACTGCGAATGAGCTATTTATGTAATAAGACATTGTGGATGTATTTTAGTCTTTTTCTATGTTAGACCTTTGTTTTCAGAGCTACTTCTTGTAAAGGTAAATGTGCAGTGGGGTCAAACCTTCAGTGAGCTTTTATTCCGGAGACTGACACAAGCAATTGACAGTATACACTCAAGCTCAACACTGCTCCTCCAGCAGTGAAATTTTACTGTTTTGTGTATTAGTTTTGTCTTAAACACCTTATTTTCCATTCTTACTGCTTCTTAGACACAGAAAGTTATTTATACACATAGCTGGGGAAAAAGCCATGAAAATATTATCCAGGCAATCAAAATGAAGCTCTTTGTTGATATCCATGGCAGTTCATGCTATTTTCCTATATAGCCTCTATTTTCTGCTTCTGTTTTTTTAATTAGAAAATTGCCTTTCAATGCTAGCGATATAGGATCTTCTATGATGGCTGTTTCAAGAAAGATTTGATTAGTTTTCTGTAGTTACACTCTGAAAACAAACACATTGTGACTTGCTGAATGATTTTGATTTCAGAATAAGGTTAGTCAGTATCTCCATTTAAGAAACTAACTTTGACTCGTTAGGAAGGTTTTTGCGATCAGTGCATAGCAGGTATTTACATTCTATAGCAGTGGTGATGTAAGAGGTTTCTTTTTCATATATAATTTTAGGTTGAGGTTGTGGTTTCAGATACAGGATTCTTAGCTGTCATAGCATGTCTTTTGTAAAACATACATTTGTGATCTTAAAGCATTTTAATTTTACTGATGTGTAATGTTTACAAGAATCGATGGAAATAGTGTGGTTTGGGCTGGAATTCATTTCAGAAAGATAGATTCTTGCATGTTATTTTCCCCAGTATGTGGTACATGAAACACTGTGGCAGCAGCTAGTCTCATGAGATCCCTCTAGCAAGGAAAAGTGTGATGAATAGGTAAGCAAGGCAGCCCCAAAACCAAAGCGTAATAGGCACCAAGAAGGGGTTTAGATTGCTGTGAGATCCAAATTGTCAGACAGAATGATCATGCAAACATGGAAACAGAAACTTCAACTGTGTACAATGCTGACTTGTGGGAAGGAGATGAGAAAATGGAGCTAAAGGAGTTTTTTATTATTTCATCACTGGGGGAATTCGTGAAGCGAAAGAAGAGTTGCTTTCTGTAAAGCTTGAAATGCAAGTTCTGACAGTTGAGTGCTGTTGATTGCACACAGTACACAAATGTAGAAAGATTTATTTCATGTTATTTTTAACTTAAGCAGAACTCATATAGCTGAGAACTCTGGAATTTTGCCTTAAAGGGTAATTAGGGACATGAAAGATTTCCTAACTGAGATAGTGCTGTTTAAATTGAGTGATTCTAGCGTGCCATATGTGGTTGCAAGTTTATCTCTGTTTTGCAAAAAATTCATGGCAGCTGAACTAGCAGGGAAAGAATAGAACCATTGATAGAGAACTAGTGTACTAATGCAAGTCAGAAACCCAGAAAAACACAAAGAGGCAGTCTGACTTACATTGCAGGCACCATGCTCTACTCGTATCATGAAATACAAAAACAAAAGGGAAAGAAAAATTGCATAAGTGATGCACTGGCATGACATTCCTGTGCTGTGAGGAAAGGAGCAAGGTGCAGGATAATTTCAGTGAAGAGAGTTATAAGGAAGGGAGTATTTTGCAATGAGACACTAAAATTCTGAAAATTCTCAGATTATAAATGCTGTAGAGAAAAGGCTGCCAGAAGCACAGGGTGGGTATCTACCACAAAGTTATTAGATGAAAGTCTGGCTTACTTAAAACTGGCTTACTTACCAGTGTTAGCTTCAGTCCAGAACTAACCTCAAAAGCATCACCATATATTGATGAGGTACATGTGGACAATTTTTCAGTCAGTTTTTCAGTAAGTAAAGGCTGTTGATTAAATAATTCACATGACCAAAAGAGTATGTTGTCTATTACAGACTCTCACACAGTGAATAATCGACCATACCAGGACACAAGACTGTTTTCAATAACAAAAGGGAAGAGAAAAGTAGTTATTGGGAGCATATGTCCACTATTCTAACAGTAATGTGAGAATATGTTCATGAGAAAATCTACTAGGAAGCTGATATCTTTGAAGGGAGACTTTGGGCAACCCTAGGTGGTAATGGAGAAGGGAAGGGTTCAGCAGGTAGGAGCTGTTGTTCAAGAGGACCATAGAGATGTAATAGGTGATTGCATGAAAGAAGAATAGGAAACAGACAATGGGATTTATGTTTCCGTATGACTTGATATGTTCCTTCAGCTACAGAATCTTTTTAGATAAATTACTTAAATGACATGTCTAGATTGAGCAGAGTAAGTGTGGAGTACCTAGGTATTTTTCATGATCTGCAGTCTCTACATAAAAGTAGCAGTTCCAACTGAAGCAGAATACTCGTCTTAGAAGTAGAAAAGTTTAAGTCAGGTGAATCTTTCTTCTTTCTGTGTAATTATTTAATCTTTGAATACAGAGGTATGTGGGACTGATGACAATCAGTTTGGGAACCTCTGCTGGAAACTAAGCTGACTATATAATTTTGGTGAAAATAAGGACTCTTCAAAATGCTTTATACTTTTATGTATCAACTGTAAAAATAAAGAAAGTTTCTAAGTGTCAGAAGAGAGTGACATAACTGAAAGGACCAGCAACCACAAGATCAATGCTTTTGTGCCAAAAGGAGTAGAGCAAATAAAATAGTCTTTAAAACTGAAAGATAACATTTACATTGTTTCCTTAAACTGTGTTGCTTCCAAACCAGTCTTGTGAGCAGTGAAGATAGTGGCCTGTGGGATTAGGAGTAGCCTCCTGGACACACAGAGGTGGACACATTCAAGCATAACTTGCCACCTTTGCACAAATCACAAAGGAAGTCAACAGGCAGCCTGCAGCTGCTAATGCAGCAGTTATACAGAGAAAAATTGGAGGTAACAGCAACATAAGAGGAACAGGGAGGAAATGCAGATACAGGAGGCAAGAAATAATTCATCTTACCCAGAGCATTTCTGAAATACAAACAATACTCTCTGAAGTTCAAAAGCACAAAGAGGCCTATAACATTAGAGCTCCTTTTTTTTTCTTTNCCCCCCCCCCCGCACAAAAACATGTATTTTATATCATGGAAATGAATTATTCTGTGGTGGCATACTAATGCCTGTTCAGTTATTCCACTTACAATTTCAGCCATCAGCATGAGCACTTGCATTTTCAGAGCTATCAGTAGTCAAACCTCTACTCTGGCAGGCGTTCTGCAGTTGAGTTGCTCTGTCAGATCTTATGCAGGACCAATTTGAAATAGGATCCACCCCGAGGTGAACTGAGGTTCTCACAAAGACTATGCATAATTAAGGATGACTCCTGGTGAATATATCACTCCTACACATTAATTTGGAAAGCCAGAAAAATCACACTGGCAACAGGCATCTTCCTGACAGGTTTCACAATCAGCCTCTGTAGGCTGTTCACATAAAAGCAAGGGCTGTCGTTAGGGTCTGCCTGCTGGTCTAGAACCAAGGCTGGCTTGCCAGCCTTTCAGATAAAACATTCTGTTTTCCACAATAGGGATGTCAAAAACATTTGTACTTGCATAGATAATGGTCTTTTAATTCCAAGGTCATATACAAAAGTTCAGAGACTTCTCTGATGTTACGCTTCCAATGTATTTGCATGCCAGCATAACCTTAGATAAGATTTTTTTTCTATAAGGAAAGGAAAAATAACATCTTAGTACAGATGTATGGATAGAATATATTTTTGTATTACATTTCCATTTCATATAACATACAGTTTTTCATACTAAGAGTGGGTATTGAAAAAGGTATTTCTACAGAGGTTTGTCAAGCATCTTCCAGTTGTGTTATGACAATACTACATCTTTTGTATCAGGACAATGACAACATGCCTTTTTTCTTAAATGATAATGTATCTTCCGCTTGTATGTGTGCATTTTTCCTTCATTGACTTTTGTGTTTTTCTGGAAAAAGTATTCCTTATAAATATTATAGTCTGAATCACTGGAATAACTAGATGGAAATTTCTTTCTGAAATATTTGAGAAAAAAAATTACTGTTTTGACCATTTTGTCTAATAGTAGATATATCTGAAGCAAAATTTCTCTTTTCCCAACTATATTATGTAATAAAATAATGATACCATAAAATACTGTATCGCTAGATTTATGATTAAGATGAAATGGGATTATAAATAATAGATTTGGTTTATGTTCAGTTTTAAGAACATCTATGTGCCTGTTCAGCAGTGTTCATTTTAATGTGTTCACACTGATCAGAGTGAAGATTGCTATGGATAGATCAGGAAAATGTAGAAACTGTATAAGGTGTATGTTTGTGGTAACTTTCTAAAAGACTGCATAACTGAAAGCTGTGTTTGAACTAACTTTATAGTGTATACATTTCAATGAAACTGCAATCTATCTACAATATACAGTGTATATTCTGGAGCTTAAAGATTGACACACAAGTCTTATGTCCTCAGATACACAGCTGCAAATATTAAACTAATAGGCTAGTATTTTCAATATGAAAGTAAGTTTTGGATATAGGCTAGAATCTACAAATGAATTAAAGGCAAAACTGGTGATATTTTTCAATTCGCTTCTGGAACCAAAATATTTAAGTTTCAGTATAAAACTCTGCATGTAAATATCTTGTATGTTGTTTCATAGCTTTCTTAAAAATGTAACTGTGTGTATCTAGCAACTTTTCTGCTCAGTGCTCAGGTTTAGTATCATATGCTTTAAGAATGGATGCTGCCTACCCAGACAGCACTGACATGAAAATGTGAAGAACACCTTAAATCTAAAATGGCTTAAAAACACTTTAGAAACCCTACCCATCTTACTCTACTGAAGTTTAAAAATTGTTCTACCCATACTGAGTATTGAACAGGAAAAGACAGAAACAAGAGAAATAAAGATAAAAGCACTCTTCACTTATACATTTTTTACAGTTCATTATAATAGCTTCAAAATTAATTGCACATCATTGTTATAGGAAGACTAATTATTGTGTTTATTGTTTAGATGAATTCTGGTTCTCAGATGGGTCCTTATCTGATAAAGCCAAATTCAATGATCCTGGCCTGATGCCCCTGCCAGACACTGCCACAGGGCTAGACTGGTCCCACCTGGTAGATGCTGCACGAGCGTTTGAAGGTAACAGGAAAATTTGAATAAAGATTAATGTTCAGTGCACAAACTTTTAAAAATATATATATATTGTATAACCACTTTTTTTAATAACAAAAATCCAGTGTTTGCCTCTGTAGCCCTTTAGTTGTTTTGGCAGTATAATTTCTCAGTGTGGAAGAAAATTTGGGATATTCATAATACTTCCAGTATCTATCTTAGATACAATTCATCCATTTAGGGGCCTAAGTTCCTTCTGTAATCAACTGAAAAAATCATGTGCTTTGAAGGAGAGATTCAAAGCATTGAAGTTAGATGTTTAAAATTAAACTGGAAGTAACACTTCCCTGAGTTTGTTATGTGTTTATAAACTTACATGTGTAGCCCAAATGATGTTGCAGTCTCTTTTTGTTTACATAATAAGCCTTTGACAAACAGCAGAAATCTATGCTATATTTTCCAGTAGCAGAACTTGAGATGCAGGATATAGACCAGGTTTATATCTTATAATTTAATAAGACCAGATTAACTAAAAATACCAAAACCTCACTTGCCTCTCTGAGAGCTAAACCTACACAAAATATATAAACCCAGAAAGGTGGATGTTGGTTTGAGTGTATATATGAATATATACAGTTAAATGCTTGTGTTTTGTTGTGTCTGAGGGGTTTTGGTTAGGTCACTGTGCTGTCCTAGAATTTCTGACATTTCTTAACTGGTGTTACTCTCATTAGCGAACGTGTGGAAAGTCAGAGGTATCTGTGAATAAGGATGGCATTACTGCAGTCATTGTTATATGAGATACAGGTCTTAACTTTGAGAAGAACTGGTTGTGAAGTTAGTGATGAGATGTTCTTCGGGGTTTTTAACTAGAAGTAACCATGAGAATATGTTTTCTGGAACCTGATTCCTTCCCTAAGTATGAAGTGATTAAATTTTGATTTGATGAAAAGCTCTTTAGAACTACTTACTATCCTAATTTAAATGGCATTGTTAAAATCCCAAACCAAAACTGATGATTAGCAATCTAAAGTACCATGTTGTTTCTTAACCTGGTTAACTGTATGTTCCTTCACTACTCTTTAGTACTACTCAAACATGCTCCTTGTAACTGGCAGAAAGTACTGTGATGCTGAGATTGACAACTGTTCACTTGTTCAGGGAACATCCTGCTGCTACTGACATCTTAAACAACTGAAAGTAGACTTGGATCAATAAACAACTAAATGTGTAATTTTGTACTTGAAGAATATTTTTGAATGCTAGTAGACGTTGTGAGTTCAGGTGTCTAAAAGGTCATTCTGTACCAGTTATGCTCCTGTATTTTAAATTTCTGTGAAAACTTCCAATAGATTTTCATTATTTTTACTACTTAATATTATCATGAAAATAATTTCACTTTAGTAGGTGCTATATGAGTGCAATTACGATTCCAGTTTAAAATATAGAATAATATAGATATCCACAATGCCCTATCCTAGAGAGGAAGAGTATTCACTTGTTGGGTTTTAATTGCAAAATCTTAGATATATCTGCAGGTAACGCTGAAGAACTGAGGATCACAAAGTAGAAACTTTTCATGTTTTATTTTTTAATTATTGAAAGAGTTTGAGTAGCAAATAATTAATTTTGTATGAAGAAATGTAGTTCTTTTTCTGTTTAGGACTCTGCAATAGAGACTCTGCTTATATGTTATATGATTTATAAAATGTTTTGACTAAATTCATAGTACTGCAATTT
Source organism: Bucco capensis (assembly GCA_013396975.1). Classification (NCBI taxonomy): domain Eukaryota; kingdom Metazoa; phylum Chordata; class Aves; order Piciformes; family Bucconidae; genus Bucco; species Bucco capensis. The sequence goes on along the minus strand of VWZO01001800.1, from coordinate 52,600 downwards.
GAAATTTTTACGAGGAATTAAACTTTTATGCCCTTGTTCAACTTTTCTATGTCTTGCAACTTGAAAGTCCTTTAAAAAAGAAACTGGTAGGCAAGTCATAAAAAAAAACAACCACCCAACACTAGGAGAGAATGTGTTGGATATGAATTAGTATATGCAGTTACCTTATGTATTTTAATGTTGTTGACTTTGGAGTTATTTCAACTTACTATTTAAAAATAGCTTGGAACTAATGTTCTGAATTCTATCTATGTGAAAAAGAGAGTCAGTGATCCTAAAGTTTGTCCACTACTGAATATAAAACTGCTTTGGTCTTTTAAACTGGGGGGAAATATGGTCACACTTTATGTAAGACTGTCTCAAAAAAAAACCTTAAAACAGACAACACCCTCTGCCTAACCTCCAATAAGAAAGATCACAAAATGTATAGGACTTCTTTAATACTGATACTTCACAGTTGTGAAATTCTAGAACCTAGAAACATGATTTAAATGTGGGGTTTTTTTTCTTTGCATGTGTTCCTTTCTTAATATCAGTTTATTAGAATTACCAACCTGATTTCAAGGTCGGGGTTTTCCCTTGCAATCATTCTAGATTGTATGTTGACAACTTACATATTTTGATCAGTTAAATATCCATAATGTGGACCGCACAATCCTTCATCTGTCTGTCTGTCTTAAAATGCAATTGTATCTTGATTAATGTTAAATATAGCCTTTTTAGGAGCTTATAATGTTGGTGTTAATTGGATTAATAATTAATATCAGAGCAAGATTTTTACTACCATCACCAGTACTCAGTTTACTCACGGTTTTTACAAGAACAGTAGTCTCATTTTTGAACAGTTGACTAGGTTGCTTATTAATTTATATTATCTTTTATCCAACTGAAGCCTCGGTCTTTTGTAGTACAGCAGTTTTTAAACTGTGGTCCATGAGGGTAGAGTAAATCTCTTTTGTTGTTGAAAGTATGATGATAATGCTTTTCCCTTTGTGAGGATTTCATTTTCACTGCTTTTGCTTGGCAAGAACTTTTGTACTTCAAATTTTCCTGAAAATTCTCTGTGATTCCTACGACAGGTCTTTGTAGTGAAATGGAGAGCTGTGCAGGCATTAACTCTGCAGGCTCCAGAAGCTGCATCCAAGGGGTTTTGCTTGAGCTGTGTCTGTTAAGGGTCAGTGTCCATAAGCTGGAGCATAGTGCAACGTTATTTTAAGTCTTTGCAATGCATAGGACACATATTTTTTCTCTGATGTTTATCCGGAGATCATCTTCAACATGCATGCAGTCAGTAGCAAGGGGTATCCTTCTATTTCCTTCATGCATGTGTAGCCTACTTCTAGGTCCCTTCTCTTATTTTGGTGGGAGCTGCAGAGAGACAATAAGCAGGGAGCAGCTGACATGCTAGAAGTTCACTGTTGTAACATTTTTCTATCCATCCCTGAAGCAAACAATAAAAAATAGATGGAACTGGATGTGACTGTACAGTGAAAGATGTGGGGATTTAGGGAGGGCAGCTGGGGTGAAAAAAGTGAAGTTTAAAGAAGCGAAAACAAAGAAAACGTGTTGAACTGAATAAGTTATGGAGATTTATAGAACAAATTGGAAAGCTGAATTAGAAAAGAACAAAGAAATTTCAGAAAAGAATAAGGGAAAAGGAGATAATGTATTTTTTAATTCTCTTTTGTATTATCGTTCCAATAGATTTCCAAGTTAGGGAAAAAAAACTGGCTTTCAACATGCGTATTATGTAGCTGATGGCTAATTTTAGATCTTTTTGATGTTTTGGGGAACAAAAGGAGAAGCCTTTCTAGATGTCCGTATCTGTTACTGTCATTATAGAGGAAAATTGACACAAACATAAATATTTGTTATTACTATAAATAGAACTTTGTACTATTTGTGATACTTTAAAATGGGTTTATTTTGCTTTAAGAGAGCTGTTTAGTGTTTGGTAAACCATATTATGGGAATTAATAGCATAAGAAAGTCTCTCTGATGTCTTGTATTCATTTCATTAAAATACGTGGTTTCAACTTCTGATTTTTTCCCCAGGTTATTTTTATGAACGTCTACTAGTGCCAGTCAGAATAGAGTGTTTCTTAATGACAATTTATCTTTGCAGAAACATCTGTGCTACTATAATTAATATTATTTTAATACTTCCATTTAAAACCTTTATAGCTTTATGCAAGTAATGCTACACATAACATAATGAGAAAGAAGTGAAGCATTCAGCATGAGAGATAATTATTTTAACCAAAGTAGTATGTTAAACTGCCAGAAAAGGAAAAAGTGAAAATATTTAGTTAACATTTGGTCATTTCTAGTGCATGCATGTGTAACTGGTTTTGCTTCAGTGCATATGTCAGTGTACGTTTGTGGGTAGACTTTGCCTTAATAATGAGAGAGTGGCTTCATGCACTATATTCATTTTCGTCTTTTCTACTCTCCAGTACGTTAAAATTCTCTGGAGCTTTTCTGGCCTCTGTTAGTGGTCTGGAACAATGAAAATCCAGATTTGAATTCTCTAGTGGTTACAACTGTACAATTTTATTACTTTAAAGTGAGATGTGGGTTTCGTCTTGTTTTTGGTCTGGCTAAGTCAACTGTTGCTTAAACTTTTGATAAAAACACCATTATATTTTTGCAAATAGTTTTCTGTGCATGAATCCTATGTGGGGTTTGGCAAGAATGTCCCAGATTACCAAAAAAAAAAAAAAAAAAAAAAAAGCTCTGAGATTTGCGCATATTTTCTTCTGTTTAGTATGCACTTATTACCTGAATTGAACAGGGGGGGTCCTTGTACTTTGGAGAAAGAAGATCTTATGTGTACAGCATCATAATCAGAAATAAACTTGATTTTTTTTTTATTTTAAATTAACTGTCAGTGAAGGTACCTTTTAATTTCATGAATACAGAGTCAAGCCAATTCTGTTAAAAACAAATAAATCAAAAATCAGTAGAAAGCTTTTTGCTCCTTGAAGCACAAGTTCAATCCCCACACAATTCAGGTTTAAAAACAGCTCTGATTTAAATAGTAAATGGGTGAATCTATTGCTAAGCATGCATACTTGCAAGGAGATCAGCAAGATTTAATATAGTTACTGAAAATAAAAATCTCTTTAAATTAACTGAAAAGAATTCAAAGGCAAAATATTTTCTACTCCAGGATCTTGTTGATGTACTAGTTATTACAGAGATTTATTGTGTTGCCTACTTCTTCAGACACTGATTTTGACCCTAATCAGGCTTTTGAAAATTAAGGAATTACTATTTGAAGAGCAATACAGGAATTTACATAGTGTGTTTTATGGTTGAGGACTTCTGGTTATTAGTGGCTGTGTAATGGCTTTATTCCCCACATGATGAATGTCAGAATATGAATATTGGAAAAATGTTTATTATACTAGGAAAATAGAAAAGTTCTAACAATTCATTTACTTCTGTAAGCCTTAATATTATTTTTAAATTATGTGGAGTTGAAATTCATTAGGGGTTACACAAGGAAGAAAAAGCTAATCCACACATTATACTTCATTGCAAGCACCCATGTTTTTGTTGTTTTGAAATAATACGAAAATATTTTAAAATGTTGTGTTCAGAAGTGGCACCACATGATTTCATTAAAGCTACATATACCTGGTTTTGCACCTGCTTTTATCCATCAAGAAAAAGGTGCTTTCAAATAGAGTTGCAGAGATCAAACTGACAAAACGTTTTCTCCACTGACAAAATAAACCAGACAAGCGACCATCCTCTTTAATTTAACTTACTCAGCAGAGGGAGAAAAATGTGGAATTTTTTATATTACAGTAGAACTCCCTCTGAGACACAATGTCACATGTCACATATTGGCCCTAGGAGAAAAAAAAAGGCAACAGCATAGCATTTGTTGCTGGCTTTGTTTTCCTCTATCAAATGGTAATGCAAATGTGAACACTATAAAGGTGAAATCAGTAATTAGATAAGTACTTCAAACTGATTGTTTGCACAGTCTTGCTTCTGGCCTACATGGTGTGTTTGATCTGGGAAACTGTTCTTTGGTTTATCCGTACTAGTTAAATCTGTTAAACTTAAGTTTCAAATCTGGAAATTGTCATTGGTTATGTGTTTAAAATTATATTCTTACCCTATTGTCAGCACATGAAGAAGTCATATTTGCTGAAATCCATCACTAGTCACTGATAAGGATGAAAGCAGGGGAAATAAGCTGTAGTCTTTAAAACTGGATGAAAAATGACAAGCAACTTCATTATATTTTAGAATTAATTTGCAATCTTTGCTATTCCTTAAAACTACTCACTTCAAAAATCTCTTTAAACAGTTTTTTAGTGAATTCTATTTTTGTTTGGTAGAACTTTTCAACCCAAATTTCCTTCCTGGTTAAAGAGATCTGGCCGTTATTTACTACTTGGATGCTTAGAGTTTGAAGGGTTGTCCTTTTATGTATCATGCCAAGTTGTCATGCTTTTTTTCAATACTGTGTATGGCTATTAGAGACATGGGACATGACACCTCGTGCTTTTAATGTGGTGATGTATGAAAATGGCATTGCAAGGCTAAGAGTGAGAGCCAACATGCATTGCATGGGCAGTATCCCACTGTGTGCGCTGTACGTGAGGGCCACAGCTGCTCCAGTGGAGATGAACTGTCTTGTTGATAGGAACATTCTAAATCTTATTCCAGGTTTTGACTCAGATGAAGAATTTGGGCCGTTCTGTCATCACACGCCGTTTCTAGGTGATGGTCTGGGATTGATGACTTTTGCCTTTTGTAAACTCTCTTTACTATTTCCTATGTTTGCACGTTTGCATGACAATGCAAGCTTTGGGCCTGTGGGGTGGTAGAGCAAGGGGAGAAAGGGCAAGGCAGGCATGTCTCACAAGAATTTAAACAAGACTACAGGTGTAGGTTTTGTTTGACAGAAATAAATTAAATCAATCTCCACAGAATATGGATTTTTAAAATTTTTTCTTTTAAAAAGAGAACAAATTAAATCCTAATGAATGCATCATTTACTCCTGTTCTGTGCAATGATGATCTGCATGGCAAACTTCCATTATGTGGTGACTGATGTATTTTGGCAACCACACTGTATATCCATAGGTAATTACATCTGTGCTTGTTCTAGTGTTCTAGTGGAAACCACTGTAGATAATAGTGTGCCTTAGAAATATATTTAAAAAAGAAACAATTGATAAAAAATAGTGTAAATTTATTGTTTTTCAAGTGTGCAGATTACCATTAGGTTCTGCAAATGCTTGAGGCAGTAAAACAGTACAAAATGAATAGTGCAGATTTTGTGAGGAATCTGATGGCTTTAATTAAGTCCATGGAAAATGCAAACCTTTTTGCTGAATGATGATTCTCATTGGTTGTGGACCTGAATTCTCAGGTGGTTTTCTGTGGATTTCATCAAGACCAATTTATTGTTCATATCAGCGTTAACTGGTCCAAACAAATATGTCTTACTCTGCTGATAGACACAAAATTGCTTTGGGGTTGCCTTTGGATGCAGGTGTGGGGAAGCCAACTAGTTGGAATATACTTTATATCTGCTGATTATCTTCAAAGCTGTGATGTAGAAACCTACATCCCTTTCTCTAACTGTACTAGAATAATGGCTGTAATACAGCCTTTTATTTTGTATATATGTCCAGCTTTAAGTTATCCTTATGTTACTTTTTTACAGATCAGAGAGTAGCATCTTTTTGCACCTTGAATGATGTGCAGCAAGCTCAGGGTTTGGAAGGAGCACAAGAGTTACCTTTGGATGAGAGTCCCACAGATGGAAAAGATTTCCTTCATGCAACTGGGTATGTCAGAATTAAAGCATATTTCTTACAAAAATATTTTAAGAGAAGATTTCCTCTTAATGTTGCATGTCAAATTGTGTGCATCTTATAGAATCATAGAATCATAGAATGGTTTGGGTTGGAAGGGACCTCTGGAGATCATCAAGTCCAACCCCCCTGCAGTGGGCAGGGACATCCCCAACTAGATCAGGCTGCTCAGAGCCCTGTCAAGCCTCACCCTGAATGCCTCCAGGGATGGGGCCTCAACCACCTCCCTGGGCAACCTGTTCCAGTGTTCCATCACCCTCATGGGGAGGAACTTCTTTCTAATATGCAGTTTAAATCTACTCCTCTCCAATTTAAAACCATTGCCCCTTTTCCTTTCACTCCAGGCCTTTGCAAACAGGCCCTCTCCAGCCTTCTTGTAAGTTGCCTTGGACTGCTGTTCGATGGTAGACCTGTTAGCTTGACTCATCACCAATTTTGAAAGATGTTTCTTAGAATGCGCCTCTGAGCATTTCTAGCTAGACTATTTGTGGTATAGTCAGATAGAAGTCTCTCAGTAGAACAGGCCTCTAATGCAGAGGACGGTTAGATGCAGAGTTTCAGCTACTCAAATTTTTCACTGTATTCTCACTATACAATAGTAATTTGTTGTGCTTATTTCTATTTTCATTTGAATAGAACTTATAACAGGAACTTAACTCTGTAGTATGCAATAACTTTACCTGCAGCAAATGTCTCAGACCTTGGAAGAGGTGTTCCCACCTATCTTTTGCAATTATCTGCAAATCCGTAATTTTTCATTTATACAGAGGTAAATTAATTAGAAGAACTTTTAACTGAGGACTGCAGCACCCTTTTATGCTGCCCAGTTCTTCAAATTCTTCCCAGAGTTCTGAGAAAGATTATTCTTTTTTCTTCCCTCTTCCTTTCTTTCCCTCCTCCCCCCTATCTTTTCTGCTGTAGGAGTATACTTGTTAAAAACATAGATTCAGCAGTATAATGTGTCCAGTAATGTGTCCACTGACACACTTTAAAAGAAAAACACATCTTTGATTTGGTTTACTCTTCAGCTGCAGGAATGGAAGAACAGAAAATGGCGGGAGAAGACTTCTTGCTTGTTAGAGTATCACATTTTAATTTGAACCAATTTTACACAAATTAGCTTACATGGTAAAGTGCATTTATTGTAATGACTTTTAAGTCCACATCTTTATCCAGCCTAGTAATCAGTAAGGACTGCGAAAGACTATTAGGGATGTTCCACTTTTAGATTGACAAATCTGTCAGATTTGTGCAATTGCATGAAGCAGCTGATTCAGCTTTGTATATAAAGCTTCTGTCTTCAGCTTCTCTCTTGTAGACAAACTCATTCACATTATGGCTAATTTCATCTATAATGTATATGAAACTGTCTCCCACAACACTCATTGTCATACACGAAACAGAAGCTGTTCTCAGGATTTTCTCTCTGTCATGCATCTGATTAACTTGTGGCAATATTTCATATGTTTTGACCTTTAAACAAAATATCTGTCTCCATAAAGCCATAGGTTTATCCTTTACTGGAAATGACACAACTGCAGACCAGACAAAAGAACTTGTAACAGCTCTTTTGGTTTATAGTAATTGCTGCTGCAGCTTGCTTCAGATTAGTACAGTCCTTATCAGAAAGCAGCTTGTTAACAAATGTGCTGGGCATACCGTCTAGCAGCAAGTTTAATTTGCACTGTGAGGGTATGTGCAAATAATTCCTAAAACATTCCTCCTTAAAATCATATTAATTTCTGCCTGATTTGCATGAGAGGCAGTGTTGTATTTCAGATACTGCAGCAATGGGTTTATGTTCCAGTCACAGTCTTTTGCTGATGCTCTTTTTATCTATGTTTTTCCTAAGTATACCTGAACTGGTTTGTTTCCTTTGCTATCATTAGAAGTATTACTCCGCAAAAGCTGGGGTAGAAAATGTTATTAACTGACTCAGAGTGAAGGTAGTGGTTTACTTTACAGAGAGCATGCTCCAAGTACTCTGACTGGAAAAGTAAACCAGCTAGAAGTTATCCTCCGGCAACTGCAAACGGACCTGAGAAAGGTAAGAGATCATTAGCAGTATTATTACTCTCTAGTTTTGCTAGTTATATTTTTATGTAGAGTTCATCAAGGGCTTGAAAGAAGTACATCAGTTAAACTAAATAGTGTAATTAATGAATGGTATAGCCCAGTGGTTGATCAGAACATTGAGATGCAAAAGGTCCTGTGAGAATGGTTGTGTGAACAAGCTGCCCCAAGGCTAACTAGTTTATGGATCTTTACTCCAGAGTAACCATCCTACATATAGTCATACCCCAAGAAAGAATGAGACATTTTTTCTTTATTTGTGGTACCTTGAATTTAACACAGGATAGGGATACAGACACAGTCACTATTACTAAGTAGTTAGCACTCCAGATTTGTCATCCTTGTTGCCTTGTGGTATCTTGCTCATGTAGAAATGCATTCCTGTCTTTCTCATTTGCTGTCTAATTTCTGATTTGAAGAAAATGCCAGAACTGGTAAAAATGATACTACTTTTGGTAAGAAAATCATGTAAGAGAAAATTTTGAAATTAGATATTTTTCTTCCTTAGCATATTAACTTTGGATCATATTTGAGGAATTAACTTACAGATGTAAGAATGGATTAGGGAGATCAACAAAATATAGCTGCATGACTTGCACAGAAATACTATCAACAAAAATAAATGCTGTCATCACAACTACTCACTTTACTCAACTTGCATCTTTGTTAACCAGGAAAAACAGGACAAGGCAGTTCTCCAAGCAGAGGTACAACATCTGAGACAAGATAATATGAGACTTCAGGAGGAATCTCAAACAGCAGCTGCTCAACTAAGGAAATTTACAGAATGGTTTTTCAATACAATAGACAAAAAATCCTAATGACTGGGCCACTGGAAAATGCTTATTTGAACAATGTAACAGCTGTATTTTTTTGAATTAGCAGGGTAATATTTTCTCTGTGTTCACAATCCATTTTAGGTATTTCTGCTACATTCTCTATCCAGCTTTATTAATTTGAAAATGAGAAAGAAGTGTGGTAATCCATCTTTAAAGTCATATGAAGAAAGCAGAGAATAGCAGATATTTGTTTGTGTGCAGATGAATGTAAAAATCCTTAGTGACATTTTAGACATTTTTAGAAGATGCTCTAGCTGGGACATGCCTGAAGAGGAATATTTGGGGTTTTAGTTCCTGCATTTCAGGTGCGCTGGTGAAGACGTTAAAGCAATTTACATTAGCTTGGGCTTCAGTATTGTAAGATAAAAAGAATAACCAGACATATACTTTAATGTTTAAAAGGTGCTCTATTTTTTTGTATGTACAGTAGTCTACATTGTCATAGCAATAAGAATGGAGGTATAGTGAATAGTCACAAAGCTGTGTTTAAAAAATTTTAGCACTGATGTGTTTAACACTAGTTTGGATGCAGATACATTAGAGATTATTTATTTGCAGGAACAAATGGTGCCTGAATATTAACAGTGTTCTGATTTTTTAAAAATACCCATGCCTTGTAAATGGCTCACTGGGGTTAGCCCACTCCCAACTTCAGTTACTTTTGTATAGTTAATGTTAAGCTAACAGTTATACTGCTTGACTCTTGAAATAATGTATGGTGTGAGCCAGCCAATCAATTGTACAATGCCAAATTTGTTTATCTCTGTACAGAAGCTTTGATCAAATGTCTTGTATTTAACACTTTATTTAAGCTTATTTAACCTTAAATTGTTGGTTTTATAAAGTTTGTTTTATCTGCACTATGGTGAGGTCAGTTGGTTGCAAGTTGTAATATTTTTAGCTTGCCAAGACTGTACTGAGGAGTTCTAGAAAATTCTAACAACTGGATGCTGCTAGCACACAATTGATTTGTTTGTATGCTTTAACATTTTTAACTGTTTCATTTGAAATGAACATACATCCTGCTTTTTTAATAAATGTTAAAGATCTAAATCTGAATTATTTTACCTTGTGTTATTTATAATCACTGTCATCAGTAATAGCTTGAGTTTCTGTTCAGTCCTTTCTCTAGGTTCTCAATCCAGAGATAGTCCAGCTCTCAGAGCTCTCAGGATCCCTAGCTATCAATGCGGGATTGTCAACATTATCAAAGTTAATTTCTTTGTTGTGTCCTGTCCTGTAGCTGAGGAGGTAGCTTCATGAGACAAGGAACAAAAGCTGTTTTGGCTGTTCAGTCACTTATTAGTCACTTAGGAGAAATAAAAAACTGCTTTACCCAAAAATGTCCTAAAGAAAGTTTTCAAAAGGCATCTAGTTTTCTTGTATTACTTTACATGAGTTGGAGCAACAAACAGCTTGCTATCTTCTTGTACCTGCAATTGAAGATTTGACTGCAGTGTTAGCATGAGATGTTTTGTGTATAGTACTGAAATTAAAGTCTACACAAAAAACACAATTTTTCAAAATTAAATGAGCATGTTTGAGTTATCCTTCTGAGAAGAAAAGAAATCAAGATCGTGGTTGTGTCCCAGTTTTTTTCCAGAAGCTGAATGCATTCAAGGCAAAGCTACAGAAAATTGTTGAATAGTTAAAAATATGTATTAAACTGATGCATGTCTACGTCCATCGTTAGTGCACATCGGCTAAGAAGTGTTCTGTAAGTTGAACAAATGCCTGCCTCTGCTATAACAGTTTTTCTGAATGGATTACCTTAGGAAAGGTTATACATGGGCAGATAATCAAGGCTTTGTTATCCTTACATTCAAATGAAAAATACTATTTTGTCTTTTTTTTTTTAATCAAAACCTCTGACTTTTACATATAAAACAATATCCATTAAGCTATATTAACAGAGTAATTAAACATGGCAGTCATGTGTTACACTGGATTCTGATTTAAGCACCTTATAGGAGTCATTAGCAAACCCATCTGGTTGGAAACCTTGCCAAATAACAGTGCTGAACAACTTGGGCAATTTGTCTGCAAATGTGTTTCTGTGAGGATTGGTTTGTCCACTTTGAAAAGCTGTTCTAACTGGAATTAACTTTGCAATAAGCTTGTTCTGAAGGGATGCTATTAGGTTTGTATAAGAGTTCATAGTCCCATGTTCATTTTAGCTCTTTATCTCCCCGTTATTGAAAAGAAGCAATAGAAACAAACAAACAAGTTATATAAAACTACTTGCACAAAAAGAATTTTTGGTAGTTATCTCTCTTATCCCATCCAATTGAAAAACATTTGCTCTCCAAAAGTGAGAGAAAACTTTTGTCTACTAAGCTGTTATTCCCTTTACTGACAAAAGCACTTGCATCAGAGGCACGTGGTTCTTCCTTAAGTAACTTTCATAATGAGAAAAAGGTTTTTTTATTGTCTGTTTTGTTACTGTTATTTCTGTTATTTTAATGACATGTGAATACAGTATTTATCAGAGGCTATAATACAGCTTTGGCATAGGGAAAGGACATTTGTTGGACATTTTAATTTACTGGTTTTTAAGAATAATCCTCTCAGGGACATTTTGCTAACAAAAATGCCTGTTTCAGACACATGGAGGCAAAGGCTAGGTCTACATAAGCAACTGGCGTGGAGCACTAGGAAAATGTAGAGAGTTGCTAACCCAGTTTTGGGGATAGGAGGAGATCTTTCAGACTCTTTCTTATCCAGTTACATGACTGGACACCTTTTAGGGGCTGAAACCATATGTTAAGTGCACTCTGACTTAGCTTCATCTGGAAGCTCTATGCTGAAAGACTAATCCATACAAATGAAAGCAGAGTGGGAATGATTGGGAAAGTCACTTCAAAGATGTATTTGTGATCTGAACTAAAACAGTAGTATGAAAGTGTTTTAAATGTCAACAAAGTCTTCCCAGCAGAGCAGGCCATAATGGTTTCATGAAATGCTGGGATGCAGAAATCAAACATGAGCCAATGTGGGTGTTTACTTCTGTAAAAGGGACAAGTACAAATCATGACAAAATTGCAAAATACTCTGCTTCTACCTTAAAAGTAGCACCCTGATTTGTATGTAGGTCTTTATTGAAGAAACCCTTACGGAGACTTTTCTCACGATGTGGAGTGTATTTATTACATACAGGTTTTTTTCTGAGACCACTAATACAAATATAAGGATAATTTTCGGTATTTCTTCTGCTCCTGAGAGCATAGTTACACTGTTGTTTAGGCATGTCATAGCTCTATACAGAAACTGTCTATGTCCTCTGTGTATTTGGCAAAATTACAAAATGCTCCGCTTCTACCGTAAGTAGCCCCTGATTTATTTATCAATATTTATTGGAGGGATAAATAAGTGACCCTAGGGTTGTCCAGTAGTAAATATTAGTCTAGTCATCTGAGATTCTTGTTACCACTAACACTGTAACCTTGCTTTCAGCTCAGACATAACTTTAGTATAAAATATTTCCTGAAGAATTTTTGTGGAAACCTGAGATACCTGTGTTCTCATCAATGCTGTTTCTCCCTTCACATAGACATTTTATTCAAGATGATGGATGTTTCTTTCACAAAGCCAAGGCACAGTGTTTCTTTCCAACAAGAAGTGTTTCTTTTGTATATAAGAACAATGCTCCAGGAAGTGTATTTTAGCACTAGTGCAACTTTAATCTGTTTGTGCTCAAGGTTGACTGTCTTCTGCCACACAGCTCCCAGGTTCCCCTTCCGTTGCTGAGTTTCTTGGTGGAGGGGTTCAGTAAGATAAGCACAAAACAAAAAGTTCCTCTAGACCTGCAATGTCTTCATTTTGTAGAAAATACGGGGGGGGGGTATAATGGTACAAATATCCTATGTTGTTCTTTCCTGTGATTTCTCTGGTCAGGAGGCTTCAGGGTGGTTCAGCACTTCAACAATTCAAAGCCTGTTTGCTGAAATGGTTGTGTATGAGTAGAGGCTCTTAAACATAAGCACTAATTAATTTAAAAATGTGTTCAGCATGCTTTCAGTCTGCATACAGACCAGAGGGAACCTTGTTTCCAATGTCGTTCCATTAATTCCAGTCCATATTGGCTTGGACAATGAAGAATGACTTATCTACCATTCAAAGGAGAAAGCTAGCACTGGGCTCGTTCCTATGTATTTTAATGTCACATAGCCAACAGAAGCTGTATATCATATAGCCAGAAAAGCTTCAAGTGGCACCATTAAATTGGACTGTGCTTTATGGGTTAGGTGACTGATTTCTTTAGAAATATCAACAAATGTATTCATTTCTTCCATTGTAAATCAGGTTTAATACAATTGAAATTGCTGAAGAGAGTAAAACTTGGAAAAAGAATCAGCCTCTTTGTGTGGAATGGTGAATTACATCCAGACCATGTTTTAAAATGAGGTCAAGTGATTATAAAAAAAAACAGGATATGAAAATAACATTGAAATCTTTCTTTATTAACCATGACCTGAGTAGTCCATTTTTTTGGCTCATTGATTTCTAATGTTAATGTGGTTTAAACGTCTTACTAAGCTCTGAAGAATGTTCTTTCAACAGAACCATATCTATTAAATGAGTCATTTGCTCTTTAAAACTACATAGCGTTACAGCACAGCATGCAGTAAGCCTCCTAAGGTCTCACCAATTGTCCAGCAAGATTGTTGATATTTGTACAGAGAAACTTTAAAGGGATGCTGACAGGAGAGTTTCATCATCTGTAAATAGTCTTATTCATTTTCATGCATAAAATCCTCTTGTATTCTTGAAGTGTGATTTCTTGCTAAAACTGTGTGATACCTTCCTTCCCAGTCTGTCCTAGTCTGTTATTGCAGGGCAACCCAGAGTTGTTCAGTTGTTCAGCTGCTGATATTTCTTTCTTTTCTTTTTTTTTTTTTTAATAAACCAAACATGAAAAAGAATAGTCTGAAAGAAACTGAAGGAGAGAAAGTGAAATCAGTCTTTAGACAAGCACAGATGAGCATTCTTCTAAAATGGTTTTAGAATGTTATAGAGATGCTTTAATAATCCTTTTAGAGAGCGAAAAAGAGAAATGACTAAGCTTGCATACTTAATAGGGCAATGTATAATTCCTGAATGCACCACAGGTTCTCTGTCAAGCCATGCAGACAACAAACCACATTGCAGTAAATGGCTAACAATATGGTAATAATGACTTCTCCATGTGTTTTACAAGAATTGCTACTAGTTCCCTCCATAAAAATCACTATTTTTCATTTCTAGGAAAGTTCTCAGAAATACCCAAGCTGCCTTTTTTAAAGTGATATGGAAATGGTCATTTATTGTTAATGGCATGAACCCCTCAGTATTGTGAATGTGTTGCTAAATGGTGCTGACAGAAACTGAGATGCTCAGAGGCATCAGAGGTATATCTTTTCCTTGAAGGGAATATGCCTGAAATACCAAAAGGGCATCCAGTCTCTAATGCTTGGTTTGATGAGAATACAGATGAGAGCAAAGTAATTTCTGTCAGAGGTATTCTGATCCTCCGATGGAGAGAAATTTTTTTTTTTCCCTAGTGTTCACAACCAAATCTTTGCTCCCTGCCTGTGAGGGCTGGCTCTTACCTCTTGCTCATACTGTGGAGCTTTGAACATCTTTCCAGATTGTGTGGTCCCGTCTGACATCCAAGGAAAGTGTCATTTCCCCGGCAGGCTCCAGTTGTGAGTCTTTTTGATACAGGCAAGTATCCTGTTCCTTTAGGGAGTCTCTAGCCAGCCTGCAGGCTTCCTGTTCTCTATAGCTCCTCTCCCTCCAGTGCCTTTCACCTGCCCATATGCTGCAGCAAGCTACTTGCTTGCATGCCAGAGTAAAGCAGCCTGCCTTTCTGCTCTCTTCCTGTAGCCTTTTATACTGTCCATTACATAGAACATGCATGCATTGAAGACTGAACAAACCCTGGGTGCTGGGACATCTTGTCTAGACCATGCTTTTGCAAAGAAAGGTTGGACTAGATGGTCCTTGAGGTCCGTTCCAACCTGGTATTCTGTGATTCTGTGAAATACAAGAGAGAATATCCTTCCCACTCATCTATGTGGTTTTGAAATTTGCCTGTGGTCATATAATGATAACTGGGCAATCTGATGTTACCAGTACTGAGCACAAACTGTGGACTGCAGCTGCAAACGCAGAAAATAAAGTGGGTTTAAAAAAAAAAAAGCAAACAGCTTAGTCTCATTAAAATCATCTACAAGGAAAAGCAGCACAAGAAACTAAAGATATTCCTTGGCCAGCTGGTCTTCAATGGCTAAACAGGATTCTTGTTTTGTTTTCTTTTGTTTTGTTTTTAAATGCGGTTTGTTTTTTAACAAACTCTCACAGAAGCCCTGAGATGGTTCAAAAATTGCTTGTAGAACTTTGCCTAGTGGCAGACAAATAAATTCAGGGTTCCTAGGATATTTTGGAAGTAACCATAGGAGTTATATTCAATATGCATGAAATATCTTTTCTAGTGTCCGAATCAGAAAGTTGACAGTTGAAGACTTTGAAAGTATATTTAGCCCTCAATATGTATAAAGTATTGTCAAAGAAAGCCCTCCTCTATGAACTTGTATGTCTGAGGCTTTATAGTCCAGCTTAGAGCAGGAAAAACGGAAAACTCCAATTTTTAATGAGGCTGCTTTTTGATCTCCTCATTGACCTTACACTTCCTAAGACAACATTGCCAGTAAATTAAATGCCCTCTTCCCTTACTAAGTGCATTTTCTTCATTTGGACTGTATGGATTTTCAGGGTCCAGAGTCCATTTGTCATAAATGCATAGTTTTTCCTCCCCTGTAAGCAACCACGTTTCCTTTTGAAGCTCTTTCAGTTACTGTCACTTAAAAGGACTTACAGTTTGTGACATGTTGGCTGGAAAGACTGTCTGAAGGTCATCCTGTCCAACCTCCTGAACTAGCACTGCCACTTTACCTGGTTAAGTATGGCTTTGTCTAGTCAAGTCTTACAAACCTCCAAGGATGGTGATACCCTGTATTATACCTCTATAAAAGTTGTTGAGGTTTTTTTTCTAATATCCACCCAAGCCAAAATCTGTGGTTATTGCTTCTTGTTATCATCTGGTAATACCAAGGTTTTGACTTTGTGTGTGTAAATACCCTACAAATAGTTCTGTACCACTTTTAAATCATCCTTTAGTCTCTATCAGATTAAACAAGATTAAACAAACCCAATTCTCTCAGCTGCCCCTCTCTGGCCATGTGCTTAAGACCCCTGACAATCTTAGCAGTGCGCTGCTGTTCTCTTTCCATTTATTACCATCTATCTCACACTGGAAGTCCAAAACTGAGCATAATATTCCAGTTGAAGCCTTACTGGTACAGTTAATACATGTCCCATGCGTTCGGGGACATGTAGCTTGGTTGAAGCTTCTGCTTCTTTCCTTCCTTTGCCCACTAATCCCAATGCTCTTTGGAGACGCAGCAATGCTTTTTTACTTTTTGTTGCATATGGGATTTTTGTCCAGCTATGGTTTGAGAGAGATGCTTTGATATTTATGTCATTCAAGGAGATGACAAGAAGGGTGAAGACATCTGCAGATGCATACATGGTCTTGATAGACACAGTCAAAAATGTTGATGTTGGGGCAGAAGTTGAAGTGAAAGTCACTTACATGCACCTTCTGTGAGATCCACACTAGCTGAAACTCCCCAGAGGAGTGTAGTTTCTTAAAGGAAAATAATTTTCTTTAGTTTAAGACTGTTTTTGAATACACTATAGGCTGCTAGGGAATTGGTGGAGTCACCTTTCCTGGAGGTGTTCAAAAAAAGGTGTAGATGTGGCACTTAGTGACATGGTTTTAGTGGGCATGGTGTGATAGGTTGATGGTTTGACTTGATGATCTTAGAGGTCTTTTCAACCATAATGATTCTATTTGCTCCAAATCCAAGAAGAATGCTGTGTAGCAATCCTCTCACTTGTCTTTATACTACAGATTCCCAAGGAAGGTCTGACCAGAAGAAGCCTCCTATATCTGAACTCATCATGTACATTTTCTTAATAGCTGGAGAAGGAAAACAAGGGTATGCAGAGGGTGGTTCAGCTGAACAGTATCGCAGGCAGTATCACGGGAGCTTTTCTGAAGTGAGTCACCCACTGACAGGCCCTCTTTCTCACTCTTCAACATGAGAGAAGCACTGAAAAAGGAGCTCAGGTGTAGAGTTCTGCAGTATAATCTGTTTTCCAGAGTTTTTTGTGATTTGTATTGTCACTGCCTTTAATGTTTAAATGAGTGTTTATGAACATCTTGAACAAAATGAAAAACACTCTGACCTGCTTTAGCTAGTAAGCAAAACCAGTGTTATTTGATGATTATTTGAAGTCAGTCCTATTTTGTGTTCTGCACAAGGTATTATTCCTCAAAGGTGATTCTTCACTTTGAATAAATCAGAACAGGAGATGTGAGATGCACTCACCTAACTTATCTTGGCCGAGACAAGTTTGAAATGTTGTTGAATGCCTCAGTAAATGATATATGATCATCTGGAAACAGATTTGTATAAGCCAGAATTTGTGTCTTTTCAGACAGATTGTTACGAGGAGCAGAGTTCAGCTGGATTCAGGCTGATGTTAGGGTAGAATCTAGTAGAGGCCCTAATAGAGTATCTAATAAACGGAGACTTTGAGCCTGATTTACTTTATTCTAAAGTAACTCAATTCACTTAATGTTATTATACCTTACATTAGCTGCAAATTAGAGCTGCTCATTGTTGAATCAAGTCCTGTGTTTTGATCAAGACACTGTTTTTAAAACTGCTGAAGTCTTCGATTGTTTGTTTTGGAAGGTGTTAAAACATGTTAAAGAAAATTAGTTCTAGGCTGAATATTTGTATGACAAATTCTGCCTACAGCAAATCTCTATGACTGAGCTGTAGATCTTTAAAAATAAGATTTAAAATTGCAATGTTTATGCAAGTCTTAACACTTGTGGTACCAGAGCATGTTGCCGTAATAATAAGTGGAATAACAGTGTGTTGTCACACTGCATTGGATATCTGACCTCTGTTTCATCTTGTGAGAGAAATTGATCCTTGAACAGTAAGGCCATAAAGAAGTATCTGAACAGAAATGTTTTCTGGATACTTGTATCCAGAAAATCAATATGCTACATGATTCAGGTAAATAAATGAATTCGTTATTATGATGAGTTTGTAATTTACTCCAGCAGCAAAGCAGAAGCATGATGAAACAAAAAAGTAGGCAATTGCAGGGATTTTTTTGGTATGTCTTGTCTTATACTCCACAGATGAAATTTTCTAAAGGAAGAGCAAAAATATACAAAACCCAATAACCACATGTGGAAATTAACTCCTGTGATTCCAGAGGATTTTTTTTCTAACACACAGCAATGTGGAATAGTGAAGCATTTCTGGATTTGCCCTTTCCAAAGGGAGCTGTCAGTGGCCAAATACAGAAATTGTAGAAAACATGTTAAGGGGAGTTGTGCTTTCTCTGTTACTGCGAAGGGAGATGGTGCTCAGAGCCCCTTTGGCTGCATGGGAGGCAGAGGAGAGTGGAGATGACTGAGGTATGTCAGTACATTTATGCCTCCATGGCACCAACATGCTGAATCACCTCTGGATCTTTTTCATACTCTTTTGATCATGCTACTGGAGTGGTTTGGATTGTTCTTCAAGGTAACAGGAATTGTGCTGGGGAGCAGAGCCAAGATCTCAAAAGCCAGAGGGTAGCTGAAAAAGCAGCAGCTGTGCTTGCCTCTCCCTCTTCATGCTCTGGACTCCATTGCTGCAGCCAGGGATATGTGCCATGTATTTGAATCCTAGAAGGATGGAGTGCCTTAGCCATGGATCTTCAGAGAGGTTGAAGGCTCTTCCCCCTCTCCTGTTTATACCTGTGGAAGACTTTGGCTGCAAATGTTGTTTTGGCTTACTAAAGTGGGACTGTGCTTGGGGCAGGCCACACTGCAGCACTGGTTGAGTTTAGTCTCCTTTCTTCAGAGCCTAGAGAGAACTAGATGCATTCCCTAAACAGAAACACACATCCAAAAACATTGCCCTCAGTCTGGCAGGAGAGAGCTTCCTGCCTTTGGTGTAAACTGGTGCTGTAGCCAGAAAACTAGCCCAGCTCTGTGGAGCCCTCCAGAAACCAGAGGGCAAAAACTTTTTTGTTTCTGCTGACAGAGCGCCCTACCCCCAAAGTGAATGTACTGGTGCCAGGCACTGGCTTGAGGGGTACAAATGACCCACAATCCAGCAGTGATGGCGGGAATAGTGTGTGTTATATTCCCTGAGAAGAGACTATATTTGTTTCTCCATAATGAATTGCTTTTTACAAGACTGTGCTTAGCCTGTAAGTATTCCTTCTTTTATGTGTATTTCTTCAGTAGCTTATCCTACCCAGGGTAGGATTTAAAACAGTGATGTTATGAGGTAGTGCAACAGTTTATATGTTGAACCTTGCAGGAAAATCTCCTTTTGGAGCTCTCTTGTATTTCAGGTCATTCATGTGCTTCACAACCCCAACACAACCACAACTGAATGAGCTTCTAAAAGAACTAGAGTTTCTATTGCTCTTTGTTTTCTCCAATAATTTCCAAGGCAGAGTTGGAAGTTTCAAAACTAAAGGAGTTTTTCTTTGCTTGTTTTGCTCATCACTCCACAGAAAAACCTTCACCTTTTGTCCTTACCTCTCAAATGAAATCCCAATGGTCTCGATCAGGTGATCTACTTTGATTTTCTTGCAAAGTGAAATCAATAATCTCATTTAAAAATATTGCTGAAGGCAGGGAATCTCCTTCATATTGGACACACTATCAGAGAAGAATCTGCTATTCTGGGTGTAATCTGACCTCCATCCTGCAAGGATAAATAGCCTGAGAAAGTATAAGGGCTTTAATAGCAAAATGAAATGAGTGGAGAGCTGGTGATAAGAACTATGTAAGGTTAATGAGTAGTTATTAGGATTATACCACATTTCAGCTTTTCAGTCACACACTTTTTCTGCAGATTTTCTAAACAATTGTGTTTGAGCCAATATATACGGAATAATGTCATAGTTCCATAAAATGGAAGGGACTTTTAGAGGTCATCTAGTCCAACCCCTCTGAAGCAAGCAGGGACACCTATAACTAGATCATGTGGTAAGGTATATATAAGTGAATATGTTGACATACAGAAAGCATAAGTAGCAGAAGACATGCTGTTGCTTGCCTCTTTATATATAGATGGCAGTTAAAGTCACAGTGTTTCTGTAAATTCATGAGTTTCTTTGATTATCACTGAGAATATGTCCATTTCCATTTTTCAGAAGGCTGTGTCAGGCATTGCTGTAGAAGGATACCTAACCAGCTGAAGCCCGATTACTATATTTTGGATTCCCAATGCAGAAAACCCCCAGATTTTGTTGTTAAGTATGAATACAGACTGCTAGTTTCATGGCAGAGGAGACTTATTTTCAGAATGGGAAAGCACACTGTCCCAAACTTCCCATATATATCTGGTTCTTAGCCTTTAGCGAAGGAATACGGGAGTTTTCCAAGACTAGATTTGGGACCAGACATGTATGTTTTATAATGATCTCTAATCATATATCAAATGTCCTTTTAGGTTTAAAGAGTACAGGATTTAATGGAGTAATTTCATCTCCTGAGACCTTAAAAAATGCTCATCAGTAGTCTTGGAGTAAGTGGCATTGCTGTCAAGGGAAAAAGGACACTTAAAGTGCAAACTGAAAAAAAAGAAACCCCGCTCTATGAATCTGTAAACAGACAGATTTAATGGGGGGCAATCTCCACCTCTCCCATCAGTAGCTTGTGGGAGGATGCAGGGTCCCATTATGCAATTGCAGCCATGCAGACTGAGTGGCCCCAGGCAAGAAACTTCACATTTGTCAGCTAGCAGATCTGAGGAGCCCCATGCTGATCCTGATGACTCACCTGAAGCCACGTAGCATGTGTTACATCAGGAGCATTTGAACTCTGTGTTCCTCCTTCCCACTGAGTGTAGTAGAGTTAGGCACCTCCCTCCTTGCGGTGACTTTGAGATCCTTCATATACCCCATCAGTTCTTGATATATGAGGTTAACCAGTAGAGCCACTGATGGGCAGTGATAGCAGATTGCTCAGCAGAGAGTTGTGGTTACACGTCCTCTGGATGTTCTGCAATGAGAACACCTTGCCTCTGCACTGCCTGTCTGAAAGGTGCTCATCTATTTTTTTACTGAGCTGATGCTGTGCTTGCTTATGACTTTGATGAACTCTGTTCTAAGGTCAGGGATTGAAAACATTGAAGGGCATTTTGTGAAGACCCAGTGGCTGGAAGGGAATGTGTGTTACCTCGCTCATGAATGCAAACAATGTGAAACCCTCTGATGTTGCTGTCATCTGGAGAAAATTAGAAAGCAACAGACTGAAGCAAATTGGGAGAGCAAAGCATGATTTTCATTACCTTAAGAATGGTTTTACTTAATGTTGTTCATGAATGAGTAAAGGCTGAATATCTGGGACATGAAGAGAAGTGAGAAAAGAGTATGAAGAATGCCTAGAAACATGGCAAAACTGTTATCTCCCCATGGAGAATAGAGGCATGATATTTTCCTGGCAGGAATGGCATTTTCCTACAACTTAAATAGAATGGCTGCGTTAAAGTCTTCTGACCTGGCTGCTGACACTGCACACCACTGACTTCAGAATTTCAGACACCAGCAAGAGTTGTGCGTGCATGGGAAGGTCAAGGAAGCTTCAAAGGCAGATGGCTGTGAATGTCTACAGCTTTTTAAATAACAGAAAATGGGGGCTAGGGGGATGTGAGTGCAGCTACTGCAATGGGGAGGCAATGGGGAGTGTAGGAGTGACAGGCTCTGCTCAGTTCTGCTTCTCCTAGAAGTTCTGCTAAGGCACATGGAGGAGAGGGAGGTAATCAGAGACAGTCAGCATGGCTTCACTAAGGGCAGATCCTGTCTGACAAACCTAGTGGCTTTCTACGATATTGGGACTACCTCAGTGGACAAGGGACAACCTGTGGATGTGATCTATCTGGACTTGTGCAAAGCCTTTGACACGGTCCCCCACAACATTCTACTGGCCAAGTTAGAGAGCTATGGATTTGATGGGTGGACTGTTCAGTGGATAAGGAACTGGCTGGCTGACCGCATCCAGAGGGTAGTGGTTAATGGCTCAAAGTCCAGCTGGAGATCAGTGACAAGTGGTGTCCCTCAGGGCTCTGTACTGGGGCCTGTACTGTTTAATATTTTTATAAATGATATCGACAGCAGCATTGAGTG
>VWZO01001800.1:562-30433 GCA_013396975.1 Bucco capensis | reverse complement strand
GGAACACTGGAACAGGTTGCCCAGGGAGGTGGTTGAGGCCCCATCCCTGGAGGCATTCGAGGCGAGGCTTAACAGGGCTCTGGGCAACCTGATCTAGTTGGGGATGTCCCTGCTCACTGCAGGGCGGTTGGACTAGATGACCTCCAGAGGTCCCTTCCAACCCTAACCATTCTATGATTCTATGATTCCTCCTGGAGCTCTGAGCTGATGTGTTTTCACATCTGCTGGTGGTCCCGTGTGGCTTCCCGTCCCAGGTAGAATAGGCTGTTATACCTCCTAGGAGTGTCCAACACGCAGATTGCCATGGCCAGATGTGACTCAAGCACCATCACTGTGCATGAAGTCATACCAATTGTTGTTTCAAGAGTGAAAAAATACTGACACAACTCATTAATTTAGGTACCTGACTTATGTTTGGATGTATATCTCTTTCCTCAGCAGCTGAATTCTGCTGCTTCAAGCTGCATACAGCTGGTAGCAATGGTCTTAAAATGAGTTTTGTCTCAGTGTTTTCCTTGCTTGTGGCAGAGTCCTGGACAGCCAGACCTGGGAGAGGGAATTGGGTTAAATTTAGCAGAAGATGGGAAGATTGTTCTGGAAGCTGGAATCACTGCAATCCCCACCATATATTCCACTGACAGCCTGTTCCAAGCCTGGGCCTTAGGGCACTCTCTTGATCCTGGAGAAGCCTTGAGTCAGACTTAGGTGGTTCCATTGGCTTCAGTGTGTCATTAAGTATAAATCTGTTAGCAGGTTCAGTGGCACTTTGATATGTATTGGAGCCAGGGAAATATTAAATTGAAATCTGTTCATCTCTCTTCCACATTGATAAAAGGTGAAGAATGCATAAAACTTTGTTCCTTCTCTAGTGCAGGAAGTGAACAACAAACTCAATTTCACCCGAGAGCAGCCAAGAAAAAGGAGCTGAATTTGTCCTTGAAGCCTAAGCATTGATCATATAATATATGATACTATTACAGTGCTTGCATCCTCCAGGTGCATGGAGTGAGTCTATAGACAAAATGTAAGGGATGTCCTGTTGCTTCTTGGTTATTTCATGCTGTGCAAGGCAACTATTCCTATTTATAATGCGTGAAATTTTCAGCCACTGGAGTTTTCTGTCTGGCTGATTCTGCTTCAATTTACAAAGAACATTAATCTGGTGATTTGCGGACTGCCAGACTCCTGGAGTAGTATAACCTCCTTGAAGAAAGCTTCTCACCCACAGGATGGCTCAGACAGAGAGTTTTGGTTCCCTCTGCCAGCTCCAGCCTGGGTTCTTGCGAGAAGAAAAGATCAGGCAGGCAGGATGTGGCAAATAAAGAAGGAGTCTTGGCACTGCAGATGGCATTTGCTTTGGATGAAAGGTGTAAGTAACATGGGTTCACTCCTCCTCTCTCTTGTGAGTAACTTGCAGGTTCCTGCCTTGAACACATGGGTTTTGGCCAGCCCCAAAGTGAAACTGCAAGTCTGTATTTATGTTTCCTGAAACTTTTGCATGGGAGAATTCATTGCGCTTCCATAGATCAAGAACCAACACCTGCTTATTTTTAGGAGGTAAGGTAGAATGTCTCCATTTGGGAGCCCTGATCTAAGGTCACTGTCACAGTCAGGCATTGTTATTGATTTACACAAGGATAAATGTAGAGTCAGATGCCAGATCCCACAGCCTGCAAATCCTTGGGAACTATTTCTCCTGTTTGGTTACCTGGTGTGCTGTCAGCACTATGCTTTGAGAAGGCAATGGCTCCAGAGGAGCACCACTCAAAGGAACTCCAGTTTCAGTAAGCAATTCAGCAGGTACAACACTTTTGATGACTTAACATTGTGCTCAGAAAGACACTAACTACTTCTGGCATAAGAATAAAGCAAAGCATAGGGAAAGAGGAGGATTCAGGGGTTTGGTTATACCTTACATGCTTAGAGCAGCAGTCCTTCCTCCTCCTCATCTGCCCTGCTCCTTGCACTCCTCCCTGAGCTGCAAGCAGTGAAGAAAGCAGTAGGTTTTTTGGTAGCCTAGATGTGGTGAGGCAGTATGTTGTCATATTCCAATTAGGTACTTAGAAATGTCTCCAAAAAGGTATTAGTATCACAACAGATGCTTGCAGGCACTTTTGTTGTCAGTCTTGAAAGAGGCAAAACGATGAGCTGGACAAGAGACTCAACCCAAAAGTGCTTCTTCCAATTTATATGTGAATATCATTGCATGGAGTGAGGGAACTCATACTCTGGTTGCTCAAGCTCCACATGTCCTGTGTGACTGTGCAGTGATTCTGTGTCAGGGCTGACAGTAGGGAGATGCTCACAAGCTCCAAATCCATGTCCCTTAAATAAAACAAAAGTGAAGGCTATTAGTGTGTTTACCACCCTAAATTCCTACAGCACTGGGAACTGGAGGCTCTAATCAGATGTTTATGACCACTCATTGTAAGTGCATGTAAAGAGGTGAACATCACATGCATCAAGAGAGATTATTTGGGGTACCTTCTTTTACTAATCTAACTGGAGGCATCAGCTCATGAGGATTTCCTCCAAAGAAAATTGCTAGGGCTGTGGAAGATGCCTGGGGTTCACAGGACTATTTTGCGGATGAAAAAGCCTTGCTGTTTGAACACTTCAGTACACTATCTTACTTCCTCCTGGACATTTTCAAAGCCTAAGGGCAATTATGTTATTTTGGCTACCTTATGTGTCCTCCATGTCCAGATGTTTGAGCATCTCTTGAGATTGAGCTGTACAGTCCACCAAGGTCCCTACTGGGAAAAAACTGTCCATGATGTTTTTTACCACATTCCTAAGAGTTTAGGGTCTGAGAAAACATAGTTATAGCCCTGGATCTTGATCAGGTGAGGGGTTAAAACACAAAGACATCAAAATGGGAGGTAGAAAAAAATGTGAACACTCTCATATTCTCTGTGTTATTCAAATCAGGCCAAAAATTCTGTGAATCTTGGAGGAAATTCTATTTACAGCAGTTTTCCTAAACCAGCGTGGTAGGCATACGTTGCTAGGATTTAGTGGCCAACCTTTAGACAATTCATTCATCTCTTTAACCATTTCTTTTCATTATCTGAGCAAGTTTTCACATCACAGAAGGTAGAACTTATGAGAGTAATTGGTTCATCAATGTGATTCTCTGACTTTACTGAATCATCTCTTGTCAATGGATTAAGCTTTGATAAACATAAGAAATATGCTATTTTATAGGAAGACCCCAGAGACGCCTCTCACAGTGCTTAATGATGGGAGAATTTTTCTCCAATTGCCAATTATTAAATGATATTAATTAGTGAAATAATGTCTTGATTAAAAACCAGTTTTCAAGCAGGGCTCCTGTCCTGGCTGAGGTAGCATCAAATGAACAGGTCTGTGCTGAGTGCCCTTTTTCTAGCCTGTATGTATAAAAAAATATCCAGAGGTTTGAAATAAAAAAATCTGACACACACAAGCCTGTTTTGATGGACTTCAGCCAGGCCATTAACATAACAAAGAAAATATTTTCTTATTCAGATTCCATTCATGATCCATATTTCATAGCTTCTAAAGAAGGAATTGTTTGAATAATGGCAGTAGTAATACATTATTGTTGTAATCTTCAGTGCGATCTGACAACTACAGAAAAATACAGCACTATCTTAAACTGTCTATATGATTGTGTTGGGGGGGATATGCAGAAAGTTGTATCTGCCACAAATATCATAGGAATCCTTGCTAAAGTTACTGTTAAGTGCTTAGTGATGTACAGGTCATGATAATTTATTATTTTTTCTTTTTCTTTATTTTTTTTTTTGTCTTATTCACTGCCAGCTCCTTTCCAGTTCAGTGCTGTGGACTACATCCTCAGAAGTCCTTGCAAGAGTGAAAGCCGAAACATAAGGCTTTTGCCACCACTCATGTGGGAGTACTGCCTATTTGGGATCTGTGTGACATAGCTACCTGGGACTTAGTTCATAGGTGTGGATGTAGCACAATAGAAGGCTACTGAAAAGACCTAGTGGGTTGCAATAAAAAGATTCAAATCTACATGACAATGTCCTGGAACAATGTCTGTACCCTGGCAAGGACAACACGTTCACTAGTTTGACTTGTTTTTCTTTAAAAATAAATATCCAAGTAACAGGTTTTCACCTGGTACTTGAAACACAGAAACTCAAATAAAACAAGACCTTTGTGAGGTGCTTCTCCTTCAGTTTTCTACTTTTTTGTTTCAATACTACAGCCTGTGGATTGCTGATAACTGCCTGTGTAGTTGGGCTGCTGAATGCTTTCTTTTACACGAGATTATTTTTTTAAGGATTTTTTTCTGTCATTGCCAATAGCAGATGGTTAGAATTTGGCATATGGAGAGATGTTGATCTACAAATCTACCTTTTCTTCACCCATAAAACCTGGTTTAGAATTAGCTCACTTACAAACTGCTATGAATGTTATTTGCCTTCATTAACCTTCTCCAAAGTTGGCAGCATCCCCAAATAATAAGCAAATGTGGCCATTGCGAAGTGCAGGTTTCAGCATCTGCAGGTACAATAGGTGGTGAAGGATGGAGAGAGAGCTAAGCCTCCCCACATCTCTCAAACCTTCCTGGCATCTGGGCTGTTCCTTGAGCATCTGAGTTGCCATTCAGAGGTAGCAGCCTTTGTTGCAGTGGGGCACTGCTGTCAGTGTGATGGTCGGGAGAGCACCACTCTGCCTCTGAATACAGGAGCCTAACCCCACAGAGGCAGACAGAGGGCATGGGAAGGGAAGGCTCACTGCTGTCTAACAGAATAAATTGTTTGAACTCTCTTCTGCTTAAAAGTGTAGAAAACTGCGTGTTTAAGCTAATAGCATTCCCAAAAGAAAGGACTGGCCAGTTTTGGTCACTTCTGACCTGTTGGAGAGGTGGGCCCATTGTGATCTGGTCATACATGGTTTTGTTCCAGGACCTTTGCTTCCCACAATGCAAGGGCTGGCCAGGCAGAAGTGCAGAAACAACATAGCTAAGGACAGGTTCTGTATTTTGCTTAAACTTTTAATGACTGCGGTACAACACTAACAGTTGTTTTCAATATAGCTTAACAGCATGCAATATGGTGAAGTGGATGAAACAAACAGAATAACCTCAAAAAATAGTAATCTCTCTTCCCAATCAAGTAGCTTCCTACACAATACCTGAAGAGATACCAGTGAGATAATAGCTATAATCACTGTGAGTCCCTTACCGGTACAATTTATCATGCATCATAAAAAGTATAAATTCCTTCTTTTTGTTCTTTCACTGACTCAGAATGTTATTTTCTTAATCTACAAGGAGTTACTCACCTTTGTACACTGTGCTACATCCCCGGCTGGAGAGATCCCACAGCATAGGTCTCTTACTGTGCCAGGAAAACTCCTCCAGGAAACTCCATCTGCCTTATCTTGTACAGAATCTTCGCAATTGTCCCTTTGTAAGAGAGTGAAGGTTATTGGTTAGGATTTGGGATGATGTTTGAAACAAGGATCTGGGTGGGCTTAGTAGTTATGCAGACACAGAGAGCTTAAAAACACCAGTTTAGAACCTGAAACACTCCAAAGTAAGAAGAGGTTGTTTGCATGGTACTACTGGCCATGGTCCTTTGCCAGTCTGGTCTAATGGACACACAAAACAGGCATGTAGGAAAAGGTGTACCCGGCTAAAGGATTCATGTTTTATTTTCAGAATGGAAGTGGTGAACTTAACATGAACATGTACCAAGATCAACTGTGCCAGACTTGGGCTTTGATTCAGTCCTACCCTGGATTATAGAGGCAGAAGACACTGTAGCTGTCGATACACTGTAAGGTCTGTTGTTTCTCTTTAGGGGCAGCCAGACAACAACCTCTGGTGAACTTATGTCTTTCCTGAGTATAGCGCTGGTTGCATCTCCATCAGGATATCTCCATCAAGATGTCTCCATCAGCATGTCTGTTGTCTCAGCAGGAATGAGTCATCTCCTATAAGCCACACGTGTTGCTCTGTAAAGGCTCTCCCTCTGCAGGCTGACCGGCTCTGTCTCTCCATAGGGTAAGATAGCTGATTCACGAATGGTCAGACTCAAATGGAACACAGCAGCTGTCACATTTGACCTCTGTGTCAAACAGGGCCAAAGAGTTTCTCTTGCCTCAGTTCCCATCACTTGAGGGACTGGAACCGCAGAGGTCCATTTAAGCCTCTGCTGTGCTCTGCATACAGCCTGAGATGATATGGCAGCTTGCCATTTGTTTTCCAGATTTGAACAGGCATCTTCAATTTCGGATGTTTGGTATGACAAGGCACATTTATGTATGACAAGACTTGCAAAGAGGGCAGAGGTACTAGAACCATTATGCTTGAAGGCATAGCCCATCTACTGCAATTACTTAATTACTGGGGAAATTATGTGTACCAAGTCCATGTAATACACACTGAAAACTCTGGCTGGATTTGAACCATAAATAATATAATCGACTCCATTAATCTCCAAGACAAAGATAATAGGATGGATTAAAATGTTTAGTTACTGCAGCCTCTGTTGTGAGGTATCAAGACACAGCAGAAACAAGGCTTTTCTCTATCTTCTAATAAGTTCCCAAGGTCATCAGTTGCAGAGCTGATCCTCCTGTGCAGGTGGAAAAGGAGCACTGGACAGAGAAGTGATTGGCACCACTTTTCTAAACTCCTGATGATGGAAAGAGATGAAGATCTGGCATCACAGCAAGAGAAAGAAAGGGCTGAGCACTACTTTTCAAGGAAGTTTTCCAGGTATCCAGCTTGCCTGAGAAAAACAACAACATATACAAAGAAGTATCAACACAAAGTGAAGGTCTGGATTGGTTCAACAATTCCCAAAAAAGCAAAGCATATTGGTGTGGCATGTAAGGCAAGGTGTGGTGCAATCCCTAAGCCTGATGCCATCTCTGCTGAGGTCGGCAGTCAACAGGGTGGGGTCAGTTCTTTCTGTTGTTAACTTTCTAGTGGTGTTGGGTAAATATAGCTCTGTATAATTAGTGACTAACAAACAATAAACAAGTGTATATTTTTATTGACTAATTAATTAATTATACTCCTCTCTCTCAAAGGAGCTCTCAGAACTGACTATGTGAGCAGGCTGGAATGTGCTTTTGAGCCGGCTGATGTTTGAACTGAGGCAGCTGCAGCAGTGTGCTTATGCCTGCATTACTTTCCTCACATCCTCGCACGTATTTTCTCCTGATCCAAGTACTTTGACATTCCAGTGTGCTGCCTGAAAGCCAATCAAAGCTGACACAGTTGAGTGTACAGTTATGTGTGACTGCCACCAGCTGCCACCAGTCCAGGCATGGTGAGATTTTCATCCCTGTACTCCTGCATTCCTCCTTGCATGCTTAGGGTGAATGCTTGGGATAAGAAACCTTTGCTCTTTCAAAACTGATTCTGAGGACAGTGTGGACTGGAAATTAGTTCCTCCAAATCTCTGGCTGAAGCCTGGTAAAAAGCAGGTCTATCTTCGCTGAGAAGAAGGTTGTGGAAATAACAACAAGCTTGTGCTTAATACCTGCATACTTTGCACTTGCTAAGCACAACCATGGTGACTGTATATTGTAAAGAGCTGCCATACACAAATTTATCAGACCACAGTGTTGTATTTTTCTCTCTGTTAACTCTTTAGATTTACCACAGAATCACAGAATCATCATGCTTGGAAAAGACCTCTAAGATCATCAAGTCTAACCGTCAACCTATCACTACCATGCCCATTAAACCATGTCACTAAGTGTCACATTTACATTTTTTCTGAACACTTCCAGGGACAGTGACTCCTCCATTTCCCTGGGCAGCCTGTTCCAATGCCTAAGAACTCTTTCTGTGAAGAAATTTGTCTTAATATCCAATCTAAACCTTCCCTGGTGCAACTTGAGGCCATTTCCTCTTGTCCTATCACTAGTAACTCAGAGACAGACCCCCCCACCTCTCCACAACTATCTGAAAGGTAGTAGAGAGATAAGGTCTCCCCTGAGCCTTCTCTTCTTCATCCTAAACAAACCCAGTTCCCTTAGCTGTTCCTCAGAAGACCTATTCTCCATACCATTCACCAGTTTTGTTGCTCTTCTCTGAACACACTCCAGCCCCAAAATGTCTGTCTTGTAGTGAGTGGCCCAAAACTGAACACAGTATTCGAGGTGTGATCTCACCAGTGCAGCATACAGGGGCATTGATGAGTATGAGTACCACGAGCAGTACCATGACACTGTCCTTGTGTTTTTGCTGACAGAAGGAGTCAGAGGTACAGTAGCAAAACCATCAGCTCAGGCTGTGGCCGTACATCTGCAGCAGGCAGATCAGATAGCCATCAGCTCCATCAGTGTGCCTGGAAAGACATGTGTTTTACAAAAATGTAGTACAAGTCAACATTTTAAATAGACAAGCAGGAATGAAGCCCCGGTCCCTGTCACAATGGGCAGGAGCTTGTAACCCACCTAGCACTAATTGGCGCCTTTGCTCTCTCACTCACTCACTCTTTCAATCTGCCTCACATCACCATGATGGTGAAGCACTGATTAATGATCCCAGTGGAAGTGTGGGATCCTGCATGGTATGCAACTGAATGCTTTAGACACCCCTTGAGTGTCAGAACTCAGGTATGCTGAAGGGAGTTTTCTGCTGCCATTGGATAAACAACAGTGTCATTCTTTGAGTCTGTTGAGTGGGATCTCTCTTTGTATCTATGGAAATAAGTTGGTAAGAACTAATGATCAGCCCCTTTTTTGTTTCAGCATTGGAGGAGTGTATGTGCATTGCATGGAAGGCTGGTACCTGCTGAGACAGCAGTCACGTTTTTTGTATTTCATAGGAAATGTTGCTGTCTCTTGCCAATGGTGTTAATAAATCAGAAGGGAATTGCTCAGGCAGTGCTGCTAGACATCTGAATGGAAAAATACGTGTTGTTGGGATACATTTGCACATTCTGAAAGTCATTTTCCCCACCTTCACATGCAGTAATAACCAGGTAAAAGACTACACATGGAGGAAAATACAAACTGGAACAGAGGAGAGAGAAGGACATCAAGAATGCTTCTTTTGGTTAGACTATCAAGGTGAATGGGCTGTGGTAAATAGCTCAAATTCTAATTAGCGAGTCATTATGAGCAGTCATTTTCAAGGATTTATACTGGGGCTGAAACCATTTAACAGCATCATCAATAGCCAGGGTAATGGGATGGAGTGCACCCTCAACAAATCTATGGATAACACAAAATTGTGGTAGGTAGTGGTCACCATATTTGACATTAGGGCTATAGCTCAGAGGCACATCAACAATCCAACAAAATGGATTTTTGAACTTCATGAAGACCAACACAGACCTGTATCTAGAGCAGAACAAGCTCATACAATAGCACAGGCTGGGGAACAATTGCCTCAGTGGTTGTACTGGGGACCATGGTGAGCAGCAGGCTGCACAGCAGCCACCAAAAAACCTAGTAGAGATGAAGGTTAACCGTGCTCTGGGCTGCACTAGCAAGAGCATAACAACAGGTCAGGAGAAGACATTATACTTCTCTATTTGGCACTTTTGAGGACACATAAGCAGCAGTGTCTTGTTTTGGACAGAGTGGGTAAGGCCACTAGACTATTAGCAAGAGAGTTTTGGGGCTGGAGCGTATAACAGATGAGGAAAGGATAAAAGAGGTTGGCTTGTGCAACCTGGAGAAAAGGACATTAAGCAGGGAAATAGTTACAGGATCCAACTAGATCATGGGGGTTATACAGAAAGGAGAGCCAGATTCTTCTCCAAGGTACCTAAAGATGGAACCATGACAAGATGCAACAAATGACATTTGGTTTAGTATCAGGAAAAAGAACTGCAGTGAGAATCACACAGTGAGAATGGATATGCTGCTTCTGGAGGTGGCTGGACCTCCATCTCTGGAGGGGATGTTCTGTGATTCTGTTCAGGAGTCACCTTGACATGGCCCTAAACAACTGGCTTTCACTTTAAAGTTGGGCCTTCTTTCAGAGGTGGATTGGACTAGGTGAATTCCAGAAACTCCTTCCAGGCTAAATTACGCCATGGCTGTGTTGTTCGGACTGTCACTTCCCACTTGCAGCCTGCATGTCTTGGTCTTTTTTCCTTCCTCTAGCTCATCCTTCGTGTGTCAGGAGTACCTTGGCTTGTATGCTTGGTCTTGTCTCAGCATCTTCACATTGCTGTACGTCTGGTCAGACCTTTATGTGGAGGGGGTCATATGGTTTGTCAATTTGCTACCATTACTGCAAGGATAACTTGAGCTGAGTAGCTGCTTCTGACAGACGGAGTGCAGCCATTGAGGGAAAATTGGTAGTAGTGGGGCAGTTGGATCTTCAAGTTGCTTACAGAAACTGCTACGAGTTATAAAATGTGACTGATTTCAATCACTCTGTCCCTCAGAAGGCATCAACTGCTGTTCTAAAAGCCCAGATTTTTATTTCAGATAACATCTTCAGGATAACATAAATAAACCAGGACCTGGCCATTCTGGCAGAAAAGATAACAAATGTTCCTGCCGTCTTTCCAAACAAGGTGTCAGCTACTGTTAAAATTATTGTTTTTCTTCAAGATTGTTATCGCATGTCCTTCCTCAGTCTAATTGTTCTTCTTTCTCTCTCAGAATCTGTACAAACCCTCACCCTCTCCTGGTTGCCAAAGGCATCTCAGTGTTATCCACTATAAGATGAAGATGCATGCAAATGCACACATAAAAGCATGCACACACAGGAGAATATCATCAGACAGCCCTCCATAGGCAGATACCCCAGCTCCTGGGGAGCTTTGAGCCTCAGCAGAGTCACAAAATTGCTGGGCTGTGAGGAAGAAAGTGGTGACAATTAACAGCAGTGTTATGTTTATCCCAAGCCTCCTATGAGTAAGCCTCAAGTCTGCCCCAAAAATGAGAGGTACCAATGTCAGAAAGTTAGGGATGGCAGGCCTCAAACCCGCCACTCTGGCACAGCTTTATCATACATGTGCAGCCATCTCCACACAGCTTTATCATACATGTGCTGCCATCTTCTCAGGCTCAGCTCAACTCCAGGAGGCCAACATTGCTTTTCCTCAGGAGATGCATGCAGACCACTTGCAGCTGTATTTGTTCAGCTGTAGAGAAAGGTTGCAATAACCAGTGGTGTGAAGCTCATCAATAGCTTGCAGAGACCTGAACATTTCAAATGCAGTGCTACAGAGGCAGCAAGTACCATTTAAAGACAGTGTGAAAAGCTTTCTGCTCTTCCCAAGCCATTCTCTCATCTTCTTCCTACCTCTGCAGAGGTGCCAGGCACATTCAAGGTCAACGCTCCTGCTCATGTCTTGTGTTTTTTGAACTATTTCTTTAATGTGAGGCCCAAAGGGACCTCTCATTTTCGGATCTGATGGCTGGGCTGTCACTCATACCTTCACTTTCTTGTCTGCCTGTCCTCTGTGCCCAAAGACTCTTGTCCCCCAATAGCTGCCACCCTCCTTGTATGGCTTGTCACCCTCCTTCAGAATACACAGCAGTTGTGCTCATAAGGAAACAGCACTTCTAATGGCAGCAAAGAAGGTGCTTAGGAAAGAAATGATACAAAACACTAATTCAGCAGATTTCAGGGACAGAAGCAGGCTCCCTGCATTTAACCTCTGCACCAGCATCACGGAGGGCATCTGCACCATCTTTGGAGCATTGGAAAGAGCTGCCATTACCTGGAGCCCGAGGCAAAATCTAGCTCCTTCAGCAGAGTTAACATCATAGAATCACAAAATCATTAAGGTTGGAAGAGACGGCTAAGATTTTTAAGTCCAACCGTCAACCTAACACCATCATGCCCATTAAACCATGCCCCTAAGTACCACATCTGTATGTTTTCTGAACACCTCCAGGGACAATTACTCCACCACTTCCCTGGGCAGCCTATTCCAATGCCTAATAACTCTTTGTGTGAAGAAATTTTACTTAACATCTAATCTAATCCTTCCCCCATGCAACTTGAGGCCATATCTTCTTGTCATCTCAGTGGTAACTTGGGAGAAGAGACTGACCCCTCCATCTCACTACAACCTCCTTTCAGGTAATTGTAGAGAGAGATATGGTCTCCCCTGAGACTCCTTTTCCTCAGATTAAACCATCTTCATGGCAAGTAAGGCTCTATGATCCTTGATATCCTGGGAACAGCAGAAAAAAGGTAAAGCTTTCCTCAGTGACTTGAAATCATCAGGAACTGACTACTCCACCCAAGGAGCTGTTTATGCAGTTTGCCCTGCTGGTCTCCAGGACAGGGGAGGCCTGCTGGCAGGCAGAGGCTGTCTGCCCACAGACAGCGTGAGCTGTCAGGCCATCTGCCTGCTGTGGGGCTAGCAGGGAAACACTGCACCTGCCCTTCCAGACGCTGCCTTTGCTCTGCTGTCCTCCCCTCCAGGGACATTCCCATAAACAGCACTTACCCTACATTCTATTGTGGTGAGCTCGCCTTTCATTTATCGTGTTAAAATATTTCTAAATGTGGTTTGTTGTTTTTTGGTTGGTTTTTTTTTTCCTTGTAGTTTCCCCTAAGGTGAACACCTCAATTTCAGTCTGAGTCATATCACCTTATGCCACTTGTGCTGACATGCTGGGGTAAGTGGTGTGAGGTACCTGTCTCTGGCTAGTTACTGCAGTCCAGAATCCCACAAACATGAGAGTGTTCAAACTGATGTAACAGCCCAGGACCAGAAGCTATCCAGATAGCAAACAGCTCATTATTAGCATTGCAGTCATGGTGAAAAGCCACACTGGTTCCCATAATGCCAGAGAGAAGGCACTGCTCTCACACCCTGCTCTTTCTGCCTGACAGTGGGGACATCACTCACATGGTTTCTTTTTCTTGTGCTGCTGTAGCTGCTTCATAGGACTCTTGACAGCCCACAATACATTGTACAGCCCTCAGGTAACTGTAACATATGCCAGGGCATAGCCTTTTTCTGGGCAGCATGGGATCCAGGGTGCGTGAGACAGGTGGCCTCTGACTGCAGAATGAATTTTTCTTGCCCTTGTCTATTTCACTGGTTTTGTTCACCCATCAGTTCTTCCTTCTTTGGTTTCCCTTGTCTTTCAAATTGTGTTTCAACTTCTCTTTCTTATTCAAAAGAAAGGGGTTTGAAGGAGTAGCATCCTGGACACAGGATGTGCTCTGAGTGCAGCCCCACAGATTGTGGCAAGATTGTGCTGCTCCTCCTAAGTATCTTGCACTATCGACCCTTAGAATGGTGCAGAAGAGGGAAGGTCCCAGTGAAAGAAGTATGGTGAAGAAGAGAGAAGACCACGTCACCATCAAGAAAGGTGGGAGACCTGTTCTGCTTAGTGTCTACACACAGCAGCAGTCCAGTGAAAGCAAAACTTGATGTAGTCAAACTATGGTATAAAGTATTAGGAGTACAAAGGAGGAAAACTGAGGCTTTTGCTGCCTTGCCACCTTTCAGGTGACAAGGAATTACTCCATCTGTGTACTCAAAGTCTTGCTTTTCTCATCTCCAGTTCCTGAGCCAGCTCTTCCTAGAAGCACCTTGGTGGTGTGCAGACCAGGAGCTGGTCCACACTCTGCCTTACGGCAGCTCTTTTCCAGCCCCATGCACAGCCATCTCTGACTATAGACACAGGAGCAGAACTATTATCACATTAGATCAATATTATGCAGATTAACTTCATTCCTAAGGTTTTATATTTAAAGAAGAACTGAGAAGATTTTCATACTGCCTTGTGTTTCTCACAGATGATCCCTCACAGTCTGGCATTTCTCTTTTTCTTCATTTTCCTTATGCAGCTGCCAGGTTTTTTGATCTGCCTCAGAAGCTAATTGGCCTGAATTTTGCCTTTCTTCCCTTAAGCAGACTTACTGCTGACCTTCTTCTGTGCATGCCTGTGTGGCTACAACTGCAATGCCAAGCCCACAGGTGTTGCTCTTGTAAGTTTGTCTGCTGTGTGATGTCATTTTCTCAAGGCAAATAGAAAGTGTTTTGGTCTGTCACTAACTCAGCTGGTGTCCCCAGTGTTTCTAGCAAACTGAACAAATGGAAAAGTCTTCTCTTTTCCTCACTATTTATTTGATTTTGGCATCATTTAATTGTTCTTCCTTAATTTAGAGGAGGTGAAGAAAAGAGTCCAATATATAGAGCTTGTTCTGTCACATTCCCATGACATTGTTGGTGATCAGTGACAAAGTGAGTGCAGGTCTCGGAGATGCAGTCCATGTTTAATCTTCTTTTACCTATGGAGTGCCTCTTAGGTTCTTGGACTTACTTTCTGAAGCTTATTCTCTCACCATCCCACTCAGGGTCATTTTCATAAAATAGCTTGTCAAAATGGATTACATATGTTGATTTCTAGAAGTCAATGCCTGTTGTTCTCCATGTTTGTTAAGAGTACCCGTACAGACTAGCTAGGACTAAATCTTAAACCCCTAAAGGGAGAAAGATGAATACCAAAATCGAGTGCTCAAGCCTGAATATCACTCCTGGCCCAAAGAGAGGTGGCTGTGCTACCCACAAGGCGCAGAGGGAAATACAGAAAGAGGCAGAGTTGGTAGGTGATGGATGCTTTCTCCATTCTTCTGTCCCCATTTGGTGAACATACCACTCCTCCCTGTGCTGTACTGCTGAATATGTAGCCTCAGGGGAGCCTAGAAGTCTGATGCTTGGAAACCTTTCAGCCCAAAGCGGCCTGTTTTCCTAGTAAGTGTCACATGGCTGAAATCCTTGCTGAGCACTTACAGTTCCTATTTCATGGAGTTATAGGCTGCAGTACTGTGTCCTTCAACTATCATCAATCGCAGACCTTTTTGTAGTTGGGCACTAGAAAATCTAGTGATTCTGGGAGGTTCCAGTGCTGTTTTGTTTGAGATCATAACGAGGAGCTATCATTGACCAAACAGCAGATCTACTTCTTTTTTTATTTTTATTTTTTTTAATTTATTGAGTTATGCACATCAGATACTTGCTGAGCTACTATTTTCTTTATTAGACACTTGGCCCTGGCCTTGTCCTGGCTCCTTATTTGACTCAGTTCCCATGGCCCCGGCAAGGAACTTGGTGGCCCCATGGGGTGCTTGGTGGCTAACTGCTTCTGAGGAGCCCTGTGCATATGTGGAGTCATGGATGTGGGTGGCTCCTAGAGTGGCCAAGTCTATAGGTCTGTGAGTTCTAGAAGTCAGATTCCTACAGCACGAAGGGCAGTGGCACTGCTTGCTCCATACAGTACAGTAAGTGGATAGAACAAATGAAACCTGGATAGTGAAAAATAAAAAGAAAAATATGAGACAGTAAGCTCATCCTTAAGAGGTGCCCTGACAGAGCACCGGTTTTACTCTGGGTTTTTTCTCTTACTCTCACCTGTGAAACAATTCAATTCCTTTGTCCTTATCCTGTCGGGAATGGAAGAGATGTGTTTTCCATGCAGCGGCTCCCATAGGATTCGGTAACATACTCTGTTTCCCTGATGCCTCCATGCCTCTCAGCATTTCTCATGGGCTTGATCCTATGTCATACTGTACATCTGTGTGCTCTGGGGCCAAAAGACAGAATATCTGCCTGAGTGGCAGCAAGACAATGCAGGAAAATTGATATGTACCTTTAATGAACAATGAGACAGAAGTAGCATGTGCTAGGAATAGTCCTGTGATGCAGGTTTCTGGTGTATATTTGGCTCATATCCACTACAATAGTTTTAATAGATATTTGCCATTAATATACTTCTGTTAAGAAGAAAAAAAAAAAGGAGTAAAAGGAGATTATTCTTGGAAGCAAATCTTACAGTTTTCTGCATTTCTCTGCCAGCCACTTTATTTTGATCCTGCTGAGGCAGTGATCTCACCAAAGCCATGGTGCTGGCCAGGGCCCAGCCTGTGAGGCCAGCTACAGCTGCAGCCTCTCAGAGAGGAAGACCTTGACGGAGGTGGGAGGAATGATCCTGTGACTCCTCCATGATGCTATCAAGCTGTGAGTGGGGCAAGAGCTAGGCAATACAGCACTGCCGAGCCCATTGCGTAGGGCAGTGGTGGGACCTGAAGGCAGAGGGTCTGAAACAGGACTTTTAAACACACTTCAGCCTGGATATTTTTCTGAGCAAAACCAATGTTCTTATCAGCAGTCTGACAGTGTGCTGAGCCTGTAGCTCCATTCAAGAAGCAGAGATATGATGATGCAGTAACCTCCCAGCATAGCTTAGCTCCTCGCAGTGGCCTGGCTGTCCAAGAGAACAATGGCAGTGTGTAGGCATCGGCCTCACAGAGGAGAAGTGATGGTTCAGCAGTTTCACTGGACACCTTGGTTGCATGAAGGGTATGTAATGGATGTTTCCATAAACATAGTGTGGTCTGGATCCTGCCATTGCCCTAGCAAAACTGAAAAGAAGAGATGCAAAATCTCATTGCATTGCATTGTGCAAGGCCAACCTTTCTGCAAAGACAGGGAAAAGCGAAATAGTCTTTTCTTCCTTTGCTCTGGTATTAAGGGATCCCACTCCCCCATCCCTCCATTACCTTAAAGCTATAGAGTTTTCCTGGTTAGAAGTGCTGTTGTAATAGTACCTC
Organism: Bucco capensis; assembly: GCA_013396975.1. Taxonomy (NCBI): domain Eukaryota; kingdom Metazoa; phylum Chordata; class Aves; order Piciformes; family Bucconidae; genus Bucco; species Bucco capensis. Next base: position 13,905 of record VWZO01001800.1, on the reverse strand, counting down.
TGGGAGGAAGGCTAAACACAGCTGGATCCTGCCACTGATTTATACACATGCAAAGGCACGTTTACCTGGCTGTGTGTGGGGATGCGGTCTCCTGTTGGAGACTTTTTTTTTGCCTTATTCCCCTTCTCCTTCCTACCCTCTCACATGAGATGTGTGACACATGACAGGATTGCCACTTCATTACAGGATGGTTACTCCTTCACATCAGCTCCCCTTCTCCGTTTTAACTTAAATGTTCTTAAAATACTTAGTTTAGGGGGAAAAAAAATCCTCTTTGCATGAGATGCACAAATTTCAGTCTGTAATTAAAGGAGTAACTGTGTGCGTGCCATTTGCACATGACCTAATCCAAAGTGTCTGTGTTGCCAAAGCAGTCCTTGCTGTGACTGGTGTTCTCAGCTGCTGTTTTGTTTCCTTAAAAATCTAAGCCCAAGCAACACATTTCAGTCCATTTGGGAACTGCAAAGGGTCACTTTGAGAAATATCTGGAACTAAGTAAGGACAGGGGAGATTTGCTGCTGTTGTTTAAACAACTATGGACCAGTATTTTCAAATGCATTTAGAAATTTATGATTTTAGAGCAGTTAGATCCCATGTTGATTTCCAAGAAAATCTGCACTTCTTAGACGTAAATTGCAAACTTCAGTGGTTTTGAAAATCCATCCCTAAGTTGTGGGCTGAATGGAAGCAGAGCCATCATGACTGCCACTGGCAGAGTTCTCAATGATTTCTGGGTGCAGCACCACAAGGCATGCCAGCAAAATCATTTCCCTGTGGAGTTATACAGGTGACTTGAGTTCTACTTGTGAGGAAAAACCAACCACATCAAGGCATGCAGAGAGTGAGGAACTGTGAAGAGAAGATTTCTATTGAAAATCTGGAAGGAGAGAAGTGTTTTGGGTCAGAACAGAGCTTTTGCATTCCCTGACATAAGGTTGGATATGAAGAGCAACTGCTATTTTCAAACAACCAGTTCACCAATTAAGCTTAGCAGAACAAGCACAGCTGTCTGGGGGTGGTTTCCTGAGAGCAGCATGGAGATCCCTTATAAGGAGAGGGGGTACCCTTCCTCCCACTGCTGTTTTCCTGGTCTTAACATGGAGGGAAGGCAGGTCTCTCTGCCTGGCAGTCTCATCCCTCCCAAATCCACAGACCTGACACTATACAGCACACAAAAATATGAGAGCCTCACCAGTTGCTGGATCGATCCATGCATTGCTTCCAAAGTGTTGATGCTTGGCAGTCTCCCTCCCCTCCTGCTTAATACCTGTGCCTGTACTGCAATATTTCCAAATCCCGCCTGCTGTGTGGCACTTAGGTGTAACTCCTGGTTGTGTCTTCCCTTCCTTTCCTTTTTTCAGAAGAGGCAACAGCTCCTTGTGCACCCTAGTCTACTCTCCTCTTTAGTGCAAAAGCTCTCACGCCCTGACCCCTTGGGAACTGCAGACAAATGTAGTTTCCACTTCAGAGCACACATAGGCTCTTGAAAAGCCTCCCTGGCTGTTTGTCTGGAGCTTTGTTTGGAGGAGGCTCTTGGGATGCTGGGGAGCATGGGAGGAAATAACGACCCCAGGTGTTATGTGAGAAGTCCTGAGCCAAGCTAAGTGCTCAACAGGCACTCCAAAAAATGAAAAATAATTTCGAAATTATTACCATCCCTAAAAATCAAAATCCTGGATTTGTTGTGCACTGAAGGGGAGGAGTCTTACTACTAAGCGGAAGAGAAATTGCTTTGCCACTGTTAGGCAGCCTGAGGACAAGGGAGAAAAATAGGTACCCTGTTCAAGCACTTCCAGCAAGATTTTTACATCCTGGAAGAGAAAGCACTGATTCAGATCAGAGCACATCCCTCAGCCATGGGCTTTTCCCTGTTCCAGTGTGTGAAGCTGCTGTGAGATACATCCTGCTTTTCTTTCTAAGTTTCCCTGTGATTTGAGAGTCAAGAGGCTAATCCCAAATGTGCTACCCTGTGTGTGGGTAGGGGAGGACACGGCTCTCCCTTCTTTTAAGTGCTCATTGCAAAACAAACAGAGCACAGCATCCCACACTACCCAAGCGAGCATTCTGGGCAGCGTGTCAAGCAATGACTATGCCACACAACATCTTTTTCAGCAAAGAAAGTTAGTCCTTGTGCCACCTACAGCTCTCCCAGAAAAGCACTACTGAAAAGCAGGCTGGGGAAGCACTCATCATCTTTTAGTGGGAGTGGGCAGGAGGGCAGCTCCCTTCCCTGGAGCCTGGGAAGGGAAATGGGCTTGTAGAAACACAATCACAGAGGTGGCAGGGAGACATGGTGGGAAAAAAATTAGGTTCTTGAAAGAGACGGGAATCAACTCAGCAAACAGAGAGCAGCACAGGGCAGAAAATTCTAAGNTCCTCAGGATGCAAGCAAGCTGAAGAGGAGTTGTTAAGCACTTTGTTGCCCTGGTTTGAGTATTTCTGGCGTGAGTATTTTCCTGTTGCCAGTGTCCTGTAGGCTGAATGAGAGGAAGGAGGTGGGAAAACAGCCCACAGGTTATTTTGTGTACCTGTCTGCTGCACATGACAGCCTGCTTTGTGCACGAAGGCAGCAGATAGGCTGCAGGAAACTGGGAGAAACAATGAGGTTCTGCTTTACTGGTGCAACAGCTTGACAAGTGGTAGAGAGGAAATGTTTCCATGACAAGGGCAGAGTGACCTGGGGGCTGGAGGTCATGTTTTTCAAGCTGTGAGGACTTTTTGGTGTCAGCACTGTCCTTGCTTAATAAAGCTCAGCACAGTCCAGTACTTGGCTGGTAGAGTCAGCACCTCTCAGCAGGGGCAGGACAGGGGGTTCCCAGCTTGAGAACTGGGGAAGATAACAGGGAAAAGAAAGCATAGGAGTTGTCCCTGAGAAGGAACAGCCAGCCCTTGTGAAAGCTGGCATTGCTGCTTCTTTGTACAAATCTGGGCTGAAGACAAACAGCCCCAGAAGCCACTTTCCAGCAGAGCGAAGGAGGCACAGCCGAAGTCCCATTGCAGGTCTGGACCTGCCTTCAGCACCCATCTGAGAGTCTGACTCATGATGAGACATTTCAGGGAGAACTAAAAACTTTAGAAACTCTAGCCCAAGCTACAAGTGACCATCTCCTTCAGCTCTGCCCTTTACTGAGCCTTTAACTTCCAAACCTGCTCGGGGTAGTATTACAAGGGTGAATTTGTTAATATTTATTAAGTGCTTTGAAGACAAAAATGTTAAGTTTTACCAGGCCAAGATCTGAGGCCCACATTTAATCTTCCTCAAGCTGTCAGACACAAATCTCACACCAGGAATTTACCGCATGCTGCCTCTAAGCAGTGCAAGGATATGCCCCTTGTTACTATGCCCACCTCCCTGCTGCAGTCCCATCCCCTGCCAACTCTCCCATCACAACTCTTTTTTCTGAGCCGACTGCAAGCCAGAGAACTGAGATGATCCAAGTTACAACATTGCAGAACTGCAGCCTCAATAGAATGAAGGGGGAAAATAGGAGGCAAAGAGGAAACTACATAAGGAAGATAGGAGACTGGCATGAGGTCATTTAGGATATAAATTGAAGAAGCTTCTGAAATTTATATTTTTGACTGGGGCTCCCACTATGCTCAGAGCTGTATCCTGTGCCCAGTTCCTGCCCCAGATGAGGCAAACGATGGATCCAAATAAACAAGGGACTGGAGGAAGAAAGCACCTGTCAACAAGGCAAGCCAGAAGCCTAGGGCAGCAACCTCCTTATCGTTGTCAAATTTCCTGCAGGCATTGCAAGGAAGAGAAGTTTTAAATTGCCTTTACACACTTTTCCCTGTCAGAGTGCATAGAAAAGACAGAAGTGTGTTCAGAATCAACTGGCTTGTCTTTTGTTTAGTAAGTGGCCCATGTCTTATCTGCAGTTTGCCATGTAAGCACTGTTGTCAAGTGGGAGCTATTTGTTTACTCCAGGCTTTTCTATGAGACTATAACTATGACACTGGGGACTTCAGACATCAGTTAAATTCTTTCCAGAACAAGTCTGTGAGACAGAGGAGGGGGAAACATGAGGAAAATCTTTGTGTTTCTGAGGTCTTATACCTGCTGCAAACTGCATTTCAAGTTAGGCACACAGAAAACAAGAAATTATGATTACCTTTGGATTAAGTGACTTGCACAGCTTTGCAAGATTATCTTGTGTGGCTGGACTAATATCTAGTGCTACTGGACAGTATTCAGACCACTTCACAGAATCACAGAACCACAGAATGTTAGGGGTTTGAAGGGTCTTAGAAAGATCATCTAGCAGGATTTAGCAGGATCACCTAGACGAGGTCACACAGGAATGTGTCCAGGTGGCTCTTGAATGTCTCCAGAGAAGGAGACTCCACAGCCCATCTGGGCAGCCTGTTCCAGTGCTCCATCACCCTCACTGTAAAAAAGTTTTTCCTCAGGTTAATACTAAACCTCCTGTGGTCCAACTTGCTTCCGTTCCCTCTTGTCCTAACATTGGATGACATTGAGAAGAGCCTGGCTCTATCCTCCTGACACTCGCCCTTAACATATTTCTAAACATTAATGAGGTCCCCTCTCAGTCTCCTCTTCTCCAGGCTGAAAAGACCCAGCTCTCTCAGCCTGTCCTTACAGCGCAGATGCTCCACTCCTTTAATGATCTTGGTGGCCCTGTGCTGGACTCTCTCCAGCAGCTTCCTATTGTTCTTGAGCTGGTGGGCCCAGAACTGGACACAGTAACACTTAACACCCATAAAGTTGCTCCTTCTCCTCCTGAAGTCCTTTCTCTCACTCATTTACTACACTACTTATTCAGCAAAAGATGCTTCCTCTCTATCCAGCCATGACACATCCACAGCGTGTCCTGTGTGGTACAGGGACTGAATAAATGGCTCTAAAGACTGTATGCAATTAATGAGCAAAAACAAGGAAAAACTAGGATCACACAGACATCATCTAGACTTTGAGTACTTTGAATTTATACTCTGAATCAATTTTTCTGCACTGAGGGATGTGTGTGGTAGGGGACATTTAAGGCGAAGCATGCGATCTTTTCAGCTTTTCTGCCTTCCCTGCTCCTTCTCCTAAGTAACTTTCCTTGCCCATTTTGCTTGGAGTTAGGCAGCATCCTCCCAGCCTTTCATTGCCTGCACCCAGCAATAATACTGAAGTTTTAGCAATGCAGCCTGGGGAAATCTCCCTGTTCCTGAGGCTAGGAGATATGGCCAGATTGTATTGCCCAGCAAAGATTTCTTCTGACCCTGGGCAGACTTCACTTGTGGGGAGCCATCCCTGGCACATGCCACTAAGCAGTACACAGGTGCTGTTGGCTGTGGACCAACACTGTGCCAAAAAGCATGCAAACTATTTGTGCACAGATGATCAAGGGCTGGTATTTGAGCCTACACCCTGACCTTGTTTCATACACTAGCATAAAAGTGACCAGAGAGGTCAGGGAAGGCAAGATTCTCATTTCTAATGATCATGATCCAAAGAAGGATGCTACCGGAGAGGTAAGAGGAGAATAGGGCTTGTAGAGGGTGAGGACCATCTACCACAGCCCAGCTTCCTGTTTCCCCTCACAGCACTGAAGATGTCTTGAGGTCTGTGAACCACTGCAGTATCTCTCAAGATCTTCCAGTGCCTCACAGGTGCAGAGGCTCTTCACCAAAACCTGCTGTGCAGGAGCTCAGCCCCATCTGTCCTGCTGGGGTCACACAGAGCAGGGCAGGGGACTCAGAATGGGGCACAATGATGGCATAAGGCAGCCAGATGTTGCGGGGGAGGATAGGGCTCGTTGTTGCTTGCCAAATCTGCTGTGAGCACAGACCCACCATCATGGGAATGTCACATTCTCCTTGGGCCAGGCCCTGCCCACAACCTATCAAGCAGCTATAGAACTCTAATGAGCTTCATCAAACTGACATTATGGTCAAATTGAGGCAGCTTTTTATGGGAGTGACAGAATGAACACTGTCCCTCACAAAAGGCAACTCCTGCTACAGGTTTCAGGCTTTGACTTTGAACGATGCTGCTGCAGGTTCTTTAAACCAAACCAAAATTAGGTAATATTTCAGGGGAGTATTTTTACTTGTCTATGCTCTGTTAGGTTTTGTGTTTCTTTTCTAAAAACATGTAAGATTTTTTGCAAGAAAAAACTGTGTGGAGGACACAGCAGAATGGAAAATTTCAGAACCTAAAGCCTCAAAGCATTTGTCAATATTATAATCAGCAGATAAAAAGAACTTATACCAGGAGTCACAAGAATCTCTCAACAATAAGTAACATTGCCATTTCAATTTAAAATACATCTAAAACAAATTTTGTAAGGCCTTATATACTCTGTTAGATTGTATTTCTGCAGTACTAGTATGCTTCATCACTAAGAGTAATGTGTGGGCCTCTGGCAGGAGAACAAGAAAGAGCTAAGAGGAAAGGAGGTGGAAGAAGAGCTAGATGCTGCCTTGCTCTTCAGTCAGACAGCTCTCCCTATTGCATTCAGCTGCCAAGAACTTTGTAAGACAATAGCAATAACACAAAATCTGTTAAATATAGATTCAACTGAATGTTGAATGCTTTCCCCTGCAGCCATGACTGCATATCCTGGAGATAATCCTCCTCTCACCTCTGATTTCTGAAATCCAAATATCTGGTGTGAGGATGATCCCTGTGCCACTAAGCTTTTCACCTGTGATTGCCTTTTACTCCCATCTGTATGCCAGATCATCTTTTCTTTTGTATGTATATGGTGCTAACTGTGAGATTCATGAGGAGACCTGACAAGCAATGCAGAGATACAATATCTGCATACAAGTGTTTCATAGTGGCAGCGTGAAGAACTATGAAGGTCTCTGCTTTGCCAAATGGGGAATAAATACAGCAGGACAATTTGGTAGTTCCAAGTTATTTACAGGTAGTGCTGAAAAGCTTATGCTGGTTTGTGTTGTTAATCTGTTTGGATGCACTTATGGAGAAGAAATATGAAGCTAGAGGCTGGCACAGCTGTCTTTTTTGTGTTTGTGGTTCCTTAAAACAGGGGAACTGAAATCTGTGCTCATGAGTACCCTATTTATGGTACCTGTGCACCCCCAGTGCTACAAAACTTCATACATCTACTTTTTCCATGGGCACCGAAGGGCAATGAAGTATGTAATGTATAGACTTTTCTACCAGTTAAAAGGAAAGATGGTGATCCTTCTGCTCTTCTTTATGATGATCCTTTTATCTGAGTCCCTTAGCAAAGAAACTCAAGAAAGAAGAAATTATTTGCAGTTTCCATCACTGAACACAAAGTGAGCTCTGGCAGACAGCAGGTCAGACAAAGTCACCCAAGACAAAATGCCTTTGCAGCCCTCAGTGGTGGAGCTGAACACTCAGCTTTAGCTTCTTATCCTGAAGTCAGGAATAAAATCATCTGAAGGAAGTTCCCAGGGTGTTTCTCAGCAGACAGATCTTCTGAAGAGTAAATAGAACTTGCCCATGCTGAAAAAGATGTGGCAGGTTCAGATGCTTTCTGAACTGTGACCCCTTGATATCTGCCTTGTCTTCCTCCCTTTCATTCTCTCCTCTCCATTCACCCACAGAGCAACACAAGGAGTGTAAAGCAGTGTCACTCCTCTTGAAATCTGTCTACCAAGGGCCATGATTAGCCCACAGTCTTGTCCTAGTGGAATATTTGACCTTGCTGATTATTAACAAGGTCATTGCCTGTTATTCAAGGGATAAAATCCTTCTTCTGATGTCTAAGATCCTGTGCCTATAAAAGAGCACAGCCAATGAGGGTGTCTTCCTTTTATGAGCATCACTTGGCTGACCTATGGATATTTCTATTGTGTAGCTGGATGTTGAGCCAGCCAAACAGCAAGAGTCACCTTCATTTTGTTTTGCTTCATTTCAGAAAAGAAAGAATTTGCAAAAACGTACAAAGAGCTTGGAGCTGTTGTTGCAATGGCATTTTATTCCACAGAGTGACATGAAGTAAAGGGCTCCTCCCTAGTGCCAGGCCTTTAAAAACCTTAAGATTGGAAATTTATCTGACTCTTAACCCCTCATGTTGTTATAGGCTGTGACCCTGGATAGTTTAATAAGGCTTTTAAAAAATAGCTCCTCTATTCTCTCCATCAGAAGGTGTCTCAGGGAGATGAGCCAGGATTCCGTTCCAGGCCTCGTAAATACTGTCAACAGCAGTGGCAGACAGCTGGGGCTCCTACCCTGAGGCTGCCTGGCTGTCGGGGAGGTACTGCTTAGCTCTGACTCAGCTCAGCTCTGGCTAGCACAACCACTGGCACCCTCAAAATTCTGCTTAGCAGAGCTTCCAAGGTGCTTGTTTCCATCGTCCCCATGACACCAAAACTAGTGGGAGTTCCCTGCTTCTGGCTTATGGAATGTAGCTGGACTATGATGGGCATCAACAGAGTTTGCAACTACTGCAGGATCCCACCAGCAGCCCTGGCAAGCAGGGGCAAGCAGAGCAGTCCTACTTAGCATGTGTGGATTGGAGGCTTTGCCCCCACTGAGAAGGAGGAGCAGCTTGGATAGAGGTGTTGCCTGTTCAGGCAGTATATCACTGTCTGATATCTACTGCCTGGGCAGTCTCCCTCTGTCTGGAGAAAAGAGTGTGATTTCCACTCATTTTTCTCCTTCTATCAGCTTTCTTGTAGGCTTTATCAAAGCAGCAATTACTGAGTATCAACATGTTTGCCTGTTGTCAGAGGCCACTACCAGGTCTGGAGAGACCTGTGCAATTGTCTTGGTGCTCCCTTGCTAAGAAGCACACATAAGTCCCATGTGCCAGGGCCACTTGTGCCACCATGAGCCACTGCACTATCAACTGTCTCATGCAGAGAGATCTTGAGAGACTAGAGGACTGGCAATCACCAACCATATGACGTTTAACAAGGGAAAGTGCTGGATTTTGCACCTGGGATAGGACAACCCTGGATGTACATACAGACTGGGGAACAAAAGGCTGGAGAGCAGCCCCATGGAGAGGGATCTGGGGGTTCTGATTATTAGCAAGTTGAACATGAGGCAGCAGAGTGCCCTGGCAGCCAGAAGGGCCAACTGTGTCCTGGGGTGCATCAGGCACTATTCAAGAGAGGTGGTAATCTCACTCTACTCTGTGCTAGTGTAGTCCCACCTTGAGTATTGTGTGCAGTTTTGGGCACTACAATACAGGAGGGATATGAAGCTGTTGGAGGACATCCAGAGGACAGCCATGAAGATGGTGAAGGGTCTAGAGGGGAAGACATATGAGGAATGGCTGAAGTCACTTGGTTTGTTCAGCCTGAAGAAGAGGAAACTGAGGGGAGACCTCATCATGGTCTATAATTTCCTCACAAGGGGAAGTGGAGCGGCAGGAGCTGATTTCTTCTCACTGGGGACCTGCAATAGGACCTGAGGGAACAACATCAAGTTCTGCCAGGGTAGATTTATGTTCAATATTAGGAAAAAGTTCTTCACTCAGAGGGTGGTGGAGTTCCAGACCAGACTCCCCAGGGAAGCAGTGATGGCACCAAATCTGACAGAATTCAAGAAGCATTTGGACAGCACCCTCAGACACATGGTGTAGTTTTGGGGATTGTCTTGTGCATAGACAGGATGATCCTCGGGTCCCTTCTAACTCAGGACATTCTATGATTCTATGCTGCAAGGTAGCACAAGATGGCACACATCAGGCTTGGCAGCACAAACACACCGCAAGCATACGTGTCTCCTCACATGCCTAGGCTGGTTATTGAAGGCCAGTTCTTATTGAACAAACAGTGATGGTTTTGCCTTTGTGTCAAATAAATCTAGTGCTTGGCTTGAGTTTTGAGGTCACATGACATTTCAAAGCCCTGGGAAGAAAACTTTTGGTTCAGCTCATGAGTAGTAAACAGCTGGCTTGGCTGGTTGTGGTTGACCAGACCCCAGAGCCCCAGTATCAGTGCATGAAACTCCTCATCTCATGGCCAAGCCCTGCAGCTTCAGCACAGGGGGTCTAGTAAAGTAGGGAAAATTTGGAGATGTTGCCTCAAGAACCCACAGGGAGTTTTAGGCAAGCTGGAAGCCCACAGCTAAACCAGCTTTTCCAGAGGCTACATGGGTTTGGCAACCTCCTGCAGAACCTTGCTTTACAGGACAGTCCTGGGTCAAGTTTAGCTTAACACTTTTTTTGCAGCGCTAAATAATGGCTTAAGTCTATGAAAGTTATATTTGCAGGGAAGAGGACAAGAAATATACTGTTATTTGTCTCGTATATTTTTCAATGGAAGTCAGTTGTTGTTTTTTTAGCATTTGATATTAAACATATTCAACAAGGTGTTCTCTTTCTCCATCCCACATGGTTCTCTTTGTAGAACAGCCCCTTCACCTTCTCGCCAGCTCACAGGCTGACAGCAATGAGGACCTCAACTAAATGCCACAGGAGAAGAAACTGGGCTGTTATTAACCGTGCTTCTGTTTCTCATTGCAAAGCCTGGAGCTTTGCTACTACTGCTCCTTTTCTTCACTCCCAGTTTGAACATTTTCCTTTCTCCTCAGCCTCAGTACAAACCAGCATTGTTTCCCATGGTACAAACCAACCTCGCTTAAGTCACAGTCACAAAGAGCCATGCACAAGAATCCCAAGGCACAATGCTGAATTGTGGGGAAGCAAGGCTGAGCTTTGCGAGAAGTAAAGGTCTGAGTGTGTTGCTGCAGCAGAAGAATACCAAATGCAATGATTTAAGGAGAAAAGATGAGTTCTGACAGGTGATCTAAGCAATGGCAGTGAGTCAGACTCCCCTGTCACTGGGGAGAGGGAGCACCATATGACCAAAATCAATGTTCTGGACTTCATGATGTCATTATTAGGATTATTAAGGGATTATTGAGATTTGCCCATTGGAGTGTACAGGATTAAACATATGGTACTAAACAAGCCAGCAAAGCAGTCAAGCGGCTGCTACATGAACGAGTTTGTATGTAAACATAGTGGGACAGGGCAAAAGCCACACTCATGTAAGTTAATTTAGCTGCATTTTTTGTAATAACAGTATAATTATAGGAGTGCAATTCAGAAGATTTTTTTTTTAATCAGTAAACTCCTGTGTCCTTCAAAAATCTCCTTTCAGAGTTATGGAGCCACCTGCGTCAAAGTGCAGCAGGGAGCCCTCACTTACTCACAGCTCCTGTGCTCTGTCTCACCCCATGCTGCAGAACTGCCACAGCTCCGAGCAGATGGCCCCACATCAAACCTTTCCTTCCCACATCACTTGCTATTAATTAATTGGAATATTGTTAGTGTGCATCATAATTTCCTTGGATGTTTTCCTCATGTCAGTATATTTCCTTTCAGTGGTACCTTAAATACGTATATATATATATAAACCTGCAGTGGCAGTGGAAGTTTCCTAATGGTACTTTCAGCTGAAAAGTTTTTTATTTTTTCTTGAGAAAAGTCAGCGTGTTAGCAGTGCTCCCTAAGCTTGCTATGCAGGAGCAAGCCAAACTCTAGGAGCTATGCCAAGAGCCAGAGCCCATCTCTCTAAAAGACAAGTTGTAACCAAGCAGCATATACCTCCTCTCACAGAGAAGCAGACGCTGTCAGACAGGGATAGTCACTCATACACACGGGAAGCCAAGAGACAACATTTTTGAGCTCTATTCTGGCCATTTTTGGTGAACCTCTGTGTGAATCCTTCCCTCACTGCAGTCAGTTTAACTAGTGTGGGACCTGCTGGAAAAAAAAAGCCTAATGAATCCCTCAGAAGTAGTATAACATTATCACTGCATTATCAAATAGTAGGTATAAACTTCTTATTCTGGAGTTACAGAAGAGTAAAGGATTGTGATCCCATCCTTGCTGTGTTTCTGATAAGCACCCATACCCAGGGTACCAGCCAGGGCACTGGTGAACTTAGCAGGGACTCTGTGTGCATGTGGTGAAGAATCCAGCTTGATCCTTCTATCACAAGAAGCTAACAATAGGGATGACAATAAAACTTGGCACCAAGACAGAATTGCCTTGATTAAAAACATACTGCTGTCATTTTCCTTCTTTTTAAGCCTTGGGAGAGAAGGAAAGAGCTCTACTGTGCACAAAGGTCCATAAAGACCACGCAAAGGGCCTGTGCCAGGGTAAAGCACCACTTGCCTGCCTTTGGGGAGCAGGTGGCCTGGACACCTCACATAAAGCACATATTGTCCCTATGCCTCAGTCCTCTTGGGAGACCTCAGGACTGAGCTGATGCATGGATTCAGCACATCTCAGCCAGCAGCTGTAGGATGGCTGGGAAGGTGGGCAGCCACTGGCATCCCACAGCTCCCCGTGTGACAGCTCAAGCCCCATTTCCCATGTTGGCAGGAAAAACACCAGAACTGAAAGGTGGAGAAAGTTACATGAGCTGGAGTGAGGGAGTGAAGCCAGTGCTTCCTCTGGCTACATCAGCTTCCAGTATGCTTGTGTCCTTACCATCAACTGCAGCCAAAAAAGAAACATTTGCAAGTGGTTCCTGACATTGACACTTCCTCCAGGGCATTGCTGAAGGTGTCCTACTGGTGCCAACCTGCTGACAGCGCAGGGCCCTCTGGAGGCTGTTAGAGCAGAAGCACCAGTCAGGTGTTGTTGGCACTCAGACAGCCCCTGGGCTGGCAGTGGGAGAGCACAACAAGCTGTAAAGATTAAGACATAGCCAGAAAAAAGATACTTCCCAGAGCAAATCAACTTTGAGGGAAAATCTCTAAGCCTGGACACACTCACAAACTGCAAAACCATAAGCATAAATGACAGAATCACAGAATATTCATGGTTGGAAATGACCTCTCAGATCACCGAGTCCAACCAAAAAAACCCAAACAAACAAACAAAAAAAACCCCCAGACAAACCACACAACCCCTGCCCTCACTAGAGCATGCCCTGGAGCACCACATCTACACATTTCTTAAACACCTCCAGGGATGGTGACTCAACCACCTCCCTGGGAAGGCTGTTCCAGTGCCTCACCACTCTTTTTGTAAAGAATTTCTTCCTAATATCCAATCCAACCCCACCCTGTCTCAACTGTAGACCTTTCCCTCTGGTTCTGTCATTAGTTACTAAGGAGAAGAGGCCAACACCCACCTCTCTACAACTTCCTTTCAGGTGCCTGGGAAAATCATGGAGCAGATTCTCCTAGAAGGTCTGCTAAGGCACATGGAGGAGAGGGAGGTGATCAGAGACAGCCAACATGGCTTCACTAAGGGCAGATTCTGTTTGACAAACCTAGTGGCTTTCTACGATACTGTGACTACCTCAGTGGACAAGGGACAACCTGTGGATGTGATCTATCTGGACTTCTGCAAGGCCTTTGACACGGTCCCCCACAACATTCTACTGGCCAAGTTAGAGAGCTATGGATTTGATGC
>VWZO01001799.1:80579-100462 GCA_013396975.1 Bucco capensis | reverse complement strand
GGACAAGATGGTTTATGGTCTTAGTATGGGCCTTCAAAAGCCTTAGGTTAAATAGGCTTCTATCAGTACGATATCTAATGTAGACAGCATCCTGGTCATCAAATTCTGCCATGGCCCTTTGGAGCATCATGCTGAAAAAGAGTGTGAATAGAATTGATGCAAGAACCCAGCCTTGTTTCACGCCAATTCTAAAATCAGACTATACTTATAAACACAAGCAATCCCCTTTCTTCTTCCTCATAACCATTAAAAAAAAAAGTAGAAAAACATTGGCTAGATTTATGTCTTTCCATATTAAAAATACTTGTCAGAAATTTAGTACCAGACATTATTCAGTTAGTCAGCAAAGGAATAAATACATTAACAAAAAAAAAAAATCTTTTGAAGGCTATAAAATACAGAAATATAAATCTGTCTCTAAAAATCATATTGATCCTTGAATTGAAATTACTTTGGAGGATATTCCAGGGACATAGCACTCCCTACTTTCCCCATTTTTATATTAAGCATTCATTTTTGGCCAGTGTAGAAATACAGTGATAGGTTATGGTCTGACTCAGTCAGCCATTCCTTTTATTTATTCCATTTATTTGAAGTTCTTAACCCATTGGTATCCCACACTGAAGCAATTACAAAGTTTTACAGAGTAACTTCAAAAATACTGAGCCTATTCCCAATTAAGAAAGTGCTTTCCCAGCTTATGATAAGAAATATCTTATTTTGAAATGTCCTTCTTGTTCAACAAACTACAAAGAGTATCTAGTTTGTGCTTGATATTCTTGAAGATTCTGATGTTATCTGACTTTCATTTTGTGGTTTGAAAGGAAAGTTGGTAGACTTCTTGCTGTTCCCTCATCCCATTTAATATCAGAATAAGCCTATCCTTTCAAAGCATTTTTTTTTTCTTTATAAAGAGTGATGAGAGCATGGTGAGGAGGACTGAGATTCAAGTCTTTCAATGACTCTTGAATGAATGAGGTGAAAGAAGAGGTAAAGAGGAATCTGAACCTGAGCATGCTCCAGCAGAAGAACTTTACTAACTTGTCTTAATGAATCTTTTTTGTCTTCCACCTTAAACTTATGGAGCCTTTGACATCAGAACCAGCACAGGCATTCTTGAGCAAAGCTTCAGATGTCTGCCTCTTGTTGACCTTTTAGGGTGTTTGGATTTTTGTTCCTGACATCTTCAAGGCTTTGACCTATAAGAGCTTATACAGCAGACCCCTCCTTCTCCAGTCTTGACAAGGCTGGAAAAGGTCAACTTACTACATACTTGGTGGGACAAGAAGAAATAAGTCAAGCTTTTCCTTTCTCTGTTGTTTTCTTTGAAAGCAGTGGAGGACTCTGTTGCAGATGTACTTGTCCTGGCAAATATCTAACAATGACGAGGGCTTACTAAAATCTGAAAAAGATGGAGCTTCACAGCCATTTAAAATTTGATTATTTCAGGCTCTTTGCTTGTCTGTCATGCACTTGGTTCAAACTATTAGTATTACCACAGTTCAGACTCAACTGTGGTATATAAAGCCACCCCCACAGAGCTGGTTTGAGTCAACCCTCCTCAGAGCAGTGGGTCTGCAGTTGGGGACACTAACCTTGGATCAGGGTGTCACCCACAGAAACTTCCCAGGATTAAGAGTTCTCACCACCCCTGTAAGTGAGTGATCCCTTTTTTGGGTACCCTTGAATGGGAGGTTTTATCTTTTGTGAGTGAATGCGCACACTGTTTGGGTCATCTTTCTAAAAAGGATATTTGCAAAATTTATGAATTAGTAGTATATTCCTACCTAAGATATGAACTTGTAATTTATTTTGGCCCACCAGAGTGCTAAGTAATTTTTGATTGTAACAAACCTGTGTTTTGGGTAGCTATTACTGACTGTTTTGTGCATGCCTCAGTGACAGACTCCTCAGTTTTTTCCTTCTTGCCTTTTGATCCTTTACCATGGGGATCCTCTTGGGAGCTGAGTGCTAATTTCTTTTTTCGTTACTAAATTTTGTCCTCTGTGAACTAGAAAATACTTCTCACAGTCATTTTTTAATCTCTTTCAGGAGAATGAAAGAGGTATTCTCTACTGAAATACTAGATCTTTTTCTTCGCTTTGTATTTTTCAGACAGAAGAAGACAAAGAGGTAGCAATGACAACAATATGCACACACAGCAACCATTACTCTCTGTGTATATATATAAGCACATACAAGGAGAGAAAGGTTATCTCTGTGCTTAGATTAGTTTAAAACACCACTCTTTTCCCACACCAAACAAAAAAGAATTTGCTTCTTATTCAAACTGCTACAAAATCATAATTGTGATCTAAATAACACTAAAATCACACTAACAATCACAATGTTATATCTACTTTGTAGCAATTTGTCTACTTTCACACAGTACCTTACACCTGGGAATGCATCCTTATCAGGATGTCCTATGGTGTTCTCTTTAGGGAGGAACATGCACAGAGGGGCAGGAAGGGCAATGAATCTGGTACTATTTACTGCATACATTCATGTGCACCTCCTTCCATTTTCTCAGCAGCATTCCTGTCAATGTTGGAAAAGTCATGTTTGATGTTTTTATCAACCATTCCAATGGTACTTGCTATTTTACTGTGACAGCCTCTGAGAGAACATGCTCAATAAAAAAGGTGGGTTTTTTTTCAGATAATTTCAAAACAAAATTTGTGGTACTATTAAAAAGTAGTGATTTTTAACATCAAATGTGAAAATCAGTTCCTCCACTTCTGTCCTGTTAGACTTTCCTCAAGTGACCATTTACAAGTAGAAAGACAGCAGTGTAACAATAGGTCAAAATATGGAAAATCTCATTTACTGAAATTGAGCTGTATGCACTACTTGATTAATAGGCAGCTGAGTAAGGAGACAAAACTACAGTGGGGACAAAAAATAGTTTTAATGTCTTGGACAAAAATGGACATCTAAAATTGGATCCACGTATCCTAGAAAGTAAATATCAGCCTACTTCTAAGTAGCTCTATTCATTTAATCTAGAAATATTAATCTACAGAACAAAATCTAAACGGCCAAATGTATCTAAAAGAGTGAGAAATGTGTCCTCAAAAGCCATAAGACTTTTATCTGGTTCTCACAGTGCCATGTGCTGTTACATGAAAGATATCAGTTTAAGTTCCCTAGGCACTTTCTAGTTCTTTTGTTGTAACGACAAAGTGAGAAATTTAAGATGTGGAGGAGAAAAATCATTCTTAGCTAGTGAAGGAGTCTTCTTTTTTTGTTATACACAAAGGAAATGAATAAACCACACTAAGTATCTCCCAAACACCTTCAAACATAGAATTTCTCCAACCATTGATTCAATTTTTCCCTGTTGTAAACTTAAATGGTAATTTTAAGCCTGATCTACACTGGTATTTCTGACATCACAAAACAGTTCTGTTAAGACAGCACAAAACTACTGTTTTCTTGTATAAACTAGTTATATCAAGTCATAGAGAGGATAGGATTTTCAGCTGCTCATACACACAGCTAACAGCTTCAGACTGAAAGAATCTTGACAGTCTCCGCACAACCAGTTTCCACTCAGAAATGTACACTCCCTCCTCACCACCAATCATTCAGCAGAGACAACTCTTTCACAGATATTAGTGTGGTGTCACAAAATTTTACCTAGGTATTAATTGCAGGATGCCTGTCCCTAAAATAATCTAACACAATCATGTTGTCCTACATGGTAATAAAAATTATGTGTAATATATAAAAAAAAAAACCCACCAAACCTCTGCAGAAATGCCATGTACATGAAATTACCTTTGAGCTGATTATTTTTCAGCATATAATTCTGCAATGTATTTTTGCAGAAGACATCTTCACCTTTGTATTAAGTTATTACATTATATCAGTTGCTTTTGACATCTGTTCCACGTAGAAAATGTTACTATGTCAAAAAGTCTCCTTTATCTTTAATGAAAATTATATTTAATGACTGTAGAGTTACAAAATTATTATTTTGAAACAAAGTAACTTTTTTCTAGTAAAGGTTTTATATTTTCATTTAAAATTAAAATGTTAGTGAAATTTGGCTGTGGTGCAATCGTGATGCAAGAAGCCTATTGAAGGCCATTTGGGGCCTTGTGAACTTGGAGTTCACTAGGGCCTGGAGGTGGGGATGAGTTCAGTCTTAGATGCACCCTTACTCTGTTCACTACTATGAAGGACAAAGCTTCTCACTACTTCTGTGGTTTCTTGCTTATCCATTCTGAGAATGAGCTCTCCCATTTTACTGCCTTAACTGCAAGCAGCTCTTGAGCTGGAGCCTTCTGACAGGTTTCCAGGTAAACCATCTTGCCCTTCTCAGATATCTGTCAGAAGATCACTTGGAGGAGCACAAAGGACAAGATGACATCGGTGAACATCCAGCACAGCTTCACCAAGGACAAGCTGTGCTAGGACCAGCATGAGCCTTTCTTTAAAGAGGTGACTATCTTAGTGGGAAAAAAAGCAAGCAGTGACCACTGCAAATGTTGTTAAGTCTCTGTCCCTGGAGACATGCCATCCTGTGCACCCTGCTATAGGCGACCCTGCTCTGACAGGGGAGTTAGTTGGACTAGGTGATCTCCAGAGGTCCCTTCCAACCCCTAACATTCTGCGATTCTGTGACTGATACATACTCTGACTTTAGCAAGGACTATGAACCCAGTCTGGAAGAGCTCCCCAAGGAAGTGGTCATGGCTCCAAGCCTGCCAGAGTTCAAGAAGCATTTGGACAACGGTCTAAAATATGGTTTCACTTTTAGGTTGCCCTGTGTGGAGTTTGGGAGTTGGGCTTGACAATTCTCATAATTCTCTTCTGACTCAGAAGGTTTTATGATTCTTTTCTATGATTTTATATCTCCTTTTTGCATTTTTGTCCTTTTTGCTGTTCTGACCTTACATATCAGTTGAGGAACCCTGAGGAAGACTAAAATAATGAACAGACATATGTGAGCTATGATACAAAACAAAAAGATTATATGCAATTCACCTTTAAAGTAGAAGCCATTGTTATTCCTTTCCATGACTATTTAAAAAGTGAAAAGGAAAACTGCTGAAGAGATATTTTCACCTTTATACATTGTCCTAAAGAAAGTGCTATGGTTGAAGAATCATCAGAAATTCTATTTTCTACTTTCATTGTGAAATTAAGAGAGCTTTTGCATTTTGAACTCTACCCACACACTGCAGCAGCAGTTTCCTGGATTGTTCTGAGTCTTTAATAGGTGTGCTTTGTACAAAGTGGAAGGAAAAAAAAAACCTTCAATAGATCCCATGTTAATGACATTCTAAGAAGTTTTTTTTCCATATTTATTGAAGCCAGGTAGTTAATTTTATACTCATGTGTCCCAATATATTCACAGCTTCCTACAGGAGATTTGGCTATTTCTCTACTTGGGCAATTGTGACTGCAATTATCTATTATCCCAGCAGCCTGAGCCTTTTTGTGAGCACATATTGTTAGTTGGTGGCAGTGCTCAAATGTTATCTGGCATTGGAAAAGAGCAGTCTCTGGGCCTACCTTTTCTTCATATATGCTGGTACGTGAATCAATAATAGCTCTTCAGAACTCAAAAAGTCTACCCCAGAGTGAGATTGGAGTAATGAGGGAAAAAAATCAAGCTGTCCAGTTTGAAATTGTCTTATTAGAGAAACTAGTTGGTACTCAAAAGTGAACTTTTTAAAGTTCTATTTTTAGCCTCATATGTGGAAACTGTGGGCCTGCTGAGGGTGAAATATAAATAAATTCACAGTCGAAATAAACAAATAAATTCACAGTCTTAAACAAGAGGGATTTTGTAGACATTATTGGAGTGCAGAAGTGCAAACTACATGACACACGGATGGAATTGTATTTACCCTGTCAGCAAGTCCCAGCTGAGAGGTCATTAGAAATTGCATTTTATGGCTTCACTCCTGAAATATTTCAGGTCAGATCTTACTTAAACTGGCACTAATCTTTTGAAACTAAGGTAAGGCATAGCATTCAGGAAAGCTTGTCTTTATCCTCACTTTGTAAGGCTGTGCCCTTGTGACCAAGCAGGCTGTTCCTTCAGGGAAGTCGTAGCGGAAGTAGGAAGTAAAAGGCACTCTCTATGCCTGACGAGTACTGTGTAGTAATGTTCTTACAGTCCAAAACTGCATGGCCATCTAGCTCCGCAGGAGTCCTCAGATCTGCTGCAGTATCATAGGACAGGCAGTTTGGGCAACATCTAAACTGTGATTCAGTTGTGTCTTTCCTGTTTCTCTAGCCTGGTCTACACCTAATCTGTATGAGATACTTAAGGCACGTGCTTTGCTTAGAGTGGCTGGTGAACTTGATCATGAGCATGAAATGGCCTGTGTATGGTTTCTAGTAAAGCTGAGCAATGATCCTCCTAAAATTACTGAGGTTCCTTCAAATCATTAGTCACCTATGAAGGGCTGGCTAACAAGGCTAAGAGTAGGGCATGCTGTCTCTTCCCTTCAATCATTACTTCCACTTCTTCACAGGTCACTCACTTTTGTTCTATAAATTGTATTTCTTTGAAAATTAAGATTTTTCCACAGCGCAATGAATTAAATGCAAATTCAACAAAACACATTAGAGCTTATCTTTATGTCCAAGACATAATTAATGTAAACACACGTAAATATTTTAACCCTCATACATTTTTCACTCCCAATTAATGAGTCATTAATCTTTCAGGACCTTTCCCCTGTATCAACTATAGCACTACAGAATTTTAAGAGCTTAAAATAATTTAGAGAGAGAGAGAGAGCTCATACATATTTATGATATATTCTACTGTCTGTGTTTAGCTAAATTATAACATTTGCTCTATCATTTGATGACCCCTTCCCAGGAGAGAAGGGGAACCAGGAAAAGAAGAGAAGACCCATGGGTTGAAATGAAAATGGATTTAACAAAAATGCCAAACTAATTCCAATGTCAATATAAAGTATACATTATACTCAGCCCAGTGAATGTACAGTGGTCACAATAAACAAGAAAACAGTCTGCAGGAGAAGGAAGAAAGAGAATGAGCAGGACTAGGAGAAGCCCAAGCAGGTGGCCACCATTTTCAGCAAACTTCTCCCTTTATAATGAACATGATGTTTATGGTCTGGGATATACCTCTGAGCCAGCTTGGGTCAGCTGTCCTGGCTGACTTTAAACGGCTAATGGCCTGCATGCCATGGCTGGCCTGTGGCTCTGTCCCAGTGAAACCAGGACATCTGTTCAGCTGAGAAATGTGTCATCTTCATAATACAGCAGAAACTTAAATTTCAGATTTATGATGGTAGAATTGTTCTCCTTATTTTGTGTCCTATATTAACTGAATTCATTACCATATTTCTGAATTTGGGCATAAAAAAGTTGCACATAAGAATGAAAACACAATGATTGCTTAAGTATAGGTTTAATACTAGGAAATTAATGTTGAAATATTCTCATTGTTTCAGCTTGTTTTGGTCCCTTTTAACTGATGCCAACTAAGAGAAAACACAATCAGCCATTAAAACTGTAAATTAAACAGGAATCCTATTGAAAAGTATTAAGGTACAATTTCCTACCTTGCTTTCTGAAATCCAAAGCTATCCAAAGCATGCTTGCTGTGTGCTTGATCTCATAATGAAACTGTACATTAAACTGAACTGCAGAAGTCCATACAATTCTGTTTTCCACAGTGTTAATTCATTAAAGTCTGGAATTGAGTAGCGTAAAATATAAAACACCATGGCTCTGAATTAGCCTGTGAGAAAGACAAATGCTGCAAGGAAAATGAAATGAAAAGTTGACTTTGCATCTCAGTGAAACTCAATACCACATAAGGGTGACCATTCTTTCAGTACTGAAGGAAACAACTACAAAAACTTCAGAGAGAATAAAAAGGCAATAAACAGTATTAGGGATAAGTTTCACATATCTCTGTGTAGACTAAGTAAATGCCACATTAGGTGATGGATACAAAGCACACATTTTTAGGGATCAGACAGGATTGCTCCTTTAAAAAAATGTTCAAAGACACTCTTCTTCTCTCCATGTTCTCCCTCCTCTCCAATACACTGAAAAAAGTATTCTTCTGAATCTTGGAGTAGGCCTAAAATCTAGTTTGAGGTAACTACCAACAAAAAGCCAAAGCTTAAGGAAATATATTTTTCTCTATACTCAGAGCAGAATACAGGGAGCTTGGACCCTTCTTATTAGGGTTTGTGGTAAGCGCTTCCATTTCAGTAAAATATAACATTGATGTGTCTTTGAGTATGAAAAAGTTATTAGCACATGATGAAATGCAGTCAAACTACAGCATAGGTTGTTTCTTAAAATTTAAGGCACCTTAGATACCTTTGTGCATACATTTGCAAAGAGAAAACAATGCTAGCTTAACTTCAGTAGTAGAGGTTTAACTTAAAGCAGTTCACCTTACAAGTTTACAGGCACACATTATCTTACTGCTATTCCAGGGTCTTTATATGGTCACCTATGGCATCTTAATAACAGTTACACATTTAAATGTTGAATTAAATCATATTCTGCCATATATTGGGGCTCAAAGGGCATGAGAACTTGGGTCCAGGCTTCTTTATTTATTATACTGATTTTGTATTACAGAAAATTAATACTGGTTAAAAAATATACTGAGTTCACAAAATAGACAGAATTACAGAGGTTGGGAAATTCATGCATACACAACATAGAGAGAGAGAATGATGTATCTATTAGTCATGACCAAACTGTGAGCAGGATTCATTTGTTCAATTCAAGCAACTAGCTGAACAATACAAACTGTTTCTGAAGTATCACTCATCTTGTAGGAAGAAATTGCTTTTCAAGAATGTGGGGTTCTTCTCAGAAGGTAGTTACTTTCATGTGGTAAAGCAGTTTTCATCACAGAGTGGTACAGAACTGTCCTGTAAAGGATATGGAGAGTCAAGAAACACTTTACAAAATAAAAACCCAGAAGGGGTGCTGAGAAGCCTGCCTCCACTAGTAATTAAAGGGAAATTGTTATTAATGCACATAAGACTCTGGGTCAAAATACTCCAGACTCCAAATCAGTTGTTATTTTGTATGTACTTTTTCTGTGTCCAAAGAGTTCTACACTGCTCTTTCACCTACTTGACAGTAGATATTTGCCATGAGACACTAAGGGTTATTGCTTTTATTACTATGATTCTTAAAATAATTGTTGTTTCATTTCCTTAAACAATATATAGCATCATATAAAACTATTCTCAGCCCTGTTAAATTCTCTGAACAAGTAAAGGACTGTATTATATTTGTATATATTATTGTATTGAAAATATTTATGTCTTAATGATGACTTTTAATGACCTTAAAGCTGAAAAAAAAATCTGTCAATTAAAACAAACTATAAAATGAAGAATTTTAATGTTTCTCTGCAAACTCTTCCAGCTCTCCATGTTCATTAATATCACACTAGGAAAAAAATTTACATTCTTATTTCTTTCAAAAGATACATGTCAAAGTCATGTCCTCCGGCTGGTGAACATCTGCCATAGTTGTGCTGGTTCATCTTAAGGGACACAGAGTGCTTGGCATTTCATTCTGGAAATTGTAGTTTGCAGTCCTTAGCAATATTACCAATACCCCTGTGAATAGCAGCTGCAGGTCATGCAGTCTGGGAGTTTTAAGGGTCCCTCATTTCCAACTGTCTAATGTTTTTATCTCATATTTCAACAGTTATGAAAAGGGATAGTTTTTCAGGGCATTGTTGCCTTAAGGAGAGTTGAAGAAAAACTCCAGGCGAATTTAGTAGAGATGAGATAAGAAAAGCTGCTTTAATGAGCCTTAAGCCCCTGGAATACAAAAATGCACGCACCCTCTGCCCCCGGGTCCATTATTTTATAATAATGTCCATCCAATCCCATTGTGCCACTTGTCTCAGTCCTGCCCCAAACCACCCTCTGGCACACCCCTCCAGGAATTGGGTCTGGGGTCTGAAGACCCTCTTTACTTCATCCTCTTCTGCCTCATGACACATACTGCCCCTTGGAAGCTTTCTAATGTTCTCTATGTGAAGGTCCTTCTGCAGCGTTTATGTCTTCCTGGTGCCAGGCCTGGTTGTTTTCCTACAGTCCTATCTTGAGAAAAAGACTAAGCTGCTAATGACAGAGTAGGTTAGAATGTGTAAACATTAAGCTGCTACCCAGAAATCCTAAATCTACAGTACTAATATTAAAGCTACAATAGCTTGTAAAATCTACAAAGTTAAAAAGATCAAAATCAAAACCTCTGAGGCATCAGCATCCATATAAAAAAGTCAGCTAACAAGGCTAAAAAATACATTTCTAGGTCATAACAATGACAAACAATATTCCTTTATTCACCACCTTTTCTTGCATGACAAAACAAAATAGATACTTCATTAAAACTTTGCTAGACTAAGGGCAAAATGAAGTTGTGTCCAAATTTTCAAAACCATAGACTCTATGTGAACACAAGAGAACTAATTTAAGCACTGGAGGTAAATGTCTGCAACTAATCTAGCCAAGCTGAGTCTTCTGAAGACAAAAAAAACCCCACAAAACAAAACAAAAAAAACCCCAGCCTTGTTTAAGGAAAGGTTCATCTGGCCTGTTTTACAAGGCTGCTTCAAGGCAAGGCTTGGATTCTATTAAGTAGCTGATCACTGACTACAGAAAGAGTTCAGGGTGAATATGTCCAACAAAGACAGGAACATTTAGTCACACAAATCCCACCTCACATGCTTATATATTTAGATAAGAGAGATCTAGCTTTTCCTAGTTGATTCATGTTTATAAAACAACTCAGCTATAATAACCACAAATTAGTTCTAGATTGCTTAAAAATGTGTAATCTTGAAAATTAATACACTCAATGTTTGGTACAAAGTGAGTCAGCTGAGTTATTTTTTTCAGTCTTGTAGTTCTGCTGGGTTTATGTTAAAAATCAGTAATGACAGCAAAGATTTCAGCACAGATTAAACTCAGTATACAAATAAAGAAAAGAGACTCAATCTATTATCTGGTCTTTCCACAGACGTTTACTAATTAATCCAAAATTACTCAGGGTCTACATCCTACCAACAATTCTTTCAAAGAATAATTTTCATTTTCTACTCGTGAAGAAGCTAGAGCGCTTGAAAGAAAAGGAGAAACAGAAGATACACAAGCAAGTACTAAAAGTACTTCTTATATTTATATACAAAAAGTTACGAGTGAAAGGCTTAAGAAATCAACCACAAATTCATTTTAGGTTAATAGCATTAGCACATATCTGCTAATTCGGTCCAGTATTACAAAAAATGAAGCTATACTACCCTGTATGTAGTGTCTGTGGCTTCTCATTAATCCAGAAATTTATATTTCATTGATTTTACTTCTCCAGATTTCAAAGAGGGAATATAGCCTATAAACTGCAGTCTTTACCATACATTTTATTATGTTTTAGTTAAAAATGGGCTAGATTTTCAGCTAGTATTCACTGTCAGTCTACAAAAATGGCTTAAAGCTTTACAGATTTATACCTTTTGAAAAATATGAAAAATTATTTTACAAAGCAAAAATATAAAGATTCCTGCTGTTATAGGAATCTCCTTTCCCTCTTATAAAAACAACAGTTTATTATTCTCACATGATAGTAAATCAATATTTCAAAATATATTGCCTTATATCAGCTTCAGAACTACATGCCTTCTAATTTCTAATTAACAATTTAACCAGCAGAGAAGGAAAGTGCAGCTGGATAGAAATATTTCATCATCTGAGCCTGACAACTTTGTACTTTCAAGACCTAAGCAACACCTGAGGTTAACTTGCCTCAAAGTCCATGTAGTCTTTGATAGCACACTTTTCACAGCTTTCTATAAAGCCTTTTGGTCAGGACAATTTATGAATTGTTCGATTAAGCTACAGAGACATAAATTTGTTACAGCAGCAGAAAAATCTAGTGCATGATCATGACTTGCTAGCAGTAGCTGGCTCTAATGGCTTGGGAGCATAGTACTTTCTCATCCTTTAAAGAAAGGATACAGGACCACCATATGGCTACATATCTATGGGCTCTCTCTGAAAACACAGGCATAATACTTTATAAGTCATTGAGGTTTGTTGTTTTGAGGGGTTTTTTCACCCTTCAGGGCTTTTAGTTTCTCTGTTAGAAACAGTGTAACACTAAGTTTCTCTTGGATCCTTTCAATTTTTTGTAAATTGACATAGTTTCCATTGTTTACAGATTTCCATTATTTGATAATATAGCTGATTCAGTTTCAAAATAGTGCTATTATCCTGCTATCTTATACTTAAATAGATTTTTTTCCCTAAATCATAAAACAGATTGTAAAACATGTCTCCATCATTTCCCTGTGTGCATGCACACGCACAAGATCAAAAGAATCTGAAATTAAAGTTACAAACGCTTGCTGTGTTTTGCACGAATACTGAATGGATAACAACGATGAATAAATGCATTTTAATTACTAATTACAACAGTGACATTTTCAAAATCACTTCAGACTGACAGTATTGGAGTTACAAACCCACTTCTAAAGTGGAAAAAACCAATTACTTACTTTTGAAGTCTCAGACACATCACTGGATATTTAGGTGTACAGGCTGATCTGCCTTTCCGACACCTAGCACGGAATGACAAGCATGCTGTTGGCCTATGTTTTCACTCCTGACATCCCCAAAATGCCAGAGAGCTCAGATCTTGCTATTTCCCTTTTGATTTTGACAGACAAAAAACATTTAGGAGGAGAATATGTACATAGAGGTAGCTAGAATGGAAGTTGAGAATATCAGCTTAATTTTGGCCCAGACTTCTCTGCACAGTAACCTGGACAGCCTCTTCCATTGGCGTGAAGAAAAAATGGCTGAAGGCAAGAGTATAAACCTCTCCCCCTTACCCCCTGCTAAGAGCTGCATGCACATGTATCCACTTTTCAGAACCTCCCAAAGAGGAAGACCAGCAATGCAGGATCCTTGGTGGTGAAATTAGATGTTTTGTTTGGACTTTATTTTCTTCTACTTTCCTCTCTTTTCTCTTTCTCTTGTTTGCCCTTATTCTCCCACATGCCTATCCGTTCTGTTAAGGAGTTGCCAAAGTTAATGTGTTAATGATCGACAGTTGGTTTGTTGCTCTAAAGTAAAGTGTTCCTTCAATTAATGCTAGAACTTGTGATTGTGATTTTCTGGTGGGATCAATGTTACTGTGCAAGGACATTGATTCCTAGTTCTGCTTGTCCTCTCTGATTCAGTGCAGCCATGCTGGAGAGTGCTGACTCCTGAAAGCCTCACAGAGGATAAATAAAAGATCACCTATCCTCAACCCCCTGAATGGGCTGAGACAGCTGACCACTCTTACCTCCTCATATCCTGGACTGACAACAGGATATGCTTACCCTAGTTTTCCAACCAGCCCTGACTCTTTCTCAGGTGCAAGTACTTTTCTTCTGAAGCCTACCAAAGCCATTTTATCTTCTTTTCTTGATTACATGTTTTTTGATGTTTTCATTTATTTTTTTCAGTTGTTTGCATTTTGAACCACAGATCACTCACATTTAACAAAACTACTATCTTCAAAAGTTTATGACTGAGACTTTCACAGGTAACTCAAGGCACCCCTATAATATCTACGTACACACTCCCTGAAAACTTCAGTGGAGTTCAGCCCTTTCCTGCTGTCTCTGCTAACTCATCCTAATAAGCAGTAGTCACCTATTTCCACCAGTTATTCAAACATTCTTTTAAAATCATACATTTTCATTTTCCTGCCCCTCAAATAGCCCTCAGCTGCTTTTAATATATTATTTAGTTCCTATCCACCCACTCTGCATAATTCCTTATCCTTTCCTTGGTACTTCATAAATATGTAGTTTATTTCACATTAGCATAGCACTAATCAATTCCAAATATAGTGGTTGTATATTACTATTTAGCTAAATTGCACATTCTCAAATACCTCACTTAAAAAGCTGCAAAGATTAAAGTCTATAAGTCATGCCAATTCCCAATGCCTGACTCTTCTTATTGGCAAGTTTGAGTAAGTTTAAGATGGAGCTAGTGAAAATAGGTTATTTATCATTTAACTAGATGGCAATAGGTGACCATATTAGCCGTAGCAACAATGAAGCAGCCGAGTTTATAATCCCTGGAGACAGAAGGAAAACTACCAGCAGAATTTCAACTCTGGATATGAGGAAAGCAGACCTCAGGAGGCTCAGGGAACTGGAAAAAAGCTTTTGAAGTTGCTGGGGTTTATTAGTCCTGGTCACTTTTTAAGTACCACCTCTTAAAGCACAAGAGTAGGGAATTCCAAAATGTTGGAAGTCACACAGGTGAGGCAGAAGGCCAGCTTGGCTGAGCAGAGAGCTTCTTCTGGAGCTTAGTCAAAATGAAAAAGTGTATTGCCAGTGGAAGTAAGGTCAAGCAATATGGGAGGATTATAGAGACACTGTTCACTACTGTAGGGAGAAAATTTGGATAGCCAAAGACCAAGGAGAGTTGAAGCTGGCTAGCACTGTAGGGGACAATGAAAAGGGCTTTTAAAATAGGTTAATAGCAAGAGGCAGAGCAGAAATAATATTGGCCTATTACTTGATAAGAATGGTCACCTCACAAACAAAGACGTACACAAAGCAAAGACATCTAATGCTGTCTTTACTTTGGTCTTCAACACCCATGATGAGCTCCAGGGCCCCAGAGCCCTGACCTAGAGACCCATGACTGTGAAAATGTTAAACTCCCAGCCAACCCTGAACTTCTGTGGGACTTGCTCCTCAAGCTAGATCCCCATAAGTCCATGGGGCCTGATGGATTTCATCCAAGGGTATTTAAAGAGATGACTGATGTCATCATAGGGTCTCTCTCAATGATTTTCCAATGCTCTTGGGAATCTAGGGAGGTCCCAATTGACTAGAAGCTGGCAAACACTGTCACAATTGTCAATGACAACAGGGATGACTTGGGTAACTGCATGCCTGATAATCTTATTTCTGTACATGGTAAAATCATGAAGAAGATTATCCTGAGAGTTATTGAAAAACATCTGAAAGACAATTCAGTCATTGGTCACAGCCAGCATGGATTCACGAAGGGAAAGTCCTACTTAACAAACTTAATTTCCCTTTATGACAAGGTTACCTATCTGGTCAACCCAGGGAGATCAGTTGATTTAATTTTTTGGATTTCAGTGAAGTCTTTGGTATTATCTCAGACAGTATCTTTGTGGAGAAAAATGTCCAGCATACAGCTAAATAAGTATATCACGTGATGAGTGAACAACTGGCTAATGGGTCAGGCTCAAAGGACAAAAGAGGTTGCATCAGGCTGTCACTAGTGGCATTTTACAGAGATCCATTTGAGGGCCAGTGCTCTTCAATGTCTTCATAAACAACTTGGACAGAGGACTAGAAGGTATACAAAGAAAATTTGTTGATGACACCACATTGCCAAGAGCTGTTGACTACATCAAGGGCAGAGAGACCCTACAGAGATATCTGGACAGACTTGAAGCCTGGGCAATCACCAACCATATGAGGCTTAACAAGGGTAAGTGCCAGATTTTGCCCCTAGGACCGGGCAACCTTGGATGGACATACAGATTGGGGAATGAGAGGCTGGAGAGCAGCCCTCCAGAGAGGAATCTGGGGATTCTGGTTGACTGCAAGTTAAACATGATTCAGCAGTGTGCCCTGGCAGCCAAAAGGGCCAACCATGTCCTGGGGTGCAACAAGCACTGCATTGTTAGCTGGTCAAGGGAGGTGATAGTCCCACTCTATGGTGGTGTGGTCTCACCTAAAGTATTATGGCAGTTTTGAGCACCACAATATAGGAGGGAAATGGCTTCCAGAGGAGAGCCATGAATATGGTGAGGGGTCTAGATAGAAAGGCATATGAGGAAAGGCTAAAATCACTTGGTTTGTTCAGCCTCGAGAATAGGAAACTGAGGGGAGACCTCATCATGGTCTAGAACTTCCTCACGAGGGAAAGTGGAGTGGCAGGAGCTGATCTCTTCTCTCTGGTGACCAGCAATGGGACCCAAGGGAATGGCATAAAGTTCTGCCAGGGGAGGGCTAGGTTGGATATTAAGAAAAGGCTCTTCACCTAGAGGTTGATTGAGCACTGGAACAGGCTCCCTAGGGTAGTAGTCATGGTGCCACACCTGACAGAATTCAAGAAGTATTTGGATAACACCCTCAGACACATGATGTAATTTCTGGGGTTGCCCTGTGCACAGATAGGAGTTGGACTTGATGATCCTTCTGGGTCCCTTTCAACTTAGGACATTCTTCAACTCTATGATTCTATTTGGATCTCAGTTTTCCTAAACACTTTGCGTTATATACTTATGCAATAGTGAGTGCACAAAACAATCTCATCGGAAAAGTATACAGTCTACGTAAGAAATTAACTTAATATTTGGCAAGTTTTTATAAGATAAAAGAGGAGTCAGAACTTACTTTCAAACTTCACTTTTGTTGTGACTACAGTTCAAGTAGATGGGAAGAGGAATAATATTTATTTAAATTAATTTGTGACCTGGAGATTGGATTTAGATTTTGCAGCTATAAGGAGGAGCGCAGGAATAGTGTGACTTTACCCAAACTGTGCTGGATTACAGCTATGTAAAATAGAGTGGTCTCACTGACTAGGGACTGTATCCAAGCTTTTTTTGGTCTATGTAATATCATAGTACTTCCATTTCTGTTACAGCTGAAGTTAGCATTTAGTTAAAATAAGAAATATGGAGTAACCCCATTAATGCACTTATAGTCTGTTACCAGCGTAACAGAAGAATTTCAACTGTTTCCTTTTCAACAGAATAAATCACAGATGTTTGTGTCTGATTTTTTTTCTCCAACCTAAATACTGTGTTCTATAAATTTAGGCTTTTTTTAAATTTAAAATTTTTTTAATTTTTTAATTTTAAAATTTTTTAAATTTTAAATTTTTTAAATTTACCTTTTGGAGTGGAGGTTATATGAACAGCTTCTGGAGTATTAATAAAATTTTCTCTAAATTATCTCAATTCAGATGTGAAGCTCTCTGTATTAGATTCCACCATCAGTGGAAGCAGGATTATTGTGCTGCTTACTGAATTTTGGCACATTGCTGTTCCTTCGCAATACAACCCTGCAAACAAAGCACCCATCTTGGAGGCTGGCAGTTCATTTCAAAAGCAAGTTCAAACAGGAAAATCGTTAAGACTGCTCTTTTACCTTAAAATACAAAAAGAATGAATTAAAGTGTTGTGGTCTCCTTGGCTTAATGGTGGTACCAGTGATTTTTGAAGCAGGTGTGTGGATGTGTGTGTGTGTGTGTGTGTGTGTGGATGTGTACATGTGAGGTGGAGGGAGGGAGAGACAGACAGACATGGAGAGTGACTGGAGGCTTTGATAAAACAGAACAGTCTTATGCCTTAAGTAAGTGAAATGGTAGAAATTTAATCTACAAACTAACAATTATTTTAAATTACTAATTTTCTATGTTGTGATAATAGCCTGGCATTAGCAGGGTCAGCAATCATTTCCAATAGTGAAAACCACACAATATATAAGGATATTTTTTCCATATTGCTCAGTGTGTTTATGGATGAGTAGATCAGCTGACAGCTACATCTAAGCCAATGTATAACTTCCAAGTAATTTTTTAGCCTTTCATCCCAAAGTTACTTTATGCATCAAAAGAATCACTCTCATGCCCTGGAACATAGAACTTTAAGTCCCATCAGTTGAGATGAAGAAGGCAGAAATTTTCATGCGTATGATCACTCATTAATCCTATCAGGTTATCAGTACACAAGCAAAGCTTATATTTTTCCTCTCTTAGTTTACATAGTTCTTAACCTACCAGCACCTCACTTCCCAATCCTCTCAAAGTGTGACAAAAGGGGAGAAATAACAAATTTGAAACTAATAATTTAGCAATACAAGAAAATCTGCTTATGATAGTATAATTTCCTTTGACTAACTGTAATTTCATGCTGTTACTAGAGGCTTTGAGGACTTTTTCTCCAACCCATCATGTTCTAAAAACGTGAAACCTAGCTAAATTACTTTTTTTCCAAGCAAGTGAAAATTCAGATTTGCCATTTGAGCAAAACTAATCATGATCTCAGTAAAATAAGTAACAATAGGGAAAATTCTAAAAATCAAAAGGTTATCTAATTTGAATAAACATTGGAAGATCACATTAGTACATAAAACCTTCCCTACAATTTTCATCCCCAGGTTATCCTCTTTCTCCCCATCTTCTTCTAATCCTTATAACATGCACTTAAACTAGAGTACTACACAACATACCATTTTTCTGATACTCACTCCCTGAGAAACTGTTGCATGATTACTGTCTGCAATTATTATTTTTACTCATTTGAGGTCAGGAAAAATAGGGAATCTGAATTTCACCTACAGGTTAAAGAATCTTTGAAGTACTATCTTTGTGTTTGTGAAATCATGCACTGTAAAGAATTTCTACAAATGCTGGTATTTTGCTTTAGTTATATCTAAGTTTTATATATGTAGCATGTCATGGAACAGAAATTTTTTACTATTTAAAGTAATAAACTATAAATACTGCTTTACTACTGAAGAAAAAATGCGTTGAACAAGAACATTTTGCCAGTTGCAACAAATCAGACTAAGTTCACAGGTCAGTTATGTCTCAGAAATTATTTAAGAAGCTATCCTTTCTTTGGCTGTTAATTACCACCACCCAGCTGAGATGCCACATCTGACTGCAAGAACACTCCCTGCCATTTAAATCAAATCAAGAGTTTTAAACTACTTTTCATGGTAATTTTAGGTAGCCTTTTTAGCCTAGATTAAAGTTAATCTCATCAAATTCACAGTAAAACAGCCTAAAAGTGGTTATAAAGACAGAATAGATGGTGATTGTTAATTAGGTAAGAAAAAATCATTCCGTTCTTATGTAACTGTAGTAGCCTGATGGATTATACCATCATATTAACTCTACTATGATGACTCCATAAATGCTACTTGAAGACTGCCCTTCACCAATATAGTGAGTTTCTGGTTCTAATATACACGCACTAACATAAGAGCCATACAAAGCTCTCAAAGGTTGGACCACACCTACATGTTATTGTAAATCTCTTTTAAGATATTTCAGACAAGAAATCTGAAATCCTGAGGAATGCAATAAAACTGACACTTCAATGACCGAGACCTTTAGCAAGGACTATATGTCCTGGTTTGGGTTGGAGCAGAACTGACTCTGCTAAGGTGGCCTTGCTTCCTAGCCGAGACTCCTTTAAAGTGAAGGCTCCTGGAGAGTCTCAATGAGAACTTCCTAACACAAGAAATAGACACCCCTACCCAGCCGGGTGCAATAGTTGATCTACTGGTCACAAATGCAGACGAGCTCATCAGGGATCTCAAGACTGGAGGCTCCCTGGGCTGCAGTGATCATGCACTGGTGGAATTCACAGTCCTGAGGGTCACTAATCAGCCAAGAAGCAAACTCAGGACCCTGGATTTCAGAAAAGCAAAATTCCAGCTCTTTAAAATGATACTCAGCAGGATACCCAGGGAAACGGTCCTTAAGGATAAAAAAGCAGAACAGAGCTGGTAGATCTTTAAGGACACTTTCCATAAAGCATAAGGGTTCTTGATCTCCAGGTGTAAGAAATCTGGTAAGAAAGGGAAGAGACCTGCATGGCTGAATCAAGACCTGCTGGTCAAATTAAAAAGCAAGAAGGAGCTACACAGGCAGTGGAAGCAGGGACAAGGATCTTGGGAAGAGTATAAGGATGCTGCCCGATGGTGTAGTGATGAGGTCAAAAAAGGCCAAAGCACAGCTAGAGCTCAACTTAGAAAAGGATGCAAAGAATAACAAGAAGGGATTCTACAGGTACATCAATGAAAAAAGGAAGGTCAAAGAAAACAT